>MU228229.1:754767-802009 GCA_018584345.1 Thuja plicata
CCACTATCTATAATCTAGATGTCATTCTTGCTAACCTTAGATATGAGTGCAGTTTCTACATACCTTTCATCTTCATCTGAATCATCCTTCACAGCTACAAATACCATCTCGATGTCTTCATCAGGTTAGGTGTCAGTATCTTCATCTTTGCAAGTAGCTAGGTAGCTAGCCTTCTTGCCTTTATCCTTGTAGTCTCGAGTATCTCTTATTTCTGATTGTCAGTAACCTCTATAATCTTTGTTATCATTTCTGTCAGATTTCTTCTCAAAAGGTCTATCATTACTTCTGTCCTCTTTTCTTCTGTTAGGACATCTTGCAGCAAAGTGTCCAATCTCTTTATAATTAAAGCAATATACAAGTGGTAACTTGCCTTTGTATTTACCTTTTCCTCTCTGCACTCTTCTAGCCATAAGTGCTTCTATTTCATCTAGATCTTCTTCTTCACTTTCACTTTTACTTTCACTATCTTTTCTAGATGAGTATCTATGACTAGAGTTGCTTATTTTCATTGAAGACTTAAATGCAGACTCTAAGTTTGGTAAGACACTATTGTCAAAGTTATTCATTTCAAATGAAATTAGTCTACCAATTAAACTATCAAGAGTAACTGTGTTGTTTGCTGCTACTCTCATTTCTTGAATGGAAGAAACTCTAATAGCATATACAGGCAATAAGGTTCTTAAGATTTTACTTACCACTGTCTCCTCTTCAAGTGTACCTCCAACACCTCATATGGCATTGACTACTTCTTTTATTCTTGTGATGTACTGTGTGATGTTTTCTCCTTCTTTCATTCTGAGATCATCAAATTTTCCTCTAAGGCGTTTTGCCTTGGCTCTCAGAACATTTGTATCACCTCCATGTACAAGCTTCATTTTGTCCCACATTTTATTTGTAGTTTTTCATTCCTTGACATCTTCAAATTCAGCATTGGAGAGTGAGGAAGAAAGCTCTATAACCATGCATTTGTGCTCATGCTTCTCTCTCAATTGATCTACTATTAATACTCCTGTAGGAAACACATATTCAGTATCTAGGAATTGAGTAACATCATTACCAATACCTAATAAGTGGAGTCTTATCCTGATTTTCCATGAAGCAAAGTTGTCTTTGTTCAACTGGGGCACATCTCATCTATTCATCTTGTGATCCTGACTTAGGTCTTGAAACCTTCCTTCTAAGCACACAAGCTCTGATACCAATTGTTAGTAATAACTGAGAGGGGGGGTGAATCAGTGGATTCAAAAACTTATCCTTAAACTTAACCACCAATCAATAAACCTCAGATTATTAAGTCCCTATAAGATGCATGCCATGAAATACTAATAAATATTTAACTGTCTGTCAGTTTTCATTTTCTTGCCTTATTCTCCTTGATTACCGATAAGTAGTAAAAACTATTTACCAACACTCGGTAAATATGTAGAGTATATCGATCAATCTAGAAATGCATATGTGAAATGTAAAATAGTAAAGTAATAAACCATACACACATAACACATGAATTTAAAATGGAAACCCTGTTAAGGGTAAAACCACTGGACCGGTACCCCAAATTTTCACTCTTTTGAAATAAGCCCTATTAGGAGCCAACCCTGTTAAAGGTTACAAACACACTGTTAGGTGTGACCTTGTTTGAGGAGGTTGTCACTTAGTATCAGGCATCTATTTTCTACCATCCTTGAATCAGCCTCCTTCTTAGACTGTCAATAGGCTTTAGGAAAATCTAATGCTACTTTCATGAATCAACCTTTTTGGCAATCCTTGGGATGTACCTTAATATATAGATGACTATTAAGCCCTGCTCTATTAAGAGACTTGATGCTTCAATTGTTAAACTAAAACACAATGACCTGTTTCTAATGCAACTTGAATTGTAGATTTTCAAATCTATTTAAGTACATTACCTCTTTAATCAATGTATCAATTCAATTATTTGTACTCCACACTTTCTGCTATGTGATGCTATGCTTTACTGTTTGTCAGTGTCTGTAGAATTTTTTATCTCTTCTTCAGCTTGATTGATTAGGACTGTATGAAGTTATCCTTCATCAGTTTCTCTTCAGCATCCTCCTTTTTATTCACTCCCCTTTTTCTGTGATACGGAAATGAATAAAGCTTGTCTCTTATATAGACATGATATTCACCATTTCTTGATTCTTGATTCTTGATTCTTGGTGTGAAAAAGAATCCAGCCAAACTTATTTAAAGCTTAACTCCTAATTTATCTCGTAGTTATCTTCTTGCCAACTGTACAAATCTTCTTTAAATCAATCACTTGACTCTGGTCGAATAAAACAATGAAAACAACTAGTTAAGTCTATCTTTAGCTCTTTCTAGCAAGATATTTTGTGATTTTCTGAACTCTCTGTTCTTTCAGTCAACTCTGCAGTTAGTCACCGGTGATAACTACCAGTTCCATCGGTGTGACTATAGTCAACTTCAGGATCTCCATCCGTCGGGCATCATTAGATTTTAATCGTCGGGCAATTTTGTTTTCAGCTCATCGGGAATCCTATGATTTTGCTTCTTCGGGAAATATTGTCTTCTACTCGTCGATTATCACTGTGACTTTGGTTCTTTGCCTTTATCGATGATGTGCACTCCATCGGTGTTATCTCACTTTAGTGAATACTTGACTTTTATGCATTGCTGAAAGCATAATCTTTGTTCTATTGATTCTCTGAAGTCTTTGACATTATATACATGACCGTACAGATGATATCAAGTTGACATCAATGAAAATACAAACCATTAACTGATTTAATGTCTTGCATTATCTTCAACTTAAAATTATCAAACATTCAATTAGTTACATGTCATCAATAATATATATTTATTGTGGAAGTCCTTCAAAAAGGAAGAACTTGCCATATAGTGTTGTTTTTTATTGACATTTTAGTTAGCCTTTACAAGAGCTGCAATATACTTGTTTATAACATGCATGTCAACATAGAATTTCAGAGTTTGTATAGTATTTATTGCAAAAGACAAATATCAAAGTACACTGCTGATCAATTATCATACAAGTTAGCCATAATAATCAAGATTATCAACACAAAATCTAAATACCACTTTCGTATGATCAAAGGTGTGATCTTGCAAGGTTTAAAATGACACACATGAAATTTTTGACAAAATAGCTTCATTGCTATTTGTCGTCCATTACAGAGCTCCTGGCAGTAAGCTCTGTAACACCAAGACTAGATTCTCACAAAATCTTAGGTATTTTCCCTTCATAGATGATTCAAAGGAACCTTATACTAAGCATATTAATTGAATACTATATCTGTCGCCACATCCATGTCAGCATCTTTGCGCTGAACCATCTGCCTGTATTTCCAAGCCTGGATGAGGTAACTTGGATGTTGTAGTATAGCATCAAGAGGTAAGCTTATTTGTCACAATTTGGACTGGGTATTGTGGTTTTTTCTCCTTTAAACAAGAATTTTATATATCATATGTTTTTTTTTCTGTAGTAATTCTCAAGTGAAGTGAGGTGGAAAACATGTATCCAAGCTTTATATCAAAAACATTGGCAATCACACCAATAAATTAGAGAATTGCAGCTCTTGCAACATCTCTCATATTAGATGGCTAAGGACTTTCTTGAGTAGAGGATGCAGATGTATTCTGTAACACATGTACTTGGGTTTTATGGAGTGGGCAGACCTAACATCCAATTTATAGTATAGAATTCAATTGCCATATTTGCAGCCCCAACAATGAGACTCAAAGGATGTGTTGTGAACTTTTCACACCATCACCCCATTGAAAATGGGTAACCCCTTTTCTGCTTGGTAGTAGGAGTAGGTGTTTAGTTTTCTTTTGTTTAGTGGCAGTTTTGGAAGTCTCCAACTTAGAGGAATGAGTTTGAGAAACTTTGAGCGCAAGCCATGCCTACTTAATAGTCAAGCCACTTAAGAAGATGAGTGTGCAGTTGTTAAAAGTTGGACACTTAGACAAGTCCTAGAAAGGCTGAGTTAGAAGTCTTAAAGTCTGATTAGACAATAGAAATCCCAAATTAGAGTTTAAGTTTCATCACCTAGAGAGAACGAAGTCTAGTTAGAAGTATGAAAAGTTGAAACAAACAGAAGTATGGTGGGTGAAAGATATAGAGAGTTTGAAACCAGGATGAGATTGATGAAGATAGCTATTAAATGTGGAGTTAAGATGAAAATTCAAGGCAAAGATGCAACTATGAAGTGAACTTGAGAATGAAAACTTGAAATTTTGAAGTCTATTAGAAAAGTGATTCAGAGAGAAAATATGAAAAGGAGTGGCAGAGTTAATAAATTTCATGGGGAAACAACATATTGTGGAAAGCCTGAACATGATGAAACTTGGAAAAGTTGTACTTGGGAAGGTTCTATTCTGACCTCCCCAAGTACAACCCTGTACTTGGATAGGTCAGATTCTGATCTTCCAGGGTACAGAGTAGAAATTCCACCTCCTTATTTTGGTCAAAGTTCATTTTCTTATCACTTCTTGCATAAACATATAACGACTCTGTCCTATCCATATAAGTATGTAATAGTCATGTCTATAACTTTCTTTTGATTTTGTTTATGAGTCTGATGTACCTTCGCATATTAGTGGAATTATACCACAGAGGTTTTTAATTATTTGGAACCAAAGAAGTGTTTGAAAATGTATTGTCAAGTCTCGTGCTATTGTATGTCCTATGTTGATTGGTCTCATGATCTAACAACCTTCCATCTTGTGAGCTTCCTTACCATAAGAGTGTTGTTACAAAAAAAAATTTCCTTATGTTGTAACATGTCTCTAGTTCCTCAAAAGGTGTTTGTTAATTTGTCTTCTCAATGTGTTGAGTTCTCTTGTAAATAAGGTTAAAGGTTCAAACCTATAGTGAAGTTTGTTTTTCATGCACATGAAATGGTGTCTTTGGTGGGGGAGGGGTATAAGGTTGGTGTCAAACCCTTAAATGGATTGATTTATGTTCCTACTACCCAAGGGATGAAGTTCATTGCTTCCTTCGCAGTCAATGCCAATCTAATGGATTAGTTGGTGGTTGGGAACCCAAACTAAGTGCTCCTAGTTGTAGGTCATGACATACCAAATAGGGTACCTTGTTAGAAGATCAATTGAGTAATTTTTGTGCAGACCTTGTACCTCTGCATCAAGATTCACTGATTTCACTCTTTTGGCACTCTTTTGTCTTTTGTCATTGTGCTTTGTTATGATGAGCTGCTCTTATATCTTTGAAACTCATGCATGTAACTATTAACTAGGGGTTCACTGCTCTATTTAATGGGACATCTATTTAATAGGTATAAAACATTAGTTATCTTGGCTCTTGCTAATCAATCGTAACAAAGAACATTAATCATTATTTTTTTCAATCATTTATTTTCTTCCTTACATTATTGTTGTTATTTCATATTCGTTAATATTGCCCTTGATAGTGTAAAGCACTATCCTAATCTTACAATACACATGATTCATTTACTATTTCAAGGCTTAGAAATTTATTAAGTTGTTGCACCCTTCAGTGATTTTACCCAAACAGTATGATGCATTGCACGTTGTCCTCGTAAGACCTCCCTTTAATGCTATGACTACATTACATGGTGTGAAGATTCTTTACACTAATTTCTACTCTTGGACATCAATATTTGACTACACCAACATTCAAATCTTCTTATTTGTCTTCATGACAATCCTTTACATGCCTTAAAACTGGCCTTGTCTCCTCACTGTTAGAAGCATCATTATCATTATTGTTCAACATTAGCTACCACTATTTTCATTTCCAGCATGAACTGACTTTACTATTTTCTTATACATTGACTACTCACTCTCTTGATGTTTCAACCTCTTTGATGTCAGGGTTTCTATGCATGCATGCATTGTATCTATGTATTTAAACAATCATCCATTGACTTTCATACTATTTTAATGTTGTCTTTCTTGGAACATGCATGCCAACTCTATGTTGAGTGCTCCATAATATTTATCATTTATGGATATTTCCACATTAAATATGTATATTAATAGAAAAAATTTATGCTAACCATTATAAAAACTATTAACATGAATTAACAAATGAATAAATTTCAATGAGTGGGTTTCAAAAATCTTTAGAAACTATACACACGTCTCAATAATTTGACACCACTCATGGCATTGTATTCATTTGTCAATTCATATTCATATTTTTTATAACTGTTAGCATAAATTTTTTTTATTAATATACATATTTAATGTGGAAATATCCAGAAAAGATTAAAAGTCATACATACATACATATTTACATAAGTTGAGGGAAAGGAAAATATGTAGGGAAGTGAACAATAAGAATATCAAAACATAGGTGCTTCAGATCAAGAGAAAATGTCAAGTTGATTTTATTTTTATGTTATGTGTTCCCACAAACTTAAGAGCAGACAATAAATAGGCTTATAAGCTATTTTTTCTCATATATGATCTTTAATGGGTACTTACAGAAAATTATTACAAACCACTTCTGCCCTCATAACAAACAATTATTGTGTTCATATAAATATTCTGTATGAGACCATTTGAACATTAAATGAAAATGCAAAGCAAAAATATTTTACAGTAGAAAACCTACCTCAAGATGCTCATGCAGACGCTTTTGTTCTTCCATCTGCATCTGCAATGCTTCTGTAATTTGCATTCCCCTGAAAATAAGAGAATATATAATTACCATCGTGACCAACATCTAAATCCCTAAACAATATTGAAATACATATACATTTGAATAAAAAAGAGACTTTAATCACTCACAGGCAGGTCTACCCAGTGATCAGTGATGCAACACTTTAACAATAAGGAGGAAACTACAATGAAGATGACCTATGTTGGAGAAATCTATAGGAATATTAACGTTGTATGTAGATAAATTTTGTGGACAGAATGGAAAAAACAAATGGAACAAGTAGATGAGAGTTTAAAGTAATAAAGATAATTCTCCGCAAGATTATTGTTAACTTTGCATATTACTGCTAGGCTAAGAGGAAGCAACTCAAAAACATCTAGCCTGTTGTTGAAGCACTTACCAAATAGTCTTGATAAAGGAATAGAGCAGTCTTAGAAATCATTATATAGATTAGATCAGGGATCTCTATACTGTAGACATTAGCAACCATTCCAATTGTTAGCAATCACATCCAAGTGTAGGCAAGATTTAGGCAAATCCCAAAAAGGGGACATTACAAGCAAATTTTTTATTTCACCCTTTTGATTAAAAGAATAAAAGTCTTTTTTTATAAAATTATTGCATCATCCATGTAATAATACCTAGCATGGAAACTGCCAAATAGAAATCCTCTGATCTCATAATCTCAAAATATAAAGGATAGAGAAATTTTGTCAGATCTGGTAGTTACAACGGCCCTGGTTGATATGACTACAATGATTGTAGGATATGAACAAATTGTTTTTGATAAAAAGGCTTTAAAAACTTTCAATAAAATGTAATTGGCAAGTGTAAAGTCAGACTCTACAACCTTTTCTTGCATCCTCCCTGTCTGTGCGAAAGTGGGTGCTTTGGAACAGGGCATGGACATCCACAAAATCATAATAGAAGGGGGATATTTGTCAAATAGTATAGTTGGAAATGCTCTCACAGACATGTATGCAAAATGTTGAAGCATGGACAAGGGATGTGAACAATTTGAAAGAATGCCTCAAAGAGATGTCATTTCATGAAATGCAATAATTGCAAGGTATGCACACCATGGAATTGTTGAAAAGGATTTAGAAAATTTCAAGCAAATGCAATTGGCAGGTGTAAATCCAAATTCCACAACATTTATCATCATCCTCCCTACCTATGCTAAAATGGGAGCTTTAGAACAGGATATGGACATTCATTAGAGCATAATGGAAGAGGGATTTTTTTCAGATATTTCAAAATGATCTGGATTTTTTCACTTACTATAAACTTCAATTTTTTAGAGTGCTCATTTTGTATTAAGGCATCAACAAGTCTAAGATACTTCCACCTTGGCCACATTGTCGTATATTCCTAGTAATGCAATCTCAAGTTATCATGTTTGAATAGTTTAATACCCTAGAAAAAACTCCAACTTAGATCAAATTTGTGCCCTTAAAATTTTGTCCCAATTGGTTATGTATGTGGGTTATCTTTCTTTAGCATAAAATGTTATCTTTCTATAGCACAAAATACACTTTGCAATAAAGGACATGGCCAAGATCTCGCTTACCTCTAGTCGTGAAAGTCTTTAAAATAAAAGAAATAACTCTAAATGATCTCAGGTTCATTTAGGCAGTCAAGATTGAAACATGAGCGGCTTTATGAGCTCCTTAATGTTCCTTGATATTTAGAATGAAAACACAGTCATAATGACTCAATATAAGGAGAAGATTCAAAAATGAAATCCAAAAGCCGAACAAGAACAAAACAAAATGAGAGTGAGGCAGAAAATAATATAAAACAAACCTGAGTATCTTCTATTAGTGTAGCCATGGAGATTAGCAGTCGACGTCAGCTGGTGCAGTCAGGAGAGTAGCTAGGGAGGATGAATGCATACCATGAGAGATGCCATAATGAAGCGCATAAGAGGCTTCAAAATGGGATTTCCATAGCAAAAGCTCCTCCAGAAAGTGCATATCGGCTTAACTAGAAGGAAAATTATTAAAGTTCCCTCCAACCCTTTTCACGCTAAAAAAACAATTGTCTAAAATTCCCTCCAAAATCATACCTATTATGTGGAATTAAGGCCTTTACAATTTTCATTAAAAAAATTAACATTTACATTGTTTAATGTTCTTAATTATATTTTTAATTATTAATACATTATCAATAATGTGGAATTAAGGCCTTCAAAATTTTTATTAAAAAGATTAACATTAACATTAACATTGTTTAATGTTGTTAATTATATTTTTAATTATCAATATTTTTAACTATGTTTTCAATTACAAGTTATAAAATATTAATTGTTTAACTATGTTATTTAATTATTTTAGATTTACATTCTTGAACTTTTAAATGGTCATTTATCTTTAATTTTTCAATTTAAGTCTATTTAAATAGTTGTATATGCTAAGCAGGAGATATTTTCTAGAGCAGGTCAAATTATGATATTACTACCAGGATTCAACTATGTGGTTTTTGAGTCAAACTCATTGACCCATGTTTCATGAGTAGTGGTTCACAAGAAGGAATCTCTCATGAGAATAAATATAATAACACTTAGCACTCATTGCATCTCGGTGATGCTCATAGAGTGTTAAGTGTTCCATTCATTATCATGAAAGATGGGTTCTTTTGAACCACTACTAATGAAATATAGGTGAATGAGTTTGACTGAAACACTACATAATTGAATCCTGATCAAAATATTACCTTTACTTCTTCCTTCAAATAATAACTCTAGGTCTACTAGCCCTCCTAACATTATTTTGGGTTTAAAATCCCAAACTTTCTAAATTAGTTATACTCTTCAAACAAATCATTGATTTAGATACCCTACATATTTAATTAATTGGACCACTATAACATGATATAATCTTCAAACCAACGGTCTTACTTAATTTAATTTAGAAAAAACTTGTTAACTATATTAACTATCCTCCATTTAGTCACTTATTTGGTCATTTTACCCGATGACCAAATTGGTCATTTATTTAGTCATTTTAGCCGATGACCAAATTCATCATTTATTTAGTCATTTTAGTTGTGATTTTACCCGATGATCAAATTGGTCATTTATTTAGTCATTTATATTTGTGAATTACAAAAAAATGGTAGAACAGGATCATTTTTAGTCACGCGACTAAAAGTTTTAGTCAGCTGGTCATTTATTTTCCCAAATTGTACTAGTAACATAATCAAAGTTACGATTATAATATGTAATATTCATAAAACAAGATAATCAAACATCTAACCATCCATAAACACAATAATAAAATATTCAAAATCATTCAAAGTAACTAACTAGTCAACATAGTCAATAAAGGTTCATAGAGTTTATAGTACCTCTGAAAAACACAAACATAAAATGTCGAGATGTGACAGTCAACTCTAGATTGTAGTAATAAGTTCATTTTTGAACTTCCTTCTCAGATCTACCTTCTTGTTCTACATTTTTGTTCTGGGTTTTAAGTATTCTATTCTTTAGCATAGTTTACTACACCCTTTCTTTCAATCCCTAATCACAACCCCTCATTTAAAATTAAGTGTGGATCTGATATTGTTCAAATTTTCCTTGAGGGTTGTAGTCAAACTCATTCACACCTATTCTAATGATTTTTGGTGAAAAGGGCATTGGTTCTAGGTTGATGTACATGATAGCCTAAGATCACATTTTCATCATTTCACTTTGATAACTCACAATTGTGAAACTTTAACATATGTATACAAACACGAGTATATTAGACATCTCAAAAATGTAAAACCTTTGCATGCATAAGGGAAAATTTTTATGTCAAACATCCCAAAACTATGATTCTTGTAGAAGAACTTAGACCACCCTAAAACTTTGACATTCCAAAACTTTGAAACTCTAACGTACACAAGGCAAATACAAGTATTATAGACATCCTCTAACATCGACACCTAGAACAAGAACATGGACCACATTAAATCTCTAAATCTTTTAAAATATGACATGCAAGGAAAACACAAGTATATAAATCATCTTCTAACATAGCCACATAGAACAAGAACATTGACAGCCTGAAACTCTAATACCCTAAAACTTTGAAACTTAGACATATGCAAGGAAAACACAAGTATGTGAAGGGTATCCCCTAACATAGATACTTGGGAAGGGAGTATGGAGTATCCAAAAACTCTAAAACTCCAAAATAAAAATGCAAGATACTTTGGGGCTTTGATAGATGACATTAAAATTCTCAAGGCAACCTACAGGACTAAGAGAGGTAAAATTTAATACATACAAGATTTCTCCCAAAAATTTGCAAGAACCCTAACACCAAATCCTATTATATCTATCACACATTTTTTTATAGAGGGACATTGCCTCTAATTCCTCATACCTCTTTGTTATCTTCAATGTTAGCTCTCTTAAATTGTGGGATAACCCCTACAAAATTTGTGTGTTTTGTATCCAATACCTCCTAGGCATGCACATCAAGGCATTTTTCAAGTGCCTTAGTGTGTAGTTCATTCCCTCAAAAAACCCTTTCAATCAGATCCCCTTCTTGTCTTTTCATTTCAAGCAACTCACGATGTTGTAGGAGTTAGTCATTTTTCATAGATCATGTAACGATGAGGTTTTTCTCATGACATTGCATGAATCCTTGACTACAAGTTGTAGATCGGGTTTTAAAATCTGAACTGCAAGGTCAATCCACTTTGCATGCTTCACATGCAAATTGAGGTTTAAATCTTGATTTGCATCCCCTTTTGTCGTATTCTTTTCAATTGCTTATTGGGTTTTGAAACCCAATCAATACGTATTATCAATGCAAAAATTGTCTAAGTTGTAGATCAAGGTTTGAACCCCAACCTACATCACTAGCCACTATGTTACAATTTTCAAATTAGGCTTCAAACCTTGATCTACATTTACTCTGCATCTCATACATGTTGGTTTAGTTTCAGACCCTTATCAAAATCATTCTTTGACCGCTCAAATCAAACATGTCAATTAGTGTTTGAAACTCGGTCGACACATTTTCCATTCATATTTTTATGTTTCGATCGAGATTTGATACCTAATTGACATTACAACCATTTACATCTTCAAGATGTAAATCGAGTTTTAAAACCTAATTTACATCAACATCACTACCAAAAATATAAATTGGGTTTTAAAACCTGATTTACATCATCCTTTCATTTTGCATGACCTTTCCGTGTTTATATACTTTTCGATTGAGTTTTGAAACTCAACTGACATAACTTCCTGCACTTAGGTCATTTTTTCATGTCCCCTCTTGCATTTTAGATTTTTTCTCCGACATCACATGAACTTTGTTGTGGATTTGTCCAACTTTGGGAATCATCCACTTCATTACTATAATCTCCTTTCCAAATGCCAAATTACATACATCACCTAGACTTGATGACTCCAAAGTATGTACCTTGCAAGTACATGAATATTTTTTAAAGAAGGATGATGTTAATGAATGCATTCTTTCAGGCACTTAGTTTATTTTTTGTTTGGCATTATGTAATTTTGTTTCAAAATATTGCTTGTAAATTGAAAATAATTAATTAAACATGTAACAATAGTACAAGTCAAAGTCAAGTAGGACTGTACTATTGAATAATTCACTTGGTTAGTTGTAGTTTTCCCTCAATTTTCTCATAGCCCCTCCTCTGTAAATATGAGTGTGCTCATTTATAAATATCACTTGGAGAAGCATTTCAAAACTTTGATTTTGAATTGTAAATCAAATTGCAAACAATAAAGGAACAATTTTCTTTCAATCTTTGTGTTGAAACAAATTGTTATGTAATGATAATGTTCTTATGTCTTTATTTGCATTATCTAGAGTTAATTGTGACTATTGTAGTGTTGATGAGAGATGTTCAAACCTGATTTTGTAGTCTTTGAGTTGCACTATTGTGTTAGGAGCTAGTGTTATGTGTTCAAATTGGGAATAACTTGTAGTCTTTTAGTTGCTTTTATCCTCTACATTTGTGTGATTGGGGTGTAATATGTGTTGGAGTCTTTGAGCTGTAACTAAACTTCATCGTTGTTTCTAAATTTTCATGAGAAGTCATGGAAAGTCTTTGATCTTTCATGATCTTCTTGGTTACATAAAGATCCCAGTATAATTTAGTTATTCTTTCATTTAACTCATTGTATATTGGAATTAGTGCTCCAGTTGATACTTAGTAGGGAATTACATTAGTGTTAAAGGATTGTGTTGAAAAGAAAACATCTATTCTAAAATAAGAAAATATGATGAATGTCTCACCCCATTGTTAAGCTTAGTGTAAATAGAATTAGTTAAATACTTGATTGATTTTAGTAGCAATAAGAAGGGTATCTCCCCTTTTTGAGAGGGAGGTTTTTATCTCACACACTGTAGCTGAAATCACCATTTTGTAATTGATTGAATTAAGTAAATTACAAAAAAATCACCCAACACTCTTGTACAGATTGGTTAAAGAATATATTTTATATAAACCCCATCAATCAAGAAAAAAATTAATATAAAGACTACATATTAAAATAAATATATTGAATTATACAACCAAATCCTTTGAAAAAAGAAGATGACATAGAATCACACCCCAATCAATCAAATTTGAACATCACCCTCATAAAATGATTCTTTATTTAAAGAAATACTAAAAGATAAGTATAAATCTTTTTAAAAGAAGTTCAAATTGACTAAACAATTTATTTTATAAAAATCCATCAATGAAAACAAAATGACAGATTAAAATGAATTCATTGATTTATGCAACTAATCCCTTTAAAAAAGAAGATGCCATAGATTTACACCCCAACTAAATAAATTTGAACATTACCCTTGTTAATTATTTAAAATAAAAAACTAAAAAAATAAGTATACATCTTTTTAAAAAGAAGTTCAAATTGACAGAACTTCGTCAATTCAAAAATAAATAGGTAAGGGGAAGTTTAGGCAACATCCTAGAAAAATACTCTACAATCTTGTGGTCACCTGCAACTAGGGCCTCCATCGCACGAGCGAGCTTACACTCGACCCGAGTGGTGGGGGACCATTTCATTACTGTGTATTTATTATACATTAATACTATCCTCATTGAGGCTTGAGTGTCTTTTATGGGAAAATAATTGCTTGGGAATGGGCATTTTGAGACAAATTCACAAGCTGAATTGACTTCCAAATCTTTTCGAGGGAATTGGTGATGAAGAGATGATTTCGGCTCGTGTGAAGTTTATCCCCCTGCACTAGGATCCTACCACAGATGCAGCCAAGAATGGAGGAGGAAGAGGTAACTATGGCATTGAGACTTTCCATGAATAAATTTGAGAGACTCCTCCAAGATGGTACAACTCGGGTGTTCACATTGGAAATCTCCTATAGCTTTACTTGGGATAGGAAGATTGCTTGAAGGACACCTTTTGAAGTTAGCCTGAACAACTTTATTGGAGAACTCAATGAACAAAGAGAGAGGGAACTACACGTATAGGCTCCAACACTCCCTGTAGTATAAATATTCATGCATTTGTACTTGGACCATATGCAACAAGGAAAATTGATCAAATGGATATAGGGACCTCTTGGATGGACAACATGGATAAAACAAATTGGTGATACGAACCCTCCATATGCAGAGTTACAGTTTTAGATACATAGATGTTATGTTATGTTCTCTTTTTTATACAGATTGGCAATGTATTGATGTATTGGAAAATATAATGAATGTCTCACCCCATTGTTAAGCTTAGTGTAATTAGAATTAGTTAAATACTTGAGTGAGTTTAGTAGCAATAAGAAGGGTGTCTCCCCTTTTTGAGAGGGGATATTTTATCTCACACACTTTAGCTAAAATCACCATTTTGTAATTGATTGAATTAAGTAAATCACAAAATATTCACCCAACACTCTTGTACAAATTGGCTAAATAATATATTTAATATAAACCCCATCAATTAAGAAAAAAATTAATATAAAGACTACATATTAAAATAAATATATTGAATTATACAACCAAATCCTTTGAAAAAAGAAGATGACATAGAATCACACCCCAATCAATCAAATCTGAACATCACCCTCATAAAGTGATTTGTTACTTAAAGAAATACTAAAAGATAGGTATAAATCTTTTTAAAAAGAAGTTCAAATTGACTAAAGAATATATTTTATAAAAATTCATCAATGAAAAAAAATGACATATTAAAATAAATTCATTGAATTATACAACCAATCCCTTTGAAAAAGAAGATGACATAGAATTACACCCCAACTAAATAAATTTGAACATTACCCAAGTATTAATTATTTAAAATAAAAAAATAAAAAAATAAGTATACATCTTTTTAAAAAGAAGTTCAAATTGACGGAACTTCATCAATTCAAAAATAAATATATATGGGGAAATTTAGGCAACATCCTGGAAAAATACTCTACAATCTCGTGATCACCTAAAACTAGGGCCTCTATCGCACGAGAAAACTTACGCTCGACCTGGGTGGTGGGCGACGATTTCATTACTATGTATTTATTAGACATTAATATTGTCCTCATTTAGACTTGAGTGTGTTTAATGGGAACATAATCACTTGGGAATGGACATTTTTAGATAAATCCACATGTTGAATTGACTTCCAAATCTATTCGAGGGTGTTGGTGATGAAGAAAGGCATTTAGGCTCGTGTGAAGTTTATCCCCCTGCACTAGGATCCTACCACAGATGCAACCAAAAATGGAGGAGGAAGAGGGAACTATGGCATTGAGACTTTCCATGAAGAAATTTGAGAGACTCCTCCAAGATGGTACAACTCAGGTGTTCACATTGGAAATCTCCCATGGCTTTACTTGGGCTAGGAAGATTGCATGAAGGACACCTTTTGGAGTTGGCCTAAACAACTTTATTCGAGAACTCAATGAACAAAGAGAGAGGGAACTACACGTATAGGCTCCAACACTCCTTGTAGTATAGGTCTTCATGCATCCGTACTTGGACCATATGCAGCAAGGAAAAGTGATCAAATAGATAGAGGGCCCTCTTGGTTGGACAACATGGATAAAAGAAATTGGTGATGCCAACCCTCCATATGCAAAGTTACAGTTTTAGATACATAGATGTTCTGTTATGTTCTCTTTTTTATACAGATTGGCAATGTATTGATGTAGTGGAAAATATGATGAATGTCTCACCCCATTGTTAAGCTTAGTGCAACTAGAATTAGTTAAATACTTGATTGAGTTTAGTAGCAATAAGAAGGGTGTCTCCCCTTGTTGAGAGGGGAGATTTTATCTCACACACTTTAGCTGAAATCACCATTTTGTAATTGATTGAATTAAGTAAATTACAAAATATTCACCCAACACTCTTGTACAAATTGGCTAAAGAATATATTTGATATAAACCCCATCAATCAAGAAAAAATTAATATAAAGACTACATATAAAATAAATATATTGAATTATACAACCAAATCCTTTGAAAAAAGAAGATGACATAGAATCACACCCCAGTCAATCAAATTTGAACATCACCCTCATAAAATGATTTTTTATTTAAAGAAATACTAAAAGATAAGTATAAATCTTTTTAAAAAGAAGTTCAAATTGACTAAAGAATATATTTTATAAAAATTCATTAATGAAAAAAATGACATATTAAAATAAATTCATTGAATTATACAACTAATCCCTTTAAAAAACAAGATGACATAGAAGTACACCCCAACTAAATAAATTTGAACATTACCCTTATTAATTATTTAAAATAAAAAAATAAAAAAAATAAGTATACATCTTTTTAAAAAGAAGTTCAAATTGGCAGAACTTCATCAATTCAAAAATAAATATATAGGGGGAAGTTTAGGCAACATCCTAGAAAAATACTCTACAATCTCGTGATCACTTGCAACTAGGGCCTCCATCGCACGAGCGAGCTTATGCTCGACCTAGGTGGTGGGCGACCATTTCTTTACTATGTATTTATTAGACATTAATACTATCCTCATTCAGACTTGAGTGTGTTTAATGGGAACATAATCACTTGGGAATGGACATTTTGAGACAAATCCACAAGTTGAATTGACTTCCAAATCTTTTTGAGGGCATTGGTGACGAAGAAAGGCATTTCGGCTCGTGTGAAGTTTATCCCCCTGCACTAGGATCCTACCACAAATGCAACCAAGAATGGAGGAAGAAGAGGGAACTATGGCGTTGAGACTTTCCATGAAGAAATTTGAGAGACTCCTCCAAGATGGTACAACTCGGGTGTTCACATTGGAAATCTCCCATGGCTTTACTTGGGCTAGGAAAATTGGTTGAAGGATGCCCTTTTGAAGTTGGTCTGAACAACTTTATTCGAGAACTCAATGAACAAAGAGAGAGGGAACTACACGTATGGGCTCCAACACTCCCTATAGTATAGGTCTTCATGCATCCATACTTAGACCATATGCAGCAAGGCAAAGTGATCAAATGGATAGAGGGCCCTCTTGGTTGGACAACATGGATAAAAGAAATTGGTGATGCCAACCCTCTAGATGCAGAGTTACAGTTTTAGATATATGGATGTTATGTTATGTTCTCTTTTTTATACAGATTGGCAATGTATTGATGTATTTGGTATAATATGTTCATACTTTTCATTTATGTATAACTAGTTATGATTCTCTAATTGTCATTCTGATCCATTACGATGGATATATGATCAATTAGAAAAATATTAATCTATTTTATATTGTAGTTATATGATCTTTAATAAGAAAAAATGAATATATACATATTATATATTAAAATAATATTTTTGAATTATACCACCAAAGGATCACACACCCCAATCAAATAAATTTGAACATTACCCTCATAAAAAAATTAAAAGCTAAATCTACACCTTTTAAAACGACGTTCCACCGAAAATTTCATCACTCATTTGAGATATTCCTCAAAACAATGAGATTGCATTTTACAGTTAAAAATCTTCAATGCGTTCACACGGCCATCAAGTTCATGCTCTGACTGACTATAATCTAAAAGCCAAATCTAAGAGACACTTTTAAATATTATAAACACAGAGATTCGACTATTAGAATATATTTTTTTGGATTTCCTACTACCTAAAACAAACAAATTTCTGCCTGAAAACACCAAGGATCTTAGCATCTCTTGTCAGAACCACAGCGTACCTTGAAAACAAACAAAACTCTGCCTGAATATCTCTGTTTTGCAGAAACTGCCATTTGGGTTTTGTTTTTTAACTTGTGGTGGGCTCTGTAAGTACAAAAGTCGTAGTCAATTTATAGGAAAAATGCAGCTTTTGGATCAGTTGCAGGTTAATTTGCCCCTGAAGAAAACTCAGTTAGTTCTTCCCACAGAGAAAAAGAAAGTCGGTCTGGTGTTAGTGGACATCGTCAATGGCTTCTGCACAGTTGGCTGTGGCAATCTGGTATGTTGTTTCTTTCTCTTCAAAATTTGATGGGTTTCTGTGTTCGAGCGTGTTTTCAGGAGAACTAACTAAATTTGGTGTAGATGGGTTTGGCAATGATTTGATCTTTAGAACACATGCAATCAGTGGACCCTAATTTGAGATTTTCTTTGATGAGAGTATACTGTATACAACATGGCATTAAGTAGCTTGCAGAAGATAACACTGACGACATCAAGAGACACCTAACTGAGATCTTGAAAGTTGGGAATCCAACCCTTGTTCATATAAAACTTCAATGTTAACAGTGAGGGGGAGAGGGAAGTTTGCCAGCATTTAATATTTTAATTTGCTTTCTGGTATTTTATTATAGAATGTTGAGTGTCCCCAGTTTATTCAGCTGGACTCTCTCAGAGACTGGATGTAACCTATCATGTCATGCACTGTAATGACCAACATCTTCATCTCTTCATGTTTTTTCTGACATTTGTTGAGTGATTAACTTTGACCCTTAATAGTGTTTAATTGCTAGAATTCAAGTTAACATCTTTCCTAGGTTATCCAAGTTGGTCAATTGAACCTTGTATTGTAGGCAATTCTGTTTTGTATTTGGCCCTTCAGATTCCACGTAGATTGGTAATTGACTGATATGCAAGTTGAATCAGTTGAATAATAGTTCAGTAAATATTTAAATTTGTAATAGATAACATGACTTGCTGGTATGGCCTCCTTTGTGCCTTTGGCACCCTTTGAGCAATCTAGGTATGGACCATTAGCATAGTCATAAAATTT
The DNA here is from genome assembly GCA_018584345.1 of Thuja plicata. Lineage (NCBI taxonomy): Eukaryota > Viridiplantae > Streptophyta > Pinopsida > Cupressales > Cupressaceae > Thuja > Thuja plicata. Next base: position 773,594 of record MU228229.1, read on the forward strand.
CAGGACTCCTACGCATTTCTGTTATTTAGAAGTGCAAAAATCATGATAACATGACTTCAGGAATAAAATTCAATAAATCAGTAATAGAACTTGTAGAAAGGCAGCATTTTCAAGTTACCAATTTGTAGACAATTGTAATGGTTTCATATTACTTTGTTACTAATCATGCCTTGAAATAATCCTGTTGGATTAGGGAAAATTTAAAAACTATGAAGCTTAGAAGTTCATTTTATGTTAATCTCAAATGTGATTTTCTACTTTTTACCTAATGAAAAATTAATACATCTTTTGGAAGAACGAAAATCAATATGATCTCCTTCTTGCAGGCTCCCCAACACCCTAATCAACAGATAAATGTTATGGTGGAAGAGAGTGTGAAGCTGGCCAGAGAATTTAGTGCTCGAAAATGGCCAATGCTGGCATTTCTTGACACACATTATCCAGATAAGCCAGAGCCTCCTTATCCTCCTCATTGCATAGTAGGAACTGGTGAAGAAAATCTTGTTCCAGGTTTGATTTAGCTTTATAGCATTAATATTGTGGAGTTTCTTTTCTTGGTGGAAAAAGTATTTTACTACTGTTTGAATTGTTTTCTGCTAGTCTTTGACCGTTTTGAACTTTTGATTGGTTTGAAAATCTCTGGTTTGGTATATTTACATCTTCTAACTAGATTTTTGTATGAGCTTTGTGAATACAATGTCATATGGCAACATTTGAAGTATTGTTTCAAGCATCTTGGTGATCACTAATGATCAAGATGGATCTTTTAAATTTTTATATTATTTAGACTCTTAAGGCATCATTATTCATTTTATTTGTTGAGAGCTGTGTCCTGTATATTCAGCTAATCCTTAAAGACAAAATGAATATATTTCTTTACCATCGTGGGTACATGGTTATAATTTTTCTTAAGCTAATTTGCATTTTTTATTTTATGCTCAACAGCCCTTGAATGGTTGGAGAATGACCCAAATGTTGTCATAAGGCGCATAGATTGCATAAATGGCTTTATTGGTTGCATTCAAAAAGATGGCTCCAATGCATTTGTTGATTGGGTGAAAGCCAATGATATTCAAGTAGTAGGTTTCTAAATTTTCTTTTTTAATTCTTGCATTGAATTCTTGCTCTCTGATTATTATAGCTCTTGATGGTATGACAGGTTCTTTTTGTTTTTTACTTCTAGTATTTGTATGACATCATGCACAATAGGCCAACAATGCAAATTTATGAACAAGTGTTCTCAGGTGCTTTTTTATCAGTTTGTTCCTAATCATGACAATCTATGAGAGATAGCTAGACTGAATTTAAATAAGCATAGGTTAAATTTAATATCATCCAAAGTGTTGAATATACTTGGTGTGATATCCTAATGGTAATGAAGGGTAGTCCAAAGGTTTTTTAAAATTCTTTTGATGAAATGCAAAATTTAAAAGAAAATCTGAAATCTGACCTCTTCTTCCTTTCTTTGCTTGTTTCTTGTTTTAGACGTCTTTTAAGCTTCGCATTATACATTTTTCCTTTGGTTTTTATTGTTATGCTAGTGGCATTTGTCAATCCAGGTATTAGTTGCTGGCATATGTACAGACATATGTGTTCTAGACTTTGTATCAACTGTTCTATCAGCAAGAAACCGTGGCTTCATTCCACCTTTGGAAGAAGTTGTGGTATACTCTCAAGGATGTGCAACTTTTGATCTTCCTGTCAAGACTGCAGAAAAAATAGAAGGTGCATTTGCTCATCCACAGGTATGCAAACTGCTTTGCAAAGGCCATGTTCTTTTTTGTGTGGGGAATATTGAGATAGTAAGGAGATGATTCCTAATAATGTTTGGAATCAAATATGTTTTATGTGTTCATTTCTTTGTATTTTCCATAATTCTTGTTGCATCAAGTGGTGCAATTACGAGTTATACATTAGAGGTATATTTTTCTAGTCTAATACTTGTTGAAGTTAATCTTTGTGGGAAAAATTAGCTTTGAACCACTGTTTTCGACAGGATCTCTAGTTTTTAGTTAAGTTCTGAAAAAAAAAAAAAATTGTCAATTTTACATGGAGACCTGCTGGATGCCCCTATACACAGTGATTTGTGGCAGGTAAAATAAAAGGCATTATAATGGAGATGCATTTTACATAAAAACATAGCTATTGGTTGTAACTTGCATGATATTTGAAGTTTTGAACACAATCCTTTTGTCTTTATAAAGGAAAAATGGGTCCAAACATTTTCTCCCAAAACTACTCTCAGAGTAACTTCAGAACTTAAGGTTTGCAAGCTAGACACTTAATTAGCATTTACTCGTAGCAAGTTTTTTGTGGAAGCCCGCAGATAGAGCTGATAGAGGAAATGAGATAATATGAGTGTTTGTTTTCCTGTTAAATGGCCATTTGCTGCTGATATTGATAATTAAGTATGATTGCAGTGGATTTTTTTTTTCACTATTTGTTTTTTTATTTGTGCAGGATGTAACTCATCACTTGGGCCTGTACTTTGCCAAGTCCAGGGGGGCTGAAATTGTGGACAAGGTCTCGTTCATTTAGAGAATATATGTAGAAATTTTGTTTGTTATGCATCCTGAGCAGATAGCACAAAATTGAAATTCAATTCCTCTGTATAACACCCTTTATTAAGGACATTTTTGTATTCCGAACAAACTTTGCATGTGTGTCACCTTATATTTTTGTATTCCTTTGTATATAGTTATAAATATGAAATGCTTAAAAGTCTGTTGCACTTCATCAAAGATCATGGGAACCTACTTGAGTCACTCAAAGAAAGCATTTTTCCATAGCATAACTTATCTATGTTTGCTCTAGTCATCAACAATGTTGGGATCCCCTCAAGAGTCATCTAGATTTCCAGATTAACATAATGAAAAACAAATAATCAAAGATTGTTCTCTATGGTTCTGTCATATTATATCAGGATTTGAAGGACAAGTTTGGATTGCTTCATTTTTACTAATCAGGCCCAAGCTTATATCTCGTCTGAACTGTTTGCTCTCATGTTCTTGTCATTTCAAGTATTGCATGATATTAATCAATTTTTTGGGCTTATATTAGACTCTGTAGTTTGTATGCTACACTCTTGGGTGTTTTCTTCACATGCTACTATACTTTTATTTTACTATATTGACCAAATACATATTTACTAGGCTAAAAAGTTAATCACGGATGATGAATTGCTTCTAGATTTTGTGCAAGCAAGTTTTAGAATCGATTTTATTGTTTCTTTTATGAAGTAGTGCAACATATTACCCAAGAAAAGAAATAATGTACAGATTATTCTCCCCAATTCACACCTGCTAGGCCAAGCCTAGTGTCATGCCCAAAATCAGCATGCAAAATGCAACTTATGTTTTTTGAAAAGTTTGCTAAGGGTTGAAGTGACTGTATCTCTCTAGCCTACTAGATACCAATAAGAGAAGCAAGTTAAGACGAAGGGTTTGAGTTTCAAAGGGGTAGAAGGTCAAATGTCGATAACTAGGGTTGAGGGGTAATTATGACGAGAGTCAACGCCCCTCAACTCCTGATTTTAACGAGGGTCTAGTTTGATCAAATGTTATTTCGATAGTCTCTTAGAGTTAAATCTAAACTAGGTTTCACAACTACCTCTCACCTTAGTTAAAAGTTAAGTCAAGATTTTTTTTTATTTTTTATCTTAGTTGTCTAATTTATTTCATAACATTATTTTTACACTGGCCACGTGTATTGACCAAATAAAAATAACATTTCCCATTAAATATAAATATAAATAATACACCAATGATTTCCTAATACAACTAATGGATCTAATAATCTCTAAGGAGATCCTAAGATATAACTCTAATCAATCAAATTAAAAATGTTTCCTTACTAAAGAAGGTTACATAAAGTCGAGCATAAATAATTTATTACAGATTATGTTTTTTTTTTTTTAAATGCTTATTTAAAATTTACCATATATTACTAGGAAGACTTAATTTTAATTTAAGTGGTCCATCATGATATATTAAAACATTTAATTTTACCTAGGCATAAAATTTGTAGCATTAAAGTTCCATTTCTACCTAATTATATTAAAGTTGTCATTCAAATAAAATTTACCCTTTAATCTTCACCACACTATTAATTATAATGTATTAATGACTTTTAAACAAAAGAACTAAGAAGAAGCATTTAATTGAACATATCTATGAATTATTAAAATGACAATGCTAAAATTTAGATTTAACCTCTATTTGATATAAAGTTGATTTGAAAATTAATTCCCTCCCAAATGAACTTCAAGCATATATATATATATATATATATATATAGACAAACAAATAAAAGTCAATATCAAATAGAGAAGGAGAAGTAAAGTTCTAGCCTCCCAAATCTATCCTCTTCTTACTCTAAACAAAATCTCTAACCTTAGTCTCTTTTTTTTTTTATGTGCATGTCTCGTTTTGAAGTAAGCAGCCATGGGTGAGAGGATGGTAACCTACATATATACCAATATATATGTATATAATCAAAGTGTATATCCATATGTGTTTGCTTATTTGTATAATACCTTGGCGCTCAAAACGACAGCCTCTCCGGTTACATAGGTCGGGAGGTCAGAATCTTAAGTGGGGAAGCAATAAACTCGGCCCCATCCACTATTATCCTCACAATCTACGGAAGGAGGTGTAGAGAGTTATCTCGGCCGCACGGGTTAAAGGGGCGTCAGGAGGGTGAAGTGCAGGTATTCGGGTGTAGGGTGTGGGGTGGAGGTGTGGTCGTGGCCATCTCCACCGCCACTATGGTGGTATCCCACCACAGACACCACATAGTCGGCGGCTTAGCCGCCATTGTGTGGTGGCCGTGCCACCATAGTGGCAGGGAGAGGCCCCGCACCACCTCCCTCCACCAATGAAAATGGTTGCGGAGGGTGGCTTCTCCACCCTCCAAACCCTAAGTATTATATATATATATATATATATATATATATATATAATATTTCATAGATTTGCAAAAATATACATAGATGTCAGTAAAATAAGGATTTAGTAAATATTTCAGATTTTAGATATATGTTTATTATATATATATACAGGCTGCTATATATATATATAATAGCATATAGAAATAAAATTTCCCTCTACAGATTGAAGTTTGTAAATGTAGATTATATTTTATTCCATTTCAAATCTATCTTTACATTAAATCAAATATGTTTCTGCACATAAATGTGATATTCTGTTCTCTATCATTGTTTAATATGGATTCATAAGAAGTAAACAAAAATCTCTTTATAGAAAACAAAATGATGAGCTGACATATTTTTAAAGAAACCAATAGACTGCATTATTTAAACAGAGTAGCTTATATCTGTAAAAAAAAAAATACATGCAATTATAATACTCAAGTAAAGTTTAAAACTCCATAACTAAGAAATCAACTAATAAGAAGAATTAATATCATTAAAAGTTGTTACAATATATAAAACAGAAATTTTACCTTAGGAAAACTATAATTCAAAAGTTGATTATTAAGATAACATACTATATACATTCATAGATGCAGATATATAATTCAAAATTAACATCAGGGGAATATTTCCCTTCTTTAATCAATCTTACAATTAAGAACTTAATAACAGGGGTGTGTTTTATTGTATGTATTTCTTAAAGAAGAAACAAACAATACACTTCTTCCCTTTCAACAATACTATTACAATTTCCTTCTACAAAATTTTTAAACAAATATTTCCAAAATTTCATTTATAGAAGACTCAGCCCTATGGCTTGAGGAGAAAATAATTTACTCAAATATACAAAGTATAATCAACTTATTTCCTCATTTCCAAGCTTGAACATAAATCCTTCCAATTAGAGAGATAGCTACAATCTGCAAAACAAAATTTTTGGAACAAACCATGGGAGCTCACCTCCTATCCTAGGCCTCTATGAGGCCACCCCTGAGCTAGGGGAGACAAGAAGAGGCTGGGTGACACACAAGCATACCACCACACATATAACAAGCTCAAAACAAAACAAATAACTCCCTCCCAAGCTTATGCACAATTGGGTCATTATGGACTCAATTAAGGGTGAAGATGGAACAACCATGTAGGAAAATGCCAACTAGAATATCTCAAATTTGCACAAAATTCCCATGCCTTTCCAAGGATTTTACTACAACCAAAGAGCTCCATAAGCACATCCATAACCCCTTATCACCCCCATGATAATTCACAAGGTGATTTGGCACATGGAGCCCATAACATCCATGATACATCCCTCTTTTTCCCAAGAAGAGACTCTACACTACCATGGTTTCCCAACTAAGCCCTTCACCCATAATGACTCTCCTCCCTCCCAAGGGTGAGATATGTCATTCACTCCCATGAACAAAAAAAGAAAACTAGAAAAGATAGAAGAACAAATATAATTCTTTTCACTAACATACTATCACAAGAACAACATTTACACAACATGAAATTTGCAATAACTAAAATTCAACAAGGTTTCGAAACAAGAATACAAAAAGATCCACACATAAAATTTAGGATTACCAACCTTACTCCTAGAAAATTTAATGTGGTTGAGATGATTATTTCCTTCCTAGCTCTTCTTCCCTTGGTTTTCAACTAGCAATTTCCTCTGGGCACATTCTACAAGTCTCCAAAATGGAGAGTGGGCAATCACCCCAACTCTCCTCTCCCTCCTCCCTAAAAGGCTCTCTCCCCAACTCTACCACTTTTCCAACAAGAAGAGATATGACATGAGTCCTCTTCTCTAACACTTGTCCAATTTTATGCATGGAAGAGACTCCGCTATCTTGAAGAAGGTGATGGTCTTTCCATTTCCCAATTTTCGCCACTAACCAAGAGAGGTACTTAAGAAGACCCTTAAAAGAGATTTTGACACTAAAAATGATTAAAAACAACCCCTAACCCATAGTACTACTAGAGTACTAGACATTTTTAATTCTAACTACCGTTTTGGACTCATTCTAACACTTTAAAAAATCTCTTAGAGTTTACCTTCGAATTTCTAAGATAGTACTCATGATTTTGGGTTTCCAAGACAAGTAACTCCACATGGTAACAATACAAAATTACCTAAGGTGAAACTTAACCTCACAATCCACATGGGCATGTCATCTCACAATACATGTGCCAATTAACACTACAACAACACATCACATTTACACAATGTCATGCCCTAAAAGGAAATTAAAAAATAGAATAAACTAAATTTACAACATGCATAATTACATTAACAACATATATTACATTACAGTTTAGGTTATTTCCCTCTCAGGGTTAACTTTAGCATCAGAAGGATATTCACATTAACCAAATCTTGTTTCCCCAGTTTTGAAACCATGGTTTATTCACCTGCACACTTGAACAGAGCATCAGTAGTCCAAGGAAGAAAACACTCATTCATGATATTATACGTTATAATATATTCATCTAACCAAAATTATATATCACTTTTCAGAACTAGTTCATCCATAAACATTTAACTGATGAATTAAAAAGTACTTGAAAAAAATCGCTTATCTAACATACTAAATTAACCAATATGGACCATTTGCATAATTTAAACCCGAAATCCACATTTACATGTCACATGATCAAATTGCAAATTCAGAAATGTAAAATGGAAACAATTCAATCATGTCATCAATATGAGAATCATATGTATAAAATAATACATCTAAACATCATCAAAATAGAGTCATCATATGATCTCTTATGCTATGAAAAGTCCAATATGTCAATGTATCAAAAAAAAAAGTATCATCCAGATAAATATAACATAAAAAGTATCATCTCTGAATGGAGGATCGGGGTAGGACCTCACACCTAGGAAAATTAATCCATCATGTGACCCAAAGGAACCGCAATTGTTTACCAAATTATATTTATTTGAAAATTATGTGGCAAGAACAATAAACCCAAAACCAGGAGGCGGATTCCAATCATCTGACTAGGGCCCCACATTTCACAATCCTTGGCTATAAAAAATGGGTTCCCAACCAGTATTAACGTATGCTCCCCCAAGTTTCAGGGATGGCGGGATGTGATTTATGTATTGGGGTACTTTTAGGCCTTTTTTTTTGGCATGGTAGGGGATAACTATGAAAAAATAGGGAACCTTTTTAAAAATATAGAGAAATTTCAAATATTCATATCATGACATTGATAAAGTATTCATCATAGAGATTGTAGAAGCTTAATACTGTAACGACAACCTTGGACATGATCTGAAATCTGCACATTATTTTTTTTGGTTTAACAATGAAGAATAAGAACATTCATTGGTAACAATAAATAACATCATGCACTAATGAAATCAATTGTTCATTGACCATTATGTATCATAGGTTATCTACAATTTCACAAATTGATGCATCATAAGAACAATGGAGTGATAACAATTAACATTACAAGGAACATACCATAAATGCTTGCTTGGTCAAGAAGACTCCGGACTTTATTCTTCTTTAGTTCACCTTAGGGCTGTAATACGAACCCTCCATGGTGAACACCATCCCTATCCACCCCTCCATATAGATTTTGTGGCCCGAGGTGAGTGAGTGGACAATTAAACCATCCTAGAATGCATAGGGGTAACCTTCTTAAGGCCGAGTACGCTAGGTGTTCCTATCAATGGTAAACTAAGGTAATAATGTCTTGAGACTTCAATAAAGTGGGGCTTAGTATGATACCTACTCATTTTCCATTAGAAATTCTCCTTCCTATAGTCCATCGGATATCTAAACAACCAAGTATGTCCATCATCAACATGCCTTTGGCCTTAAGGCCAAATGCTCCTAGCATAATTTTTCCTAGTATATATGTGGTACAACTAGCAGTTGCACAATATCATATGCTCCTTGAATACTGTCAATCTCGAGCATGGATAAGCTTACCTCTGAATTGGTCATAGGGTTTCCATTGGTGATCACCTCAGATGGGAAAGGGTAGCATATACAATGAGGTATTCAACCTCTACATGTGACCTCATAGGGCCCTTACACCCTCGACAGCCATAGATGTCATCCCCTGTACCATGCTTAGCATTAATAATTGGAAAGAGGCTTCTAATTTGGAATAAGCAGGTACCAACTTGATTGTCTTTATGGTTAAACTACCCATTTGGTGTTTAAATGGTATATAGGGGTATTGTAATCCATTATATCTCAAGTTTCTTGGTTTTCAATAAACCAGGGGGTTTAGTCATTCGGTTCTAATTGAACCAATGAGGTAATTAGCCTACTACACAACCAATGTTAGTTCTACCATTGTTTCTTGTCTTATAATGAGATTTGCAACTAGTCATTAACATCGTACAACAGTGTGTGGGTTTCAAAATGTTTGCCAAGAAAAGGCTAGAATGCATTGAGTGCAAAATTCAAGTAAAAACTTGTTATAGCTAGGAAGCATACCATTCATTATTATCATGGATAATAAGTTGACACATAAGGCTGCCCAATTTCTAATTAACTCAACTCCCTTAATATTTAGATTTATAAAATTGATGTACGAGTCAATTTTACAAAGCAATTTGCCTTCTAAACTAAATAATCAATCACCACCCACGTAAGAGTTCTTGGGTGAGTGAAATAGGGTGGAATAGGTTGAAAGGAAAATGGTTGCTGGAGTTATTTTTAACTCAACGAACAAGATAAAGAGTTGTATATTACTTGTTCTGTGAGATAATCGTAGACCTATGATTTCTTATTTTATTTTGTTAGTTGAGTATGCATCAGGTAGGGTGAGTCAATGTAAAAATATATTCAAGTTTTTAATCATCAACCCCTCATACCCTAGCTCGCAACTCTGCAAGAGGATGTGATAACAGGTTCTACCTAAGCTTAAACATGTAACCAACTCTAAAATATCACCAATAACAGTCACACAAAACCCCCTATCAACTTAGTTTTTATACAACAACATTAGTCTAACTCAGAAAGATTGAAGTCACAATCGTGCTACCAATTTTTCTAAATTCTTTCCACTCTCAGCTCTCTTCCCTCTCTTCTACTCAATAGCCAAACAAAAACATATCCCAGAACAAAGTGGCATAGGGTTCTTAAGCATGCCTGACAACATTTTTTACTGCAATTTCTGTCAAAACAAGCCTATCTAGGCATGGACGCCATGCTATCCTACAAGCATATCTCTCTTTACTATCCTTCACTACTCCCATCCTCATCTTTGGTCATGCCTATTTACTCAACCCGTCCATGTGTTTGGTGCATTTTTTGGTTCAGAAATAAAGTTTTTCATTTTCTTCATATTTCCACTTTTACTTTATTTAAATATTCAATTAATTTTCTTTATGTTTATAATTTAATTATTTAATCATAACAACTATATATATAATGATTCTATTATGGTCATCATTATCTAATGCCTACGATTGGATTAATTTTTCATCTAAGACTCATAGAATTAATCAAAATTAATTAAATAATAATGATTATACAAATGTCTAGGGTCCCCAGGTTACACAATAGCTTCAAACGATTCTGGCTAGACTCGCTTATCCTCCTAAGGTCATTATGAAATAAGTTAAATTCAAAAAGATTGTGAAAATCCAAGTTTTCAAAAGGTTTAACTAATTCCTTCACACCATGGATGATACTAATCTACCTCTAACTCACCAACGAAACCACATAATCCACTTCATATTGCACCCCGATAGCTGCAACCAATGGCGAACCTCACATAAGTCCAACAAATTATTAGTCCAAGTTAATCTAAACAAAATAAACACATTAAATTTTGAATAGCATAAAGAAGATAACAAAAACATGAGATTATATTTGTTTACTCAAATGCAATCACCCATCTATTTTGCATTAGAACTCCTAATCCATCCACAGAAGTATTGTCCAAACTACGAATTCCTTTTCTGGGTCAGGCACTTGCAAGACGTGTGCTAAAGTAAGAGATTCCTTCAATTGTTGAAAGCCAATGTTGCATTTATCTGTCCATTTAAACTTCTTTCCCTTTTGTTGAAGGGGGGTTATGGGGTTGGCTGCCTTGTAAAAGTTCTCTACAAATATTCAGTGATACCCAACCAATCCCATATATCTTCTTACTTCGGCCACATTACAAGGAATCAACCAATCTAAAACTTCTTGTATCTTGGAAGGATCCACTGCAATTCCTTGGTCAGATATAATATGCCAAAGATAATGTACCTTTGGTTGGAAGAAGGAGCACTTTGAAAATTTCCCATATAATTTATAGTCTCTCAATCTTTGCAAAACAATTCTCAAATACTCCTCGTGCTCTTGCATATTTTTGGGGTAGATTAGAATGTCATCTAGAAACACCAACACAAATTTATCGAGGTACTCATGGAAAAAATGGTTCATGAGACTTGCGAAAGTGGATGAGGCATTTGTTAGGCCAAATGACACAACCAAGAACTCATAGTGACCATACCTAGTTCAGAAGGTTGTCTTTGGAATATCCCCTTCCCTGATCCTCAGCTAGTGATAACTTTCTCGTAGATCTATTTTGGAGAATATAACATGTCCCTTCATTTGATCAAACAAGTCATCAATTCTAGGTAGGGGATACCTCTTCCGAATGGTCACCTTGTTCACCATTCGGTAATCTATGCACAACCTCAAAGTTTTGTCATTCTTCTTAATGAATAGCAATGGGGCTCCCCAAGGAGACACTCTAGGCCGAATCAATCCTTTCTCCATTAGATCTTGTAATTGAAACTTAAGCTCTTGAAATTTAGTAGTGTTCATTCTATAGGGGGCTTTGATATAGGCTCAGCTCATGGAACTAGGTCTATAGTAAAATCCATTTTCCGCTTAGGAGGCAATCCTAACAACTCTTCGAGAAAGACATCATGGTATTCTTGAAGAATATGACGATCTTCAATATTGGGGGTTGGATCGTCACTGCCCTCCTTTACCTTCACAAGATAGATTTTGCTCCCTTTTTTCACTGCCCTCTTAAATTTCTTAGATGAGATCATCCTCACCACTAGCGGTCTTTGAATTCCTTGGAGAACCACTATTTTTCCTTGGTCATTCAAACATTCAATCTTCTTATTGTAACAATCCAACGTAGCTTGGTGATCCTAGAAACAATCCATTCCTAGGACTAAGTCATAGGATCCCAGTTGTGTAACCATAGATTTACCTCAATTTTTATATTTCCCAAGTTGATTTCAGCTCCCCGTAGGCAGAATTTAATATTTTGTGTCATACCTGACCCAAACTCAACCTCCATCTCTTCTTGACTTAAAATTTGGACCAATTTTACATTTTTGTATAAAATTAGGAGATACAAAACTATTTGTAGCCCTTAAATCTGGTAGAATATAAATAGGTTGACTAAGAAGTGTACCTTGAAGCTCTATTAGTGAAGCCTATTGATCTACTTGATGATTATTCATGACAGCATAAATCCGAGCAGTGGCATTAGCAACTAATTTGGATTCTTGGGATAATTGATCATGTAGTGGTCACCTCCACATCTCCAACATCCACCTATCAGTCCTCGTTTGACTTCCTTGTCTCTAGTGGTGTCGATATGTGCCCCTTGTTTAGATGGTTTTAGCCTTTTGTCTTCTCTATCTTTTTTACTATTTGACCCTCAATTATCTCTATAGTTTTGGCCCCTCTTAAACTGTTTTGAAGTCATTCCTTTAGAATTGGCTTCTTGATAATCCATCTTCTTATTGTCTGAAGGGTGAGTGGAATGACCCTTATGTTTGCATTCTAACTTTTTTTCCTAGCTTTTCTTTAGCAATCAAGGCCACCTCTACAACTTGGTTCAAACTTTTAGGTTGAGAGATATTAGTTGCATATAAAATACTTTTATTTAGTCTCAAGATAAACTTGTTCACCCGATCCCCTTCTTCCTTCATATAATGCACATGGAGTAGGTTCATGAACTTGACCCTGTATCCTGCTACTGTCATCCCCCCTTGGCGAAGTGAGTGGAACTTAGTCATATTCTGATCTAAATGATGGGAAAATATATATTCTTTGAGAAACCACTTGATGAATTTGTCCCAAGTTAGTTGACTTATATAATAATTTTTATTTTTTTCCGAGTAGTCCCACCATAGTGATGCTTCACCTTCTAGCTAGTAGATGATGATTCTAGCCTTAGTATTAGAATTAAATTCCAATAACCTAAATTATTTATCCATCCCAATAAGCCAAGCTTCAACTACATCTCCACCTTCAAAAACCATCAAAATGTAGGTGCTTGCATCTTCTTAAGTTCTCGAATCAATGGGTCATTTCCCATGCCTCTTGATTACCTAGTAAGAGAGTGCCTATGCGTGGGAATTATAGAGATGATTTGATAATCTATATTTGTTTTCTCATTGGATTTCACATCTATATCTTTAGTACCAATACATGTGTTATGGTTTGTACATTTCTCTTTTTGCCTTGTCAACTCTTCAATTTCTTGTTCTTGAGACGCTATCTTTGCACGAAGGCTATTCATCTCATCATGTAACTCCTCTGGTATAGTAGGAGGATTTGATGTGGTACCCCTACTTTCACGAAGGACTTCCCTAAGGCTAGGACTAGCTCATCTCATTAAGGTCCTCTTCATTATGGAAAGTTATTTTGCAAGATAAGGGAATCAAATATTATTTTTTTAATTGACAAATTAATCTCTCTTTTTTTAATTGCTTATTTTTTTTGTTAATTATCAATTTAGAATTGCAACCACATTCATAAAGGAAACATATTATATCCCATGTTTAAATATCAATTCTAATGAAATCCATAATGTCATCCAACATAATAAATATATAGATTCATAATTTTTATTCATAATAGTAGTTTTTACATAAGGTGATGATGATTATTTAGTGCGATTCCACTGTCTTCACACACATAATTTTCCAATTACATTATGAGACTTTCCTCCTCTTCAAATTCCTCTTCGGGCTCTTCCTCCTCAAAGGTTCTCACAGTATTAAACATGCTAGCATGAAATCGGTTATATTATGAAATTGCTTCCTTGGAAAGGGAAGGAGCATTGCATCCACAGTCGAAAGGGAAGTCTCTAATAGCTAAGGGCTTTGCCTTTTGGTTTTGAGGTGGAATTTCTTTTGGTGACTCCAGGCCCTGGGAAGGTTGGGCCAACTTCTTTCCTTTCTTAATTTTGAGCCATTTGATGATTTCAGCAAGAGGCCCAATGTTTGAGATTGTTTCTATTTCTATTTTTAGCAATGTGGTAGGAGTTGCCTTGGATCCTTCTAATTCTATTTTTCTGGGGTTTGATTTCCTTGTGACTTTCCTATTTCCATTTCCTTTGCATCCCATGGATTCCAACATCAAACAACCATATTAGCGCAAGGTGTGAGCACCTAGGTCCTAGGGTCGACATCTATGCTATGATACCTATGTAATGACAAACCCGAACATGACCTAAAATCTGTACATTATTATTGTTTGTTTAACAATGAAGAGTAATAATATTCATTATTAATAATAAATAACATCATGTACTAATGCAATTCAAGTGTTCATTGACAATAAATGTATCATAGGTTATCTACAATTTTACAAATTGATGAATCATATGAACAATGGACTGCTAACAATTAACATTACTAGGAAGATAACATAAATGTTTGCTTGGTCAAGAAGACTCCAGAATTTATTTTTCCATAGTTCACCTCAGGGGTGCAATATGAACCCTCCATTGTGAACACCATCCCTATCCACCCCTCCATATAGATTATGTTCCATAGGGTGAGTGAGTGGACGTTAGACCATCCTACAATGCATAGGGGTAACCTCCTAAAGACAGAGTACGCTAGGTGTTCCTATCAATGGTAAACTCAGGTTTTCTTGACACTTTAATAAAGTGGGTCTCGGTATGATACCTACTCATTTTCCATTAGAAATTATCCTTCCTCCAATCTATCAGATATCTAAACATCCAAGGAGTTCCATCACCAACATGTCATTGTCCTTAAGGCCAAATGCTCCTAGCGGAATCCGTCCTTCTATCTATCTGGTACAACTAGCATTCACGCGACATCATATGCTCCTTGAATATTGTCAATATTAGGCATGGATAAGATTACCTCTGAACTAGTCATAGGATTTCCATCGGTGATCACCTCAAATGGGGAAGGGTAGCGTATACAATGAGGTATTCAACTTCTATGTATGACCTCATAGGGCCCTTACACAATCCGTAACCGTAGAATCCATCCCTTGTACCATGCTTAGCATTAATAATTGGAAAGAGGCTTCTAATTTTGAATAAGTGGGTACCAACCTGACCATCTGTATGTTTAAACTACTCATTTGGTGTTTTAATGGTATATAAGGGTATTGTAATCCCTTCTATCTCAATTTGTTTGGTTTTCATTAAACCAGGAGGGCTTAGTCATTTAGTTCTAATTGAATGAATGAGGTAATCAACCTACTACACAACCAATGACAATTCTACTATTGTTTCTTGTCTTATAATGAGATTTTTAGCTTCTCATTAACAACTTACAACCATGTGTGGGTCTCAAAATGTTTTCTAAGAAAAGAGTAGGATGCATTGAGTGTAAAATTCAAGTATAAGTTCGTTATAGCTAGGAAGCATATCATTCATTATTATCATGGAGGATAAGTTGACACATAAGGCTGCCCAATTTCTAATCAACTCAACTCCCTTAATATTCAGATTTGTAAATATTGACGAATGAGTTAATTTTACAAAGAAATCTTCCTTATAAACTAAATAATCAATCGCCACCCACATAAGTGTTATTGGACGAGTGAAAAATAGATTCAAAGGAAAATGGTTGGTTGTGTTATTTTTAACTCAACCAACAAGAGAAAGAGTTGTTAATTACTTCCTCCGTGAGATAATGACAAACCAATGATTTCTTATTTTATTTTTTTAGTTGAGTATGCATCAGGCAAGGTGAGTCAAGGTAAAAATATACTCAAGACTTAATCATCAACCCCTCATACCCTAGCTTGCAACTCTACAAGAGGATGCAATAACATGTTCTAACTAAGCTTCAACGTGTAACCAAATCTAAAATATCACCAATAACAGTCACACAAAACCCCCCAATCAACTTAGTTTTTACGCATTACATTTTATCTATTTTGGCTCCTACCCAAAAATGGACCCAAGAGAAATCAAATAAGATTTTACAAATAGAAAGACTTCTCAACAAAGTTTGAAAGCATTTAAAAAAAAAGAAAATTCTTTGGAACAGGTAATGGAAGGGTAATTACTAAATAAAAAATTTCTGGCTATTAAGTAGATGAAGGTTTAACAAAAAAATAATACAACAACATTAGTCTAACCTGGAAGATTGAAGTCACAATCCTACTACCAACTCTTCTAAATTCTCAGCTCTCTTCCTCTCTTCTACCCAGTAGCAAAACAAAAACATATCCCAAAATAAAGGGGCATAGGGTTTTTAAGCATGTCTGGCAACATTTTTTATTGCAATTACTATCAAAATAAGCCTCTCCAAGCATGGACACCATGTTGTCTTATAGACATAGCCTCTTTACTATCCTTCACTACTCCATTCCTCATCTTTGGCCATGCCTATTTACTCTTCATGTCCCTGTGTTTGGTGCATTTTTTGGTTATGCAATAAAGTTTGCCATTTTGTTCATTTTTCCACTCCATCGTCCATCGTTATATTGTTCCCGTGAATGTTAAATTGTATTTTATTTTCCTAACTTTGGCCATGGCTTGGGCTCCATTTTATTGCCAATGGTTCCAATTTTTTAATTACTTTTATTATTATTTATGTTGAACAAAATGAACTTCTAATTTATTTAAATATTCAAATAGTTTTCTTTATGTTTAGAATTTAATTATTATATATATATATATATAAAATTTATTTTAGCGATTATTGAATATATGTATGCTCATTCATAATGATTCTATTGTCATCATCATTAGCTAATGCCTGCAATTTTTAAGTTTTCATCCAAGACTCATAGAATTAATCAGAATCAATTAAGTAATGATGATTATATGAATGTCTAAGATCCTCAGGTTAAACTGTAGCTTCAAACGATTCTGGCTAGACTTACTTATTCTCCTAAGGTAATTATTAAATAAGTCAAAATCAAATGGATTGTGAAAATCTAAGTCGTCATAAGTGTTATCCAAGTCCTTCACACCATGGATGATACTAAGCTACCTCTAACTCATCGACGGAACCACATAATCCATTTCTTATTGCACCCTAATACCCGCAACCAATGAAAAACCTCACACAAGTCCACCAACAAATTATTAGTCCATGTTAATATAAATAAAATACAAACATTAAATTAAAGATAGCATAAAGAAGATAAAAAATACACGAGATTATATTAACATCAAAATTCACAACTGGCACACACACTCACACACACATACATATGCCCATACGAAAAATTTAAGAACTCCACCCTAGTCCAAATTACATTGGGGCTAGGGTAATGCAAGATAATTGTCAAGGTTTTTAGGGGATTTGACAAATAAACTAGACTTGAATTGAGATTTCACGTGAAATTTGACAAACAAATCAACAAAATTCAAATGCTTTTGTTGGAAATGTGCATACATTTTTATAATAATTAAGCTCTGTCACCTCTTCTTGTTCTTACTTTGGATGAATCCATACCTTTTCATTAATGAAGCTCAATCCCTCTTCTTTAACGTCTATCATATCCTTCCACCAATGGATGTGAGAAATTTGAAATGAAACTAAGATATGAGTTGGTTACCTCCTCAATTACTTCTTGTATTCTATTCTTCTACTTCATAATTTAAGTACCACTGATATGATGCGAGTATGATAGCTTCTTGATTCTAGGAACAATGAAGTCATCTTTGATATTCTATTATTGTCAACTCTTCCATACATCCAACAAAAGAAAACATGTATGAGGCTTGATTATAAAAGTCCCAAATCATGCTGATTTGAAGGCTTCCATTTATCAAAAATAAGCCTAGGTTGCTTATTGGAAGAAATAATGATTTTCATGCTCTCCTTTATTGAATAACTAGTGGCCCAAAGAACTCTTCTTTCATCTATGAATTCTTTTCTTGAACCATGGAGTATGCTAAGAACCATGATTTTATCTTTGACCATGGGATTAAGTTCCAAGAAGAAACTCATAAATGGGGAATATTGGACTCCTTCAAGTTCAATAGAGTGCACTTAATAACATTGCTGATTTTCCTCTCTTGACCAAGAAAATTCCATATGCTAAATAATATGGCAATTGTGTGATCAAGTGAAGAAAAATCAAGGTTTACACTATGTACTTGCAACTTTATGTTGGATATAACTCAGTTTAATTATGCGATATGTTGGTAATCATGTAGGAACTTACACTAATCTTCTTGGATTTTATTAATTATTCTCCCTCGAAGTGGCTAGAACTTGGAACACTAACTTGACTTCAAATAAATGATAAAAGGGATAAAGGGTTTAGAGAAATTTACTCTATACTAAAGGACAATGATATCAATGGATGATGCGTACATGAGTGAATTCTTATAACCAAGCTTTGCTTCACCAAATGAAATAACTAAAAAAAGATGATACAATCTCCAAAGGGAACACAAAAGATTTTCATATTGTAATCATTCATCTGAATACCCAATATTGACAATTATTATTTTTTTCTTTAATCCTTCACCATTTTTGTGGGACATTATACATTGTAGGGGTTCTATATAGATTTTCTCTCTTTCTTTCCAATGGAAAGACAATTGATTGTATACTTTTGATGGATCTCATCCATTCTAGGTCTTTTATTCTCAATACATCACTTATTCATGTGTATTTGCATCAATTCTCTCTTTTTAAGAGAGGTTTTGTCCCACTATCTTTTCTTCAGTTGTGAGAGATTGTTTTCTACATCGATACCTAACATGGCCTATTAGTTAGGACCCATAATCATAATCATCCATGCATCATTTGAGATTTTTTCCTTCTCCATAAAGTGCACTTTGTGGGGGTGTTGGTGTTAATAAGGTGTATTACCTAACTATTTCACTAGTGGGTCCTATTCACATGTTAAGTTTACTTAGGTCTTTAGAATATTTCTATGATTCTTATTTTTAATTAAATCTTATCTTATATTTTGAAATTTACTTCTTATGTCATACATCATTTAATATGTATCAAATTAGTTGTCTCCCTATATAAAATAAATATACATGTCATGATATTGTCTAATCCTATCTCTCATCCTTACATATATGAGAAAGGAGTAATATGTATATTTTATATGTCCAAATTCAATCTAATCCAATGTGCACATGATTAGGCAATAGTTTTCCTTTCTTCTCTCTTTTAGAAGACATCTCTTAGTTTTGAAATTTTCCTAGAGGCTTGAGTCCATATGTAATAGTTGTGAAAAAGGATAAAGATACCATAGTATATCTATTATTCATCAAATTTATAGCACTTCTTAACAAAGAAAGATATTGTTGCAGAGTGGCCCAAAGGACTCCAATTTTGTCTCTCACCTATCGACCTTCTCACTTAGCCATCCCATGTCCTTAGAAATGGATTCCTATCTTAGTCCCTCCTCATCCTAAGAGCCACCTTTCATACTCAGACTCCTATATTTCCCCTCCTTCAAGAGACTATTTATTTTGGACGCTTCCTTGATCCAAAACGTATATTCCCTCATGTCTACTACGACCAAGCCCTTGAATGATGTCCTTAGCCTTGGTTGAACCAAGTGTCCTTCCCAAAATGTTTCCAAAATATGAGTTGGACTCCTCTTCCAAAATTTTATAGTATAGGTAGTAGGACTTGGACCAATCCCATGATCCCAACAATTCTATCTCACTTCCCTAGTGTGTGAGCCCCAAATTAGGCCTAGTTTCCTAACAGGTCTCTTTTCTCGATTTTTATCCCTTAACTTCCAAACTTCCCAAACACCCCACAAAAATAAGAATAGATTTGTATACCATTTTGGCTCCCTCACAACATTTACCAATCAGGTTTTTTGACTCTAGAAGCACGACATCCAAGGAATGTTGAGATTGCGGACCTAATTAGGCCTAATAGGCTTGATTTGTGAAGCAACCCCTAGATTAAGGAGTCTCCAAACTCTTCCATCACCTTAAACACTTTTTTCCCTATTCCAAAACAAAAAATCCCCTCTCATACTTTGACCAACTCATCCCTTGATACCTTTGTTCCACCCATTTTCCCTTATCAAATAACTAGTCATATAGAGATACCTGGTTAGGGATTTATCATTCTCCCAACTCCCTTCTCTCCCTAGTCCCAAGAAAATTAGAAATTATTATGCATACATGGACCTCACTTTCCACAAAAGTTCATGTTTTCCCATAGTTTAAAGTGGCACAAATCACATTTCAACTCCAAACCCCAAATGTTGAGGGTTTCTTGGCCTGATGCGAGAAAATAGATATAACTTTTGATAAATAGATGATATCAACCCCAAATCAATTACATTAAAAATATACTTGACTTAATTATTAATCCAATAAAATATCACCCTTGTTTCTATCTTTACAGATCCATACAACTACGAAAATCAGAGAAAAAACAAGGAAAATAGTAAGTTTTATTGCTTGTCTTTTTTGTTAATTATTCAACCCAACCCAAAAATTTGATCATGGAAGGTATATAATGAGTTAAAACATGATTCTCAATGTTTCCTAACTATAATTTGAACCAATATGACCATTAGGACCAAAATCATGTTAATGTCCATGATTGATTCAAAATATCATGAAATCCATATCCCATCGCCTCCCATACTCCAAATAACCCTTTGACCAGACTAGACCAATAATCTTATTACACCTTATTGGGTCAATGGTATTAAAAATGGGTAAAATTGATTACAATTGATTACCAAAAGTGATCCTAAAGATCCCCTTAACCAAAACATGTGAAAATAAAACATTGCATCCAAACATTGGATCCTTATGGCATCAAAAGGTTCCCCGCACCATACTCCCCAGTCAAAAGATCTCAAGTCCCTCTTGAGATGAGGTCTTTCAAATTGAATCCATGTGCTTTGATTTCATGTTCATCCATCCTAACTGCCTCTGATGTAGGTATCCCCTTCCACTTCATCATATACTTCTTCTACTCATTCCTCCTAACCTTCTTGACAACCTTAATATCCAAAACACACTCCAACTCCACAGGTTTGTTAGGTGGAAGATCCTACAACCACTCCTCACCCTCCAAAACTTATTGATCATCATCTTCACTTGTTTCAATAGTACCCTTGAATGGAATAAGATCAGACACATTAAATATGGGACAGAAACCCATGCCAGGGGAAACTCTATCTCATAGGCATTTGGTGCAAATTTCTTCACAATTATGCAAGGTCTTATTTTCTTCATCATAAGTTTGTTGTGCCTTCCTTTAGGTAACCTTTCTCTTTTTAAATGTGTCCATACCAGATCCCTTACCTGCTATTGTACATCCCTCCTTCTCTTGTCAGCATGTTCTTTTTATTTTATAGCATTTTGATGAAGTGTCTCCTTGACCTTATCATGTATCTCCTTCATTGTTGTAAAAATTTTCCCATGAGCACTAAAATTCTATTCATTTGAAAACTCCCTAAGTTCCATAATTCCCCTTGGGTCCATCCCATACACAACTTGGAAAGGAATCTTCATTGTACTCCTATTGATGGATTCATTATAAGAAAATTCTTCATGTGGCAGAATGACATCCCATGCTTGGTTGTGTTGTTTAGTCAAGCATCTCAGTATATTACCCAAAGATCCATTGACCACTTCAGTATGCCCCTCTATTTTTGGATGGTAGGAAGAACTGAAGGAAAAATTGGTTCCTTGCTTCCTCCATAAGGTCCTCCAAAAGTGACCTACAAATTTAACATCCCTATCAGATATAATGCTTGATGGTAATCCTTGAATTCTAACCACATCCCTGAAGAAAATGTATGCAATGTGTGATGCATCATTGGTGTTTTTTCATGGAAATAAATTAGCCATCTTTCTAAACCCTTCCACTACAATGAAAACACTATCAAAGCCTTTACATGTCCTTGGAAGTCCCTGAACCGCCTCACAATAGGTGCTTAGTAATCGTGCCCAAAGCCTCTCTTAGGAATAGTTTATTCAATCTAAGGATCACTTGTCCCACCATGAGGTGCATTTAGTTTGTCAACCCAGGGATGTATACTTGAAATGGTACATCACAGTATGTGCACTAAGTTCTTTAAAGAGCCACTCTACCTATGCTGCAGGAAAGTAAAGTACATGAAAGGAATCTATACTAGGGATGTAGGAAAGGAAACACACTTACTCCTTACTAAAATGAATTCTACAACTTGCAAACTCTACTTAAACTTATTCTTTCAACCTAGAGCATTCACTATAACTATCCTTGTAGGTGCTACAGGAACATTCACAAGGTACAATACTGCATGAAGAAACTGTAATATTATATCTAGAATGCTAGAAATGCAGAAAGTAAATCTATTCTACTTCTACTCTAATCCACCTAACAAGTGGGCCCCCTTGATCAGCTTTTTCTAATCTATGAACACAGAATATGAACCAAAAGTTACTTCATTATCTTTCAAAACTGATTACATGAGAATGATACATGAAACTGAAAATTAACTTGCTATGCAAGATACAATCAGAACATTGTATTTCCAAAACTCTTCGAACTTACAAACTATCAATCTCATCCCTATAAATAGAGGATTGACTTTCTTATTCTAAAATAGAAAAAGGAACTATCTAACTAAAACCATGCCAAAGAGAAAAAATAGGAAACACAATAGCCCACGATATATGCAATGAAGTCTGGGCAACCAAGTCAACATGCTGGGAATACGGAGGGAATATAGTAGAGCTACATCCATGCATATCTGAAATAGTGGCTCCTAATTTGCGGTAGCCGTGTCTTCTAATGCCATGATGGCTTATCCGTTTGAAGCTGGTCTTTAACGTCCTCCTTCAATGCTATCAACCACTCCCAGTGACTCCTACTTCCTAGCAGGATTAGTTATCATGCAAAAGACATTCATACAAGTAGCTTATTCAAATTAATCCAGATGTTAGAACACACATTTTGATTATTATATGAAATACTGCAACATATATATAATATTGACATAATATGATATATCTATTCCACCCATGGTTTAATGGTTCTATCAGTACTTTACATAAGTTCAATTGACTAAAAGTTCACAATTGTTCTGATAATACTTAAAAATAGAGTATAAGGATTAATATAATGGAGATAGTAAAACGGTCTCATCATTTTCCCCTTGGCAAGCTGAATGCTTTTCCTCAAGCATTACATCTTCTGGTAGTTGCTCTGAAATCTCCAACCTTTGTTCTCCCTCTCCTTTGGCTTTTGAAGGTGTAGTAGAACCCCCTTGTTTTCTCCCAGACATCTACTCTGTGATTTTCCTGCAGTCGATCAAGTCTGTCAGTATTGATGTCATACAAGGGCCAAAGGAGCATTGGTGGCTGCATGGTGAGCGGACACCAGAGTTCCTGTCTAGTTTGTCTTCCTAGCTGCATGTATTTTGGTGCTCTTTGAATAGCTGCTTGGAGGTTGATAGGACTGTGTGGCTCATATTTCTTTAATGCCTCAGATAACCTACCCCATCTGCTTCTAGCTCTAGCCAGGGCTCTCTGGAAGACAAAGTAAGACAAACCATCATATTCTGCATAGACATCTGTACGAATCCCAAAAAATTTATCCCTTGTTTCCTCAATTTTTCCATAAGTCAAATTGAGCCAATCTCTAAGGAGTATTTCTGGCTTGCTGCTTTCTACTCTTAATGGTAATGACTTTGTTTTCTCCTGTTCCCTATAGTTTTCCAACTATCTATCATAGTTGGCTTCATTATGCATCAAGGACATTAATGCCCTTAGGTGTATATCCTGTATGTAGAGTAGAGGATTCCACTCAGTCTCACCTGGGATAATGAAGTTATGCATGTACATTGGGGTAATGATCATTTGTATGCACATTGGGGTAATGTTCCCCAACCATTGGTAATCCAGTAACTTCTACTATCCACTCCTCTGTTGCGACCACTGTCAATCTCCACAGTTTCTTTCCCTTCTTTGAATGTACACGCAAATTCAGCTGTTGAGTCCTCATCAAATTCTATTAATCTTAAGAAGTATCCTAGCCAGCCACATGCATTAAATATTCTTACCACTTCAACATATGAAAGTAGCACACCATGTACAACTGGCTCGTGTCTCTGTAATTAGCCTCCCATTCGTGCTTGCCAATTTTCAATTTGTCTTCCCTCGTAGAAGATAAATGCCATGTTCCTTGAATATCAGACTACTCATTTTTGAAAAACTATGGGCTTCCTTCAGAATTTGTTTGTTATACTTAGTATGCAAAATAGTGATGTATTTTAACAAGAGAAATTATAGTATTTACTGTGATTTTCCACTTAACTTAATTATAAGTCACATAAAGTCTGACAATCATGGAGGATTCAGGAATAAAGGTATGACAGTTGTGTGATATAGCACTAGAACTTTAATGAGACAAGGCTAAGTATAGATTTGAGGTGACATAAAATGTTTTAGGCATAAATAGAAATGACAATTTGGAATTAATACACTTCCCCCCCTACGTAATATGGACAAGTGTCCACACTTGGCAGACTTGGCACGAGGAAGGGAACTGGCTTAATGTCGTAATGATATTTTTATTTTAGTACTAGATATAATCATCAAAATCTATGTGCTAAAAATGGGAAAAAAATGAAAAGCTTGTACCTATCATTCGATCTTTGCACATTCCATTAAAAGGTGGTGTGAGTGGAATGAAAGTGGTGGCAGTGTGCATCAACGTACTTCAGCTCTTATTGAATGCAAAGAAAGGATAGTTTTGATGATGTGGAGGGTGGGTGGGTGGTAGAATAAATAAATGAGATGAGTTGGAAAGAAGTAGAAATTGAATGGAGGAATGTACTTCATGTAAACATGAAGTTTTTATTATGGACATGCTCGATGGAATTTTACTGAAGAGATGCAGGAAGAAGGTTTGCACCCTCTGCTGTAGGAAGTGTTACCTGTTGCTCGTTTGAAATTTGTTGTTGCAATTGTTGCAAGAAGTCTTCTTTTGTTTGAGGTTGGTGATACAACTTTAGCCGATGTCCATTGACTAATAGTTTGAATTGCACTGGGTCAATTGTGTTCAACTAGATAGATCCATTGGTGAAGACATGGCTTATTTCATATGGCCCCAGCCATCTTGTCTGCAATTTGCCTGGTATTTCTTTGAATCTTGAATCGTATAGCAATGCCCAATCGCCAACTTGAAAATGTTTGTTCTTAATATGTGAGTCATGCCATTTCTTCCTTTGTTTCTAGACTATTTCAGTTCTCTCTAGTGCAGATTTGTGCATTTCATCCAAGGAATTGAGATGCATTAATCGCTCCTTCTATGCTGCAGGAAGATCTATATTTAATTCCAGCGCTATCCGCAATGTTTTGTGTTCAAATTCAATGGGTAGCATTGCTGCTTTTTCCATATAACAACTCAAATGGAGTGAACCATGTGGTGGTTTTCCAAGTTTTTCTATACACCCAGACGACTTATGTTAGTCAGTTGCTCCAGTCCCGACGATGCAAATGAACTGTCTTTGTTAAGATGGCTTCTATTTCCCAATTTGTAACTTTAGCCTATCCATTGGCTTGAGGGTGATAAGGGCTTGACTTCCTATGTATGATATTATATTCTTTCATGAGCTCTGCTATTAGATTGGAAGTGAATTGGGCACCTTGGTCAGTTACAAGTTCTCTCAGTACTCCATATCTGGTGAAAATCTCATCATACAAAAATTCTGCAACCTTATGGTCTCGAGCATGTTTCATAGCTTTTACTTTGACCCATTTGGTCAAATAATCAGTGCACACCATGATGTAAGACTTCCCATTGGATGGAGGATCTATTGGACCAATGAAGTCCATGCCCCATTTGTCAAATGGAGTTACCACCACCTATGGATGTAATGGCATTTCGTTGGATCTAGTTGGTCGGCCCATTCTCTGACATTTGTCACATTTCCTTGTATAGCTGGCTGCATCCTTGTGAAGTGTAGGCCAATAATATCTGGTTGTTAAAATATTTTGGGTTGTTCTTTTTGCTACAAAGTATCCCCCACATGGTTCATTATGACATGCATGGAGAATGTCATATGTCTCATCTTCTCGCACACATCTACACATCACTTGAACAGGTCCAGTGTAAAATGGCATGTTATCAATCCAAGAGAAATTAAAGCTTTTCTCGACAAGCAGTGTCCTATCCTTGTAAGAAAAGTGTGTTGGCATTTTGTTTGCTGCAAGGTAATTAGCTATGTCAGCATACCACAGACTTTGGACAACAATATGAAACAAATTCTCATCTGGAAATGCATCATCTATCAGTGTAGTATCTTCTTCAATATGGTGGATTCTTGATAGATAATCAACTACTACATTTGCCTTTCTAGGCTTGTCAACTACAGTAATGTCAAATTCCTGCAAAAGAAGAAGCCATCTTGCTAACCTGCCTATGATAGCAGGTTTGTTCATGAGATATTTTATTGTTGCATGGTCAGTATGAACAAAAATAGGATAGCCAGTTATGTAATGATGGAATTTGTTCAGAGAATAAACTACTGCTATTAATTCTTTCTCGGTCATTGTATAGTTTAATTCTAGTCCATGGAGGCTTTTACTAATGTAGTAAATTGCATTCTCTAGGTTACTAGACTTTTGTCCTAGGACATCACCTATTGTGTAGTCTGAAGCGTCTGTATGAATGTGAAATGGAAAAGTCCAATCAGGACCCCTAAGTATGGGTGTAGTGGTCAACAATTTCTTAAGTTGTAGGAAGGATTCATTACATTCCTTTGTCCAATTGAATTCGACCTCTTTGGTAAGAAAAGTATACGGAGGACTAGCTATTTGACTAAAATTTTGGATAAACCTCCTATAGCAGCCAGCATGTCCTAGGAAAGACCTAACATCTTTCTGCTTTGTAGGAATAGGTAATGTGAGAATTACCTCTATTTTTGTAGGATCTACCTAGATCCCAGCTTTGGAGATAAAATGCCCTAGCACTACACCTTCTTGCATCATCATGAAGCATTTATCACTGTTTAGAGACAAGTTGTGTTCCTGACATCTAATTAGTACTCTTTCCAAATTCTTCAGGGCTTCCTCAAAGGTGACACCAAATGTAGTATAGTCGTCCATATATATCTCCATATAATCATGTGATATGTCAGCAAAGATGTTGATTACAACTCTCTAGAAAGTAGCTGGTGCATTGCATAAGCCAAATGGTAATACAGAATAGGCATATGTGCCCCAGGGGCATGTGAATGTAGTCTTCTCCTGATCTTCTGGAGAAATTTTGATCTGGTTTTAACCACTATATCCATCCAAAAAGGATAAATATTTCTTACCGGCCAGAGTGTCCAGGACTTGATCAATAAAGGGTAAAGGAAAATGATCCTCCTTTGTGGCATTATTCAACTCTATGTAATCCACACATATTTTCTATTTCCCCTATTTCTTAGGTACAATGACCAAAGGTGATACCCACTTGCTATCAGAGATTGGATAGATGAAACCGGCATCTAGTAATTTTTGTAATTCACTTTTTACTATCTCTCTCAATGCTGGATTTATCCTTCTTTGAGGCTAGCATAGTGGTAAGCTTCCATCATTAATGTAGATCCTATGGGTGCATACTTTGGGGTTCAAACCTAGCATGTCTCCATAATCCCAAGAAAATGCTTTCTCATGCTTACGCAAGAGTTTTGTTAACAATGCCAATTGTGGGGGTGGCAACTTGTTGTTCACATGGAGATTGTGACCTGGGGAAATTTCTACTGTAGTTGTTAGCTCTACCATTGACATCTCAGGTACTTGGCTTGTAGCTACTTCACATGGTAACAATTGGCTAATTATCTCAGGGCTTGCTAGAAAGACTCAGTCTTCATAGGTACATAGCTGCAGAATAGCACTTTCAAAAATATCTTTTGCTACTATACACTCATTGGTAAGAATACTCTGTATTACATCATCTTCCTCTTGCATTTTTAGAAAATACTGTCTATGCATCATCATAACCTGAGCAACAGAGTTGACCTCTTCTCCTTCATCCCCTAGTTCTGGCCAAATAGGATCTCTCAAGTCTGGCTGAGGTTGGGCAGGAGGATAGAGTGCTAGCTTATTTAGTGCTTGACCATTTGAAATTGTCATACTTCCTGATCTGCAGTTAATTTTTGCATCAATGGTGGCTAACCAAGGTCTCCCTAAAATGACTGGATAGCCAGCAAAGTTTACTTTTGGTGATAAGATGAGAAAATCTATAGGGTATTCCCATGAGTCTAAGGTGACTACCACATCTTCTATAAGACCATCTGGAGTGACTGTTGAACTATCAG
>MU228229.1:818458-831121 GCA_018584345.1 Thuja plicata
CTTTATTTGATGAAATTAAATTAATTTAATTGGAAGAATTTAATTAGTAAGTTTAAATATTTGATTTAAACTATAGGAAATTGAATTTAATTGATTAAATATTGGTAAATAATCATTTAAAGGTTAATTAATTAAATAAAATTAATTATTTAATTAATGTTGAGAATTTGATTAGATGATTTGAGGAAGATGATTTTTAGAAGAAAAAAGATGATTAATGAATGATTAAGAAACCATTAATTAATAGACGAAAATTAGGGTTTTAATGTAAAGTTGCAAGCCTGTCCATTTTAGGGTGTCTACAAGTAGAGATGGCAGAGCTAATCGGTTGGAAAGATCTATGGCTCGGTTGAATACAAGTCATAGGATGGAAGTGTCTAATTTTTCAAGTACATTGAAACTCGAGGACCTGATTGATTGGATTGGTGAATTAGAAGACTACTTTGATCTGGAAGATATTGGAGATCCTCTTAGAGTGCGGTTAGCACAAACTAAGTTAAAAGGACACGCTACCTTATGGTGGAAAGAGTTACAAAGAGATAGGGAGGAAGAAGGTGAGATAAAAATCACTCCGTGGAGATTAATGGTGACAAGATTGAAATCTAAGTTCATACCTACCCACTATGAACTTGAGTTGTTTAAGAAGTTGTAGAATCTGAAGCACAAATATCTCAGTGTGAAGGACTATATCGAGGAGTTCTACAAGCTGACTATTAGATCTGGACATAGGGAGATTTCTAAGGAAAGGGTGGCCAAATATATTAATGGCCTCATATTCAGTCTCGAGGATGAGATTGACATGTTGAATATAGGGTAGGTTGAGGATGCTTATCAATATGCATTGAAGGCAGAGGATAAGTTGAAAAGGAAACATCAAGGTAACTCCCAAGGGAAGGAAAAGAAGGAGAACCTTGGAAAAGACAAACAAATTGTTGAAGATGGACCTAAGCCTATTGAACCAAGGTGAAGAATAGGTAGAGGTGGATTTAGAGGTTCTTGTTATGGTTGTGGAGAAGAAGGACATATGTCATTTGAATATCCCCATAAGAAGACCAAGAATAGAAGGAATGTTGTGGTACAAGAGGAACTGAATGTTAATGCTGTTGAACCTGAAGATGGAGAGAATTTGATGGTTCTAAAGGCATTTCTTGGTAAGAATATGGTGGAATCTTGTCAAAGGCAAAATTTGTTTAGAACCAAATGTAAATCAGAAGGTAAGTGCTGCAATTTAATTCTGGATAGTGGTAGTACCGAAAATCTAGTTGTTGAAGAGATAGTACATAAAATTGGTTTGAAGAGAATGAAACATCCTTGTCCTTATAGGATTAGTTGGGTATAAGATGAACATGCTTTGGAGGTAAGGGATCAATGTATTGTTGATTTTCAGATTGGGCAACATAAAGATCAAGTGTTGTGTGATGTTGTAGACATGAGTACTTGTCATGTGTTACTTAGTAGACCTTGGAAGTATGATTGTAAGGCTCTGCATGACTGTGTCAAGAATATATTTATCATTGAGAAGGGTGGCAGGAAGTTTTCCCCAATTCCTTTGTGGGATACAAAGCTCTGTAGGAGGAATCTGAATGCCGGTGGTAGAGTTGAGTTGAAGGAGATTCAGAGGGTTAGATATCATAGTGGAAAGAAAACATATAATAAACTAAGGATATGAGAAGGCAATCATTTGTGTGTTGCAGGAAATAATTTGCAGAGATGGAATACTAACAAGAGTATTGATTGAGGACTCGGAAGACATATTATCAAGAATCAATTTTGGATCTATGTTTTGAATCCCAAAAGATGTTCGTGGAGTTGCTAGAACATCTTTTTTTTCACACCCGGGGTTATTAATTGTTTGAGGCCGTCTCGGTCAATTACATGTTTCATCGTGGATTGTAATGGGCCAAATGATATTTAATATTGTTTGTAAAGCTGACTTGTGGCCTGGTGTATAGAAGGTGTGTGTAGGTAGCATTTAGGGGAGGAGGAAGAAAAGTAGAGAGAAGACAGTAGTAAGTGGGTTAGAAGCTGACTTGTGGCCTGGTGTATAGAAGGTGTGTGTAGGTAGCATTTAGGGGAGGAGGAAGAAAAGTAGAGAGAAGACAGTAGTAAGTGGGTTAGTAGTAAGCTTGGTGGCTTGTGAGAACAAGTTTAGATCTTGCCTTGTATTTTCTTCCACTTAGTTGTAGGATTGATTAGTGTAGTTGGATCCTGTGAGATCTTGTTGAAATTTATGTTGTATTGGGCGTAATTAGGAAGGCCTTACGGCCTGATATGTTGCTTGTAATGCTCAGTTATTGAATAAAATTGTTATTTGTTGTTCATATCTTGTGTTTGCATTGCGTTTTTGATGTGTGGGTGTTCGCTACTTGGCTGGACAGTCTATTTTCAGACCCTACATCCTTGGTATTGCATCATTGGATGTATTGCATGCAGATCTTGATGTGTTGTGTTTGTTCCTGTTGTACTGGATCTCTACAAATTTCCAATGTACTCTGACTGTCACACTAAATGAGTGTTGGACTATAAAAATGGATACCTAGTTGAGTGAGGAAGTTCTGCAACCAAATAGCCTGAATGGTAATATTGACTACACATCTATATTCAGCCTCTATAGAGGATAAAGAAATGGAATAATTCTTCTTACTTGACCAACAAATTGGACCAAATCCCAAACTAAGTACATCTTGAAGTGGATTTGTGATCAATGTTATCACCAGCCCAATCAGAATCAGTATAGCCAATGAGATCCAATGTACATCTAGCTTAATAATGAATCCTATAGCTAGTGGTTCCTTGAACATAGTGAAGTATATTGTTTTGTGTGATATGAACATAGCGAAGGATCAAGTGTTGTGTGATATTGTAGACATTATTACTTGTTATGTGTTACTCGGTAGACCTTGGCAGTATGATTGTAAGGTTGTGCATGACTGTGTCAATAATATATTTACCATTAAGAAGGGTGGCAGGAAGTTTTCTCTAATTTGTTTGTGGGATACAGAGCTTTGTAGGAGGAATTTGAGCATTGGTGGTAGAGTTGAGCTGAAGGAGATTTAGAGGGTTAGAGATCAGAGTGGAAATAAAACCTATAATAAATTGAGGAAGGATGTGAGAAGGCAAGGAAATCAGTTTTTTGTTGCAAGAAAGAATTTGCAGAGATGGAACACCGACAAGGGTGTATCGATTGAAGACTCAGAAAACATGTATATCAAGAATCAGTTTGGGATCTATATGTTGAATCCCAGAAGATGTTCATGGAGCTTCTAGAACATCCTTTTGTTCATGCCTAGGGTGTCTAATGATGTATCATCATGGGGAAGTTAGCGATCCTGTGTCAACCAAAAAGATGTTTGAGTTAGGTTTTGGTGCTCAGTGACTATTGGCATCAGTGCTTTACCAAATGGGCTTGGAGGATTTGTTAGTGCTCGGTACAAACTTGGAGTCTCGATTAATGGAGTTCACCGACTGGCTGATGGAGTTTACTGACTGGCTTTTATGGATTGGACAGAAATTGGAGATTGCATTTGTGATTGGAAGGGGCAGTTTGGATCGTGCAGAGTTCTGAGGCATGATGCATTAGATCTTGTGTGGATCTAAATCTGGATTGGTTCATTCTTCTATGCAGTTACTAATTATTTGAGGCTGACTCGGTCATTTACACATTTCATAGTGGATTGTAATGGGCCAAGTGATATTTAATATTGTTTGTAAAGCCGACTTGTGGCCTGGTGTATAAAAGGAGTGTGTAAGTGGCATTTAGGGGAGGAGGAAGAAAAGTAGAGTGAAGACAGTAGTAAGTGGGTAAGAAGGAAAACTAAGGAATATTTATTGGTGGCTTGTGAGCACAAGTTTAGATCTTGCCTTGTAGTTTCTTCCACTTAGCTGTAGGATTGATTGGTTTAGTTGGATCCTGTGAGATCTTGTTGAACTTTCTATTGTATTGAACATAATTGGGAAGGCCTTACAACCCAACATGTTTCTTGTAATGCTCGGTTATTGAATAAAATTGTTATTTTTTGTTCATATCTTATGTTTGCATTGTGTTTCCGTTGTGTAGGTGTTCATTGCTTGGTTGGACAGTTTATTTTTAGACCCTCCATCCTTGGCACTGCATCATCAGATGTAGTGCATGTGGATCTCGATATTTTTGTTTGTTTCCATTATATTGGATCTCTACAA
Source organism: Thuja plicata (assembly GCA_018584345.1). Taxonomy (NCBI): domain Eukaryota; kingdom Viridiplantae; phylum Streptophyta; class Pinopsida; order Cupressales; family Cupressaceae; genus Thuja; species Thuja plicata. The sequence continues at coordinate 822,638 of MU228229.1, forward strand.
ATTGTCAGTGTACTCTGATTATCACACCAAATGAGATTTGGACTATAAAAATGGATACCTTGCTCAGTGAGAAAGTTCTGGAACCAAATAGCCTGAATGGTAATATTGACTGCACCTCTATATTTAGCCTCTGTAGAGGATAAAGAAATGGATATTGCTTCTTACATTACCAACAAATTGGACCAGTTCCCAAACTGAGTACATCCTGAAGTGGATTTGCAATCAATGTTATCACTAGCCTAATCATAATCAATATAGCCAATGAGATCCAATGTACATCTAGCTAAATAATGAATCTTATAGTTGATGGTTTCTTGAACATAGTGAAGTATACACTTGGAAACTTTCCAATGTAGCTCATAAGGCTCCTGCATGTATCAAGAAACAACACCCACTGCATATGATAGATCTAGACGAGAGTGAGTGAGATAAAGAAGACTCTCCACAAGCTGATGGTAGAGTGTGCAATCAACCAATGGTGTAGCCTTGTCATCCTCAAGCTTGACCCCTGATAGGAAAGGTGTGGTGGATGGCTTAAAATTAGTCATTTGAAACGAGCCAAGAGATCTCTTGCATACTTGTATTGAGAAACTTGGACACCTGATTCAATCTGGTTGATTTCAAGACCAAGAAAAAATGTGAGGAGACCCATGTCTGTCATGGAAAATCGATCATGCAAAGCTTCTTTGGTTGCAATAATAGTTGAGGTTGAATCACCTGTTATTAGTAGATCATCTACATAGATTACTATGAGCAAAAAAGAGTCATATATTCTCAGCATATAAATATTTGGATCAGATCTACATCTCACGAAATTTTGAGATAAAAGATAAGAATCCATTTTAGCATACCAAGCTTTAGGTGCCTAATTGAGGCCATAGAGTGATTTCTTGAGCTTGGATACCAAAGAGGAATCATGTACATACCCATTTGGATGCTCCATGTAGATCTCCTCCTCAAGATCACCATGAAGAAATGCATTCTTCACATCCATGTGATGAATCTCCCACCTACTTGATTCTGCAATGGAAAGAGCTAATCGAATGGAGTCTATTTTTCCACAGGAGAAAAAGTCTCATCATAATCAATGCCATGAACTTGTTGAAAACCTTTGGCTACCAACCTTTCTTTAAATCTACTCACTTGAGCGTCTATTGATCTCTTTTTTTTGTAGATCCACTTACACCTTACAAGCTTACGATTGGATGGAAGTGAAACCAAGTCCCAAGTTTAATTTGTAATGAGAGAATTGTACTCCTCATCCATGGCTTCTTCCCAATGAGGATATCCTGTAGCTGCTACATAAGTTTGAGGATCATATTCTTGAATCACATAAGCATGCATCTGATTGATTGGATCAGCTGAAAATGAATTAGGGGCAGCATATATATCAACCAATCTCCTTGTTCTTTGTTTTCCATTGGGATGCATGTGTTCACTTGATTTAGATTTAGATGAATCTAAATTTAGATCAGAATGATTGCATGTATCATCTTTGATTTTTTCATAGTGATCTAATGGGCCCATTTCCTGAACCTTCTATTAGTCAAGCCAAATATATCCTAACATTAATTGATGATTACACAAGATACATATGGGTGTATTTTCTCCAATTCAAATATGAAGTGTTTGAGAATCTCAAGATTTTCAAAGCTCATGCAGAGAAGCAATCTTAGAAAATCATCAAGATCCTCCATAGAGATAATGGGGGGGTATGTTAACAATGATGTCCAAAATCTTTGTGATGAAGCAGGAATACAGTTCCTTACACTCCACAACAGAATGGGGTAGCTGAGAGGAAGAACCAATCTTTGAAAGAGATGGCTAGTTGCATATTGCATGCTAGGTCCCTTCCCTCTAAATTGTGGGTTGAATTAATCAACTGTGCTTCATACATACAAAACAGATCTCCTAAAAAATTTGTCACAAATAAAAATGCTTTTGAAGCATGGAGTGGCATGCAACTAGAAGTTATACATTTATGAATTTTTGGATCATGTGCATGGACTCGCATTCCTATAGAGAAGAGGAAGGATTTAGAGCCTCAAAGCAAAGAATGCATCTTTGTTGGATATCCAAATGGTACAAAGGGCTACATATTGCTTGATTTTTCCATAGAAATGTTCTTCATTGAGAGGAGTGTCTATTTTGATGAAAGTACCATGCATGCATCTCCAGAGAAACTCTTTTATTTCTTTCTTTCTAAGCAAAATATGTGCAGCTTCAACTGCTGAAAATTTAGAGGGAAGGGACCTAGCATGCAACATGCAACTAACCATCTCTTTCAAAGATCGGTTCTTCCTCTCAGCTACCCCATTCTCCTGTGGAGTGTAAGGAACTGTGTTATGCAATTGTATTCTTGCCTCATCACAAAGATTTTGGACATCATCGTTAACATACTCCCCCCCCCCATTATCTATGTGGAGGATCTTGATCATTTTCTTAGATTGCTTCTCTGCATGAGCTTTGAAAATCATGAGATTCTCAAACACTTCATATTTGAATTGGAGAAAATACACCCATGTGTATCTTGTGTAATCATCAATGAATGTTAGGACATATCTGGCTTGGATAATAGAAGGTTCAAGAAATGAGCCCATTAGACCACTATGAACAAGTTCTAAAGGAGAAGAGGCTCTCCATACAATCCCTTTGGAAACTTTTCTTATGGATGCTTTCCAAGAGCACAACCTTCATAAACTCCATCAGAAAATTGTATGGTAGGAAAGCCTTGCATCATCCCCCGTTTGCTAAGTCTTTGTATGTATCTAAAATTCAGATGTCCAAATCTTTCATGCCAAATTCCACTTTCATCATTTGTATGTGTTAGTAGTAATGTAGAATCTGATTTAGCAATTAAGTCAAAGAAAGTATAGAGATGAGATTGATGATTCACCTTACCAACAACAATTTTGGAGTTGTATTGCATGTCATAGATGCTCATTGAATCTGGTGTGAATTCAACTCTCTTGTCGGATCTAGAATGAGTCATTTTATACATAGAAAGAAGATTAACAGAAAGCTTTGGAATATGTAAGGCATTCTCAAAACTTCCAATTCCAAGCTCTACCCTCCCTATTCTAGTTGCCTCTATAGGAGAACTATATCCCATAAGAATAGGAGAACCAGAATACGGTTTCAAAGAATACAGAGCATCTCTTGTGGTTTCGATGTGGTGTGAAGCTCTAGAGTCTATGATCGATGCATCTGAAGAAGAGTGAACAACAATCAATGCATGAGCATTGTCTCTTGTTTCTGGTGCTTTATCTTCATGCTTCTTCTTGTCACTCTCTAGGATAAGACTACCAAGCTTATGCTGCTGAAGAGTCTGAGTCATGAGATCAATGGTCTTCTTTGTGCATGATGATTCTGGATGGAACCCACGGTTGCAATAGGTGCACATTGATTTACCCTTTTTTAATTTCCTTTTGAGCTTGTAGATCCATCTAGAGGTTTGAGGGTGCCTCTCTTTCTTGGATCTGCATCCTTCTTCTCTTTGCCTTTGTATGGTTGGTTGGATTTGGAAGTGTTATTCCCACTTTAATGCACAACAAGTGCATGAGGCTTGGAATTCTTCATTCTGCCTATTTTTATAAGCTTATCCTGCTCATGTATAAGGGACTCAATGAATGTATCCAGTGTGGGCGTCTTCCAAGTTGCACTTATTGTAAGTCTAACTGTGTGGAAAGTAGACACAAATACTTCATATTCTAGACCCAATTTAGATAGAATAGCAAGAATTAATTTGATGTCTTCCTTGGATTTTTCAATACCACATCCTTTCAGCTAAAGCAATAAGGCCTTGATTTTTGTGAAGAAATATTGAATATTATCAAATCTTCTTAGATCTAATAGGTTAAGCTTATTTTCAAGGATATGACCTTGCATCTCATCTTGCTTTCCAAAGAGTGTCTCCAATGTATCCCAAACTTGGTTTGGAGTTGTACATGCCTCAACATGAAACAACAGTTCTAGTGTACCAAATGATGAATTAATTAAATAATCTTTACTATTTAACTAATATTAGAGAGAAAAAAGATAATAAATTAAAAAATATTTAATTAATAGAGAATAAAGAAAATGTTAGTTTAATTAAATAATTAAAAATTATTGGCAACAGCCTACAACACAACGGTAAAGTTATGAGCCTCTAATCTGGGAGGTCTTGGGTTCAAGTCTACTTAATCTTAACAAATAATAATAATTAAATCTTGGCTTCTTGACCTAGATGAACCCTTTTACCTATTGAGATGGTAAGATCCTCAATGGCGTCTTTAGACACCACCTTAACAAATTCAAGCATCTAGAAAGTAAAGACAAATAGATTCTTTGGCAGATTTTTTTTAAATAGTGACAAATTAATCTAGAATGACATCAACATCATTTTTACATAATTGATCTTAATGCTAAATACGCCTAATCATTTTTTATTTTTTATAATTACTTCAAACATTTATCTTAACACTTATATTTAAATCAATTATATATTGATTTTTTACTAAATAACTTACATAAAATATATATATTATTATAAACATAACTTAATCAACACCACTTTTTTAATTTTAATAATCTCAAATTTAAATTTTCCAATTGAGATCTTTATTAAATTTTAAATCCTTGTTTACTTAAACTTGAGAACTTTATCTTTCTTTACAGTTTGTGATTTAGTTTTTTAATCTTGTTTACACCTGCTACCTATGATTCTATGACATACAAATAAAAAAACTCTAAGCCCTAAGAAACACGTTAAAGAATTTGATGAGAAATATTAACATCAATCCTTTTCCACCTTCACAAAAGTATAGTTTTATGGATCTTGGCCCACCCTTTTCCATCACAAGATACTTTCACAATATAGGTAAGCAAAGTTTTTAATTTGCTCTTGCAAAAGGTCAAATACGAATACTTCCAAAAAAAAGTCTCATGTGAAAGCATAATGCATCAGAATTTTGTGATAATATAATGAATTTGTAATTATAAAAATGATGTATACAACTTGACGTCTCTACATTTAAAACAAATTTGACACTATAATATTTTTTTTAATAATGGAAACATCACTTTCCTTCCGCTTAGTATATTATATGCCTATTTGTTTACGTTTGTAGTCAATTGAATTTTTTTAATATCTATTATTTCTCTTTCGACAACTTTGATGAACAAGAGAATTGTTACTCTTTTCAAATCAAAATATTATTAATATTCAATAATTAAATAAATTTAATGTTGTTTGCAATGTTGTTAATATGGGTTTGATAAATTAAGTTGGAATTCAAATTTGTAATATCTACATATCTTTTATGTAACTTCAAATTTAATGAAAAGGAGCTAAGAGCCCTCTTCAAAAATCTATATACGAAGGGATAGTGCCTTAGTGTAAAGAGATCATATCTAAACTCACTATAAATTTATCATTTTTTTTTATTCTTTAGAAATTCAACAAAATGAGTTGAAAATCAAATGATGGGTGTCTTTTTTCAGTGATGATAGACCATCTTAGCCAAAATATTGCTAGCTCATACGTGAAAAAATATATTAAGTAGAGATTAACTAATTTATCTATTATTAGTTAAGAAAGAGGTGTTCTTTATAAAGTCTAAGTTACAACATGATAAAACATTTAAACATAATCATGTTATAAACTAAAGAAAGCAAAGAGAGGACAACATCATTGATAAGAAGTAAAATACATAAAAGTTAGCATCTTCTAGACCTATCACAGTGTTATGTTATTATGTTATCTAATCTAGTTTGTGTTAGTTGGATGTCATTGCATCACAGTCCTATCTTCTTTGGCAGTCATGTTCATATGATTACAATCCAATCCACTACATACATGTCCAATATGACCATAGTATACTACACTATAAACTTACATCCTAAAACTACAAAAATGTTTTGTCTAAGATGAAGTGGTGTTGCAACGCCTCTAGAGATTTTTGCTAAGGTGTGCAACCATCTAACTTTCACTCCTATCTTGATCCAATCTCATAAATAGATTTGAGAATTTGGAAGTATATCTAGGTGATATGCATGTGCATATTAAGTGTTTCTCAATATTTGGTATGTACAATGCTATGATTGTGTTGATTTGCTTGTCTATACATGCTATTAAATGTTTCTTCTACCTTTCCCCCTTGTGTATTCATTTTCTTTAGTCTGTTATTTATTAAACATGATCTAATCATGTATGGTTGTTTGAATACATATAAGATTGGCATGTGGAATGAAGTACAAAAACATAAATAAAAATTAACAAATAGTACATTACTATATTTAAGATATAAAAATATGATACATAATTTACATAAAAGATAGGTGAAATGAAATCACCCTCAAAAATCAATACTAGAACCTTCAAAGTTAGAAAACCACTCACTCTACTATACAACAAGAACTCTCTGTACATGCTTTTTCACCACTTCTTTGTAATCTATATTTGCTTTGTTACCAAACTTTTTAAAAAAACACAAAAACAATTGAATTTAAATTGGTTCCATCAGTTCAAAATGCATACATAAATAACCATCTTACTATATATATTTTCTAAATGAATGAGATCGTGTCCACAATTTCAGCTCCCCTGGATTTTGCAAAATATAGGCCCATGTGATGAGTTACTTCCTGTATAATTGAGAAATAGATATTAAAAATCAACTAAAATGATAAGGAAATAATAACAAATAACAATTTTAATCTTAATGAAACCATCATATTATCTCATTTCCCCATTTTCCCCATCAAGTAGGTCTGTGAACTTCCACAAACAGTTTAATTGAGAGCCTATCATGCCAGTGCCCGTGGATTTTTTTAAAGGTTTTTAACTTAATTTCCCGTTTTTAACTTAATTTCCCTTAAGTTTAAGAGATACTGAGACAATGTTTTTTAAGGACCAATGTCTAAGCCCAGCTATCTTGTAAGAGACAATGCTTAGCGACCATGAAAAAATGTTTGTTTCAAATGTCATACATGCAATTATTAACAATTATCTTTATCTTTATCTTTATATCTAAAATGCATCTTAGAAATATAGCATTTCACTTGGTGTTTCAAAAATTTGCAATTTAAGATTTTTTTATAACTTCAAAAAAAAAATGGAATTGACAAAACATTGTCATTATTGTGCATATTTTCTAATAATTACTGTGTGAGTTTATTACCTTTAAGTTTTAAATCAAACTACATGATTCATCATCAGAAAGAAAAGAACAAGACAAGAGAGAAGAATAATAAGATTGTTAACAGACCAGGCTGGATAAATAGGAAAGGGTGAGAGGACCTTGAGGGCCTTCTCTCTTGTCACCTTGGCTCTGGTGCCCTCTCACCCTTTCCTATTTATCCAGCCTAGTCTGCTAACAAGCTTACTATTCAGCTCTCTTCTTCCTGATGATGGATCATGTAGTTTGATCCGAAACATTGAGGTAATAAATTCACGCAGAGAAGATATGCACAATAATATTATAGAGTGCAGAAATCATATGTCTACAAAACATTACCATTCTATAATTACTAATGAAACATAAGTCAATGAGTTTGACTTAAAAAAATACATAATTGAATCCTAATAATAATTATAATTACCATTCTAACAAGCAGAATTACACATTTATCCTAATACTCTCTTGTTTGTAATTTTATAAATGTATAGCTGACAATTGCACCTTTTGATGCCACAAGAATTATAAAAAAATACAGAGAAGAAATAAATGAACACATACGAACAATTTGACTCCAGAAATTATTAGAAATCTTCTCCAAGTACTATGTTCAAATTCCAAAAACAATGGATGTGATCTTTAAAAAGTAGGTTGCATACCTGTGGATGAGGAAATGCACCAGCTATATTTTTGGCAACATGGAGAGGAAGATCATAAGTTGCACATCCTTGGGAGTATACTACCACTTCTTCCAAAGGGGGGATAAGACCACGGTTTCTTGCTGAAAGAACAGTTACTACAAAGTCTAGCACGCATATGTCAGTACATATGCCTGCTACTAATACCTGCAATGTCAAATACCACTTGCATTACAATAATGACAACAGAAATTTTTGTATAATGGAAAAGCTTAAAATCTGTAGCAAACGAGAAACAATCAAAGAAAGGAAGAAAAAGTCAGATTCCTGAATTTCTTTTGATATTTGCATTTCATAAAAAAAAAGAAAAAACATTATGCAATTTGACTTCATTATTATCAGGTCATCAGACAAAGGATACCAATCTTGCTCTTGCAGTTTTTTGGATGACATTATCTAATTAACCTATGCCTGGTCAAATTTCAGCCTAGCATCTCTTAGAGATTACAGTGTAAGAAACTGTTGGGAAAAATACCCAAGATCTCTTGATCATGAACTCGAATTGTTGGCTTATTTAATATTTTATATTAGGTATAATAAAAATTAGAAAATTAAAATTAAAATAAACTTCCTTAATCCTTAAGTACAAGTTCAGTGCAAAAATTAAACAAGAGCATTTCAAAACT
>MU228229.1:831646-843138 GCA_018584345.1 Thuja plicata
AATAAATACACAAAATAACTCAATAAAGCTATACCTGGAACAAGGTTTTCTTCACCAGTTCCTATTATGCAATGAGGAGGATAAGGAGGCTCTGGCTTATCTGGATAATGTGTGTCAAGAAATGCCAACATTGGCCATTTTCTAGTACTGAATTCCCTGGCCAACCTTGTGCTCTCCTCCACCATAACATTTATCTGTTGATTGGGGACTTGAGGTGCCTGCCAGAGGAGGATCATATTACTTTTTCTTCCCAAATATTGTTAATTTGGCATTAGAAATGAGACAACGTATAATGCAATGCTTAGCATCATACCTTTTTTCTAATCCAAGTGGATTATATCAATACATAACTATAATCAATTTATATGGAATCAGAACTACAGTTTGCAAATTGGTAATTCAAAAATGCTGCTAAATTCATCAATTTCAATGACTCAGGAAAGAGCTTAATTTTTAAGTCTTTCCATGTGAACTCTGGGAAGGGATAAAATTAATCAGCCGACAAAACTTTAAGAAAAGCACGAGACAAAGACGTGGGACACTTTAGTACATGACAGATTATATCAGACCGTGAAAAATTCCAGTAAATCAACTTAGGAAACTCGCCATTTATTAATTAGACCAAAACACCCAAAATCAAGCGGTAAAAAACTTTGAAGGCTCCTCACTTCAACATTTAACTTTCTGCTCTGAAACACCCACAAGAGGAGTTTTAAAAAAGGATTCGCGGTATGGAGGACTCTTTATTTTCTATAGGTGATTTTGATTGAGTTTTGACGAGTTCAAATTGCCCTTTTTTCCCTGAATCCTTGCCCCTTTTTGAAGAGACCAAGTCTGAACCTAAAATGAGCCTGCCAAGTTGAAACCCAGTTGTGAACTCGATATTATGCCATCAGTAATGTTCATAAGTGAATGTACCCGTTAAACCCTACAAAAACGGAAAATATCAAGACACGGATCCAGGGTATTATTTATGGGGTTTTTCCAATCAAATAAATCTGTTTTGAAAAAATAAGCAACCAACAGATAACTTTAGGGAAAAACGCAATCCCCAGGTTCTTATTTGCAGATAGGATGTGTCCAAATTATTAGATTGCCAAATAACATGAATTCACTGATAAAAAATCCCCTGTTTCTTTCACATCTTACATTTCTTTTGTTTTGAGACCAACCATTTTACACTAGTAAAATAGTTTCCGCCCCTTCAAATTTCCCCTCAGCGAAGCCCATTGCAGAGATCTGGCCACCAAATCCTTTGCCGATGCCACCCACATCACATTTAACTATCCCAAAGGGCACGCTACTGCTATCCTAAAACCATGTTCAAAACTGAAGGCCCAACAAAACAAATTTTGAACAGTACAAGAAAGTAAATACCAGATTGCCGGAGCCAGTAGTGCAGAAGCCATTGACAAGATCCACCAACACCAGACCAGTTTTCTTCTTCTCCGAGGAAAGAAGCAAGTGTCCCTGCTTGAGAGGCAGATTACCCTGCAACTGTTCCACAAGATCTATACCCATTATATTTACTTCTTCTGCTGTTTGCAGAGCCTCCTCAGGGAACAGGAAGGACACAAATGGCAGATTAAGTATCCTCACAGATTCTCAGCCTATTTCTGGCTTTCTTAAATTGTACTATTTTTTGGAATGATTTATTTGCATCATTTGACAGCTAAATTGTCTGTATAATGTGGAATTATTCCCCAAATAAACGGCAGAAAAATTCCAAGTCTCCAACTAGCTTATGGATGTGTACATAGTGTGGATATGGCGGTTTTCTGTGATCGGGTTTCTTGTGCATTCCCATTTGGAAGGTGTCTAGAGGCCAGTTCAGGTTTAAATTTGCCGGCCGATCTTACTTGTCAAGCAATTTTTTTGTTTGACGTTGACTTGTAAATAAAATTATATTTTTAATTTGTTTAGGTTGGGGTCTTATAAAAGGTGTTTTTTCTAAATAAAAAATAGAGCTCAAGATGCTTTGTTAATTTTTAGGAATATTTTAAATCTGTTTGTTTCATGAATTTTACAGTCTAGTTTAGTTTAAAATTTGTAAGCTCCTAAATTTAAGGAAATTAGTGGTCTCATGAATATAATAGAAGAAGAGTACCAATAGTGGAGAGTATTCCAATAGTTGTGTATTACATTTCGCAAATTAAAAGTCTTATAGAAAATCATCTATAAGCCACTAGCCACTCATTTTTTTGAGAAAAAAGGTTAACAATTAGATCAATTGTGCAAGTTTATTGGTACAAAGTGCACCATTATTGTGGCATTTTGGCAAAAGTTGCATGACTATTGGGGCATTTGTGTAAAAGTACCAGATCAATTGTGTAAACTTTTTTGTTGTCTAAGCAAACAATTAATGGCGCAAGAGGGGTCATGTTTTGGGCAATACTTTGAAATGACCACTTTCGGATACTTTTGACGCTTAACATTCTCTACAGGGATCTTTGTTAATACCCATAAGCCAAAAAATATTTTTTAAGTTGTCAACTTGCATACAAAGAAGAAAAAAAATGTTTAAATGAGACGTATAGTTTAGGCTCTCCAAGTGCGTGAAGTTAGCTATAACGAGTACATAGATGTTTGACAAGTGGTAGATAACATTCCTAAGCTCTAGCCCCACCCCATTTTCACCCAATTCCTACATAGTAAGGGTTTCTATTTTTTAGGAAAAGATTCTAAATAATCTCGTAGCAATTTTATTTTTTCTTCATGAGACCTCATCTTCCTCAGAAGTAGAGGCTTAAGCCTCCCATGGGACCCCACCCTTAGAGCAACGATTGAACCATTTTGTTGGTGAGGTTACCATGTGCACATTAGATTAAGGCTGCCAATAATTATATATTAAATATTTCTATGTAATTTTTATTATATATTTTAAAAATTTATTTTATATGATTGACTTTTTAAAATTTTAATTATATTTTATAATAAAATATTTAAATATAATCATATGACCATGAAATTTAGGTCTCTCACTATCTTGTACTATGTATAATCTTTTAATAAAATGTACTTGTTAAAACAACAATTTTATGTTTGATCGCGTGTTGTCAATTAATTGAAAAATATTGGATGTTTGTCAAGTGTTACAAGAACATAACGCCTTACATTTGATACTATAAATTGTTATGCTCTTTAGGAAAACCCCCCATCCAAAATGACCTCATCTCCTCTAGGAGGTGGTTTGGGGATGCAAGGACAAGTAGAAAACATCGAGCCACTTTGTCGCCATTTTTCTTCTCAAAATTTAAAAAATGTCCCTAGTTGTTGAAAGAATGCAAGATATGTTGGGTATGTTAAGGGATGATTAGCTATCCTTGGGAGAAGGTTTGTGCGGTTTTGAAAGTCATCAGTAGGGCTTGGTTGTGGGGGTTCTACCCCTCAACCTCACCTTGTATCACGATGACTCATTGGCTAGTTATCCCCTAACACAGTCATCCCTTGACACACTTTAATTACTTCAAAAAATAAATTAATAGAAACTTATATCCTTTTAGTTCCTATTTGATTTATGGCATCTTCATCTAATATTTCCAAAAATATATATATGAAAACAATGTGGACCAGGAAGGCTTATGTGCTTTTGAAGGTCTTCGATTTGGTATAATACTTGAGGCCACTTGTGCTCTATCCCTAAACTTTGCTTTGTATTGTGATAGAAAACACACCAAGGATTCTAACCCCAAACTCTTGTGAGAGACACATCCCCTCGACATTATTGGGGGTGTTTGCGCCAAAACCCCCACTAAACAATAAGTTCAACTAGGTAATAGACCAATAATTACTAATTATCACAAAATATATGAAATGCATATCACCTCGTGTAGATCTATACATTTTAACAATCAAGTTATCTTGTTTGGGTAAGTACACCAAGATGGTAAACAAAAAAGGGGGATATAAGTGGCCACTTTTTGTTCATGAGATCAACTAAACCTAAACTTGGAGGAGCAATTGGAGACTCGTGTACTCAAAATTTGAAGATACCAAAAGAACAGGAACTATAGTACTCTGAATCTAGTTTCTAAATTGCTAAAGTTTTTTTTTAAATGGATAACATTAAGGGGGTCAAATCCTTCCTACACATAAAATTATTCATATTTTTTCAGCAAAACATAACCTAGTGTCTCGCGTGTAGGTCTAAAAATATACAGTTGTATTTAGTATTTTGAAAAATATTTTGGTAGAAAGATAGTTAAGAGTAAGAGTGAGTACTAGAAGTGTATTTTTTGTAATTTTTTGGTGAGGATTTGTTTAATCACTTTTCAAAGTGGATGCATCCTAAAAATCAAATACCTATTCGTGTTGGTCAAATAATTTGCATCAAACTATTTGAAAAATGATTTTTTTTTAAATTGTAAAGACTGAAGTGTAGAACAATAGTATATAATTTATTTCAAATTTGGACAAGTACGTCAAAAATTATCAAAAATATAGTTCACATATGTCTTTGAGAAGTGTGGAAACATTGGTAAAAAGAAATTAAAAATTAATACGTTAATACTGTTCAAATCTAAAACAAATATATGTTTAGAGACCTTAGAAGATGTGTGAAATTATGGTGACAATTTTTCAAATACCCAGTCAATAACATGTAAACCTAATGACGAGGAAGTTGAGAAACCAGATTGGAAGAAAAATACATAAAAAGAAGGAAAACAAAGCTCTCAAGCCTTAGCTTTGTCATCCAGGCCTAGTTACAAGCCTTAACATGTACACATAAAACTTGAATGTGGTTTGAATTCAAAAACCGTGATTGGTTTTTCATACTGTACATAAGAAAAAAAGGAAACAAGGTATATGAGGGATTTGTCCTTTTCCTAATGCACAATCGAAAAGAAGATGACCCAATAGGCTCAAGTAGAACTTAAGCGCTAAGTGAGTGCAATGACCCTTCATGATAATGATTAGGATGAGATGACTTTAGGAAAAATTATCTAATGATGCAAGATAAATAAATAAATGAGCAAATATAAGTAGTTTTGAAAAAGATACATTGGCGAAAAATAGATAGGAAGCTACAGTGACCTGAAATGGAAACCCGAAAGCAAAAGTGACTTGTGATCTGAATCTAAGCTGGATTTACTAGGTACAAAAAGCCTTGGTCATTTTGTTCTTGGGAACAAGAAGCATGGGGTGTTTTGTTCCCATGGTTTCTACCTAAGACTTTGACATTCAATCTCACAAATCTTGATCTTCCGGAAATAGTTTCAAAAGTTGCACCCTAGTGCTTGTACTTGCTCACAAAAAAATAGGGAAAATGTTGTAGAAAGGGGTTTGCCTTGGTCAAACCCCTATTTAGGATTCAACCTTGAAAATAAAATGAGATTTCATAAGGGAAAGTAAATATGAAGGTAAATATTAGATCTACCTTGTCAATACCTTAATGATTGAGATTACACATATTCGTGAAGATGCTTGAATGTTGCTTTGTTGATCTTGGAATGTAGAAAGAAATCAAGGATGCCCTCACAAATACATAGACCTATGAATATCACTCCTATATCTTCAATGTTGCTATGCTTGATTGAAAACTTGCTATGGAGTAAGAACGCATGAGGATGGACAAAGGATCTTCTTGATTGCTTGAGAACTCCTCTACTTGGCCATCATGAGAGAGAAGCTTGCTACAATTAAGAAGATTGCATTCAAGATGCTTGGATACTTGGAGAAATGATAGATATTGGATTCTTGCCTTCAAATCTTGAACTTGATTACTTTCTCATGAATGCCTTACTGATGATGGATGCCAAAATAAGGAGAGATTGAGTGTTTATATACCTCATCACACATTTTGGGATTCAAAATTAAGCCAGACTAACCACGAGATCTAATTTTCCATCGAAACATCGCATAAAGCCCTAGGTGCTATGTACCTAGGGAAACACACTAGAATTTAAATGGGAATTTGGGAAGACAAGGTAGATGCCAGATCAAGGGGAGATAGATAGTTAGATCAAGTAATACATACATGAATCTAGAAATTGCCAAAATGGGGCCTAACTAAGAATTCAATTATGGGTGCAAACTTATTAGGATGGTACATTTAACCCCCACTTTAGTAGGAGTATAAGACAAGCTCATGCTCATAGTAAAGTAGATCAATGTATTGGAAAACATTTTATCAAGGTAAAGAAGAGAAGGAAACACCAAGCCTGCAAGTGACTTAGGTCCTCATTAAATCCAAAACCAAGATATAAGAGGCAATGTTGAGAGAGAGAGAGAGAGAGAGAGAGAGAGAGAGAGAGAGAGATGACCAAATAGCCTAGTAAGGTACTGCCTTACTATGGATCATAAAAATAGAAAACATTGCAAAAGATGGAATCGATAGCCTAGCAAGCTATGAGATGCTAGTCAACCCATAAAAAGGGATCAATCCTTAAGGAAAGCCTCTCTCTGGTAAGGAATCTAGAAAAGCAGTCAGTTAAAGGACTTAATGGAATCAGTCAGTCAAAGGACCAAATGAAAAGAAGGAAAGGATCAATCTTAGAATCCATTGAATAATGCACGAGATATGACAATGTAAAGATGAACGCAAGGAAAACATTGTCTCCTTATCCATCTATACATAAGAGATTTCATTGAATCATTGTGTGTGTGTGTGTGTGTGTGTGTGCAAATGTGAAATAGGGATCAAAGTGTATGCCCCCATATTAAAGCGATTAAAAATGTCTCAACGGGAGAAATGGCTTTAATAGAGCATACATACACCCAAAAGATACATTTCCACTATGAGATGCCCCTAAGGAAGGACAAACCAAGGGAAATGAACACATGACAAAAGAGAACATGAAAGTGATCTACTAAATTTAGGGTCAGTGTGATCATATGATACCTCATGTATATCAAAATGTACTGTCATCATCCCCCAAAGGTAGCAGAACTACAAGCACAATGGAAGGTCACATAAGAGATACATAGCAGAGTCTTTTTGGGTTGACATTATGGAGAACAAAAAGAATGGTATATACCATTTTATGTCATCCTCAATTAGACAATATAAAGGCACATTCATGAACAATGGCACATGCACGACATAACATGTATGCAACATATAAAAGAAGTGAGATACAAATAGAAGAATGTCACAACATGTCGATTCCTTTATCACCTTGCACACCAATGAAGCAACAAGGGTTGTTTAAACAAATCTAAACAAAACATATAACAAGCAACACATCATGGGGGAATCACGTTACAACATGAAAACACAAAGCAATTGAGTTTTAACTTGTATACATTTCTTGGACATATAGTCATTATAATGCCTTGCTAAGGAACCCTTGGAACAAAGGGTTAAATATGCGCATAATAATAAAATTTTTGAAACATGGAATTAAATGTTAGAGTAATAGACCTTTTGGGTTATTAATTAAATCATTTTGATCTAATTACTAACTCACCTATTCACTCTAGTTGCTTAAGCCAACCTTAGTGTTTCCCTTTTAGGGTTTCATGATTCCTTTTTAAGGAATCGCCTCTTTGTATTTTAGAACAGAGATATTGTTCATAATAGGAGATTATTCTTTTGAATGTGAACATGATGCCTCTTATCTTTTGGTCTCCATAGTTTTTCTCTTTTTTTGTTCTTTTGCTTCTTCCATGTAACAGGGTTATGCATGCAGGTGTTCTTGGGAGATTAGGATTTCACCTAATCTGACATGATATCGGAGCCATCCTGCGGCTCTCTATTCGTGTTTTGTTGAAGTGTTTCAGAAGCAGGAGGTTTTCAAGTTTTTCAGAGTTTTCTTATGTGGACTTAGAGGTGGGCTTTTTTTATGGTCACTTTGGGCTCAAACGGACATCACCATTTAGCTCAGAGCACCTAAAAACCCTAGAATCCATATAAAATTTGTCCATTTTGGACAACGTTGGCTCTGAGGCAAGTTTTTTTGGTTTTTAGGGCTGTACGGGCACTAAAACCGAGAAAAAAATTTAAAAAAATCATTTTTTTAAGGTTTTTTGTGTTAAAAATAATGCAACCTGCGTTAATGGTTAAGGTGCCACCGCCGCTCCACCGCGACCGGCCCAGCACCGCCCGGCCCCACCGCCGCCCGGCCCCCGCCAACCCAGCACCGCCGCCGGGCTCTGCCGCCCTGCGCGCTGCCCAACGGCTTTTTAGCCCCACGGGCTCCTCCTTAACCCTGCGACGGTCACATTGGTGACCGAGGGCTCCGCCCTTCAGTCCCCTGTGCGCCATACACCCAGGGGCTCAAATTTTTTAAGCCCCAGGGGCTATAAAAAAAAAATTTGGAACCCTTTTTGCCTCTGTTGGTGTTTTTGCTCTATCTGGAGCAAACAGAGGCCTTTTTCTGACTTCTTTATATCGTTGGAAAGCTCTTTTCGAGCTCTTTTCAATGGTGGAAGTTGGGGTTTTGGGTTCTACCATTTTGATAGTATTTTTGCTGTCAAATTCTGATGTTTGTTTTTACCTTCCGGGAGCCATATCTTGCTCATCCGAACTCTATTTTCAACAAACCAGATATCGTCGAAAAGTTGGTTCAGTGAGTTTTTTAGTGGCAGGGATCTTTTATCCAGATTCTCCTCTAGGTTCTTTCTCCTCTGAGTTTTTCACTTTCACACTGGCGGATTACTTGGGTTGTACAGGTCCTGGGATCTCTTCCTCTATTCTTCTGGCTCACTCTTCTTTCTGACTTTCTGAGCATTGTATACTTCTCTTCTATAGAATTCCTTTTTTTTGTAAATGCACTAAGATAAAGTGCCTACTTCTTCATATCTGGGATTTCAAGCACCTTGTGTTTGTTTTTACTTGCACTCAGTTATAAAGTGCCATGGGGGGGTTATGATGTTTTTGCCTTATGTGCTCATTCACCTTTGTCAAGTGAGTGTCCCTTCCATGACATTAGCCTCATGATGTGTGTCTAGAAGATCATTTCTTCTACTTCGACACCGCCCTTTATCTTGTGCTTGTACCTTCTTCTGGGTGTTCCTGATTCTTCTTCTTGCAATTGTTTCTGGCATTGCATTTTAGTGTTCTTGTCACACCTCTCCCTGTTCAACATTATGGGGGGTTCACCTGTTGGTTCTATTGCTTCCTTGGTTTGGTTGAGTGCTCTACGTATTCAATTATTGTTCCTATGTACTAGATGGATGCAGTGGCTAGGAACCTATGCACTTCGGTGAGATGGATCATCTACTATATAGACACTCGTTCATTCCAACTTTTGGAGGTCACCTCTTCGATTGATCAGATCTTCAAACTTTGTCTTCTCTACCTGGTCATCCACTATTTCAATAGGGGTTCCAGCAGTTACTTGTGACAATGTTTACAACTTCATGCTTTGAAGATCCTATACATGCTCTTTCTTGTTCCTTTCTTTAGGACATTCCCTAGATTGGAGGTTTTGTTTCCTTCATCTAGTTTATCTCTTTTGGGGTAGCATTTTTCCCACTGGATTTTCTCTATTTCCCTGCTTTACAAAGATTGCTTGTACTTGGGTACCTGATCAGGCCTTTATTGTCGGGACCCATCTTTCTTGCTTTTTGCAGTAGTCTCCTAGGTTTTAGCTTCTCCCTAAGCTTATCTTAAGCGGGGGTGTTAGAGTAATAGACCTTTTGGGTTATTAATTAAATCATTTTTATCTAATTACTAACTCACCTATTCACTCTAGTTGCTTAAGCCAACCTTAGGGTTTCCCTTTTAGGGTTTTGTGATTCATTTTTAAGGAATCACCTCTTTGTATTTTAGAATGGAGATATTGTTCATAATAGGAGATTATTATTTTGAATGTGCACATGATGCCTCTTATCTTTTGGCCTCCATAGTTTTTCTCTTTTTCTGTTCTTTTGCTTCTTCCATGGGACAAGGTTATGCATGCAAGTGTTCTTGGGAGATTAGGATTTCACCTAATCTAACATGATATCAGAGCCATCCTACGGCTCTCTATTCGTGTTTTGTTGAAGTGTTTCAGAAGTAGGAGGTTTTCAAGTTTTTCAGAGTTTTCTTATGTGGATTTAGAGGTGGGCTATGTTTCTAGTCACTTTGGGCTCAATCGGACATCACCATTGAGCTCAGAACACCTAAAAACCCTAGAATCCATATAAAATTTATCCATTTTGGACAATGTTGGCTCTGAGGCAAATTTTTTTGGTTTTTAGGGTCGTACGAGCACGGAAACTGAGAAAAAAATTTAAAAAAATAATTTTTTTTAGGTTTTTTGCATTAAAAATAATGCAGCCTGCGTTAATGGTTAAGGTGCCACCATCGCTCCACCATGGCCAGCACTACGACTGGCCTAGCACCGCCCGGCCCCACCACTGCCCGACCCCCGCCGACCCAGCACCGTCAGCCCGGCTTCACCGCCCTGCGCGTCGCCCAGCGGGTTTTTACCCCCGCAGGCTCCTCCTTAACCTTGCGGCGGTCACATTGGTGACCAAGGGCTTCGCCCTTCAGTCCACTGCGTGCCATACACCCAGGGGATCAGATTTTTTAAGCCCTAGGGGCTATAAAAAAAAAATTTGGAGCTCTTTTTTCCTCTATTGGTGTTTTTGCTCTATATGGAGTAAACGGAGGCCTTTTTCTGACCTATTTATATCATCGAAAAGATCTTTCTGAGCTCTTTTCGATGGTGGAGGTTGGGTTTTAGGTTATGCCATTTTGATAGTGTTTTTTGCTTTCAAAGTCTGATGTTTGTTTTTGCCTTCCGAGAGCCATATCTTGCTCATCCAGACTCTATTTTCGGCAAACCAGATATCGTCGAAAAGCTGGTTCAATGAGTTTTTAGTGGTAGGGGTCTTTTATCCAGATTCTACAACTGGTTCTTTCTCCTCTTAGTTTCACACTTTTGCACTTTGGTGGATTACTTGGGATCTACAGGTCCTGGGTTCTCTTCCTCTATTCTTCTAGCTCACTCTTCTTTCTGACTTTCTGAGCATTATATACTTCTCTTCTGTAGAATTCCTTTTTCTGTAAATGCACTAAGATAAAGTGCCTACTTTTGCATATCTGGGATTTCAAGCACCTTGTGTTTGGTTGTACTCGCACTCAGTAATAAAGTGCCATGGGGGGTTATGATATTTTTGCCTTATGTGCTCATCCACCTTTGTCAAGTGAGTGTCCCTTCCATGACATTAGCCTCATGATGTGTGTCTAGAAGATCATTTCTTCTACTTCGACACCGCCCTTTATCCTGTGCTTGTACCTTCTTCTGAGTGTTCCTGATTCTTCTTATTGCAATTTTTTCTGGCATTGGATTTCAGTGTTCCTGTCACACCTCTCCTTGTTCAGCATTATGGGAGGGGTTCACCTATTGGTTCTGTTACTTCCTTTGTTCGGTTGTGTGCTCTACGTATTCAATTTTTGTTCCTATGTACTAGGCGAATGCAGTGGCTAGACACTTATGCATTTCGGTGAGATGGATCATCTACTATATAGACACTCGTTCATTCCTACTTTTGGAGGTCACCTCTTCGATTGATCAGCTCTTCAGACTTTGTCTTCTCTACCTGGTCATGCACTATTTCAG
>MU228229.1:843198-866606 GCA_018584345.1 Thuja plicata
TTTCTTTGGGACATTCCCTAGATTGGAGGTTTTGTTTCCTTCATCTAGTTTATCTCTTTTTGGGGTAGCATTTTTCCCACTGGGTTTTCTCTATTTCCCCACTTTATAGAGATTTCTTGTACTTGGGTACCTGATCAGGCCTTTGTTGCCGGGACCCATCTTTCTTTCTTTTTGCAGTAGTCTCCTAGATTTTAGCTTCTCCCTAAGCTTATCTTAAGGGGGGGTGTTAGAGTAATAGACCTTTTGGGTTATTAATTAAATAATTTTGATCTAATTACTAACTCACCTATTCACTCTAGTTGCTTAATCCAATCTTAGGTGTCCCTTTTAGGGTTTCATGATTCCTTTTTAAGGAATCACCTCTTTGTATTTTAGAACGGAGATATTGTTCATAATAGGAGATTATTCTTTTGAATGTGAACATGATGCCTCTTATCTTTTGGCCTCCATAGTTTTTCTCTTTTCTGTTCTTTTGCTTCTTCCATGTGATAGGTTATGCATGCAGATGTTCTTGGGAGATTAGAATTTCACCTAATCTAACATGGTATCAGATCCATCCTGCGGCTCTCTATTCATGTTTTGTTGAAGTGTTTCAGAAGCAGGAGGTTTTCAAGTTTTTTAGAGTTTTCTTATGTGGATTTAGAGGTGGGATTTGTTTCTGGTCACTTTGGGCTCAAACAGACATCACCATTGAGCTTACAGCACCCAAAAACCCCAAAATCCATATAAAATTTGTCCATTTTGGACAACATTGGCTCTGAGGCAAATTTTTTTGGTTTCTAGGGCCGTACGGGCACGGAAACTGAGAAACAAATTTAAAAAAATTATTTTTTTAAAGGTTTTTTTGCGTTAAAAATAATGTAGCCTATGTTACTGGTTAAGGTGCCACTGCTGCACCACCATGGCCATCACCACAACCGGCCCAGCACCGCCCGGCCCCACCGCCGCCCCAGCACCGTCGGCCTGGCACCGTCGCCTTGCGCGCCGTCCAGTGGGTTTTTAGCCCCGCGGGCTCCTCCTTAACCCTGTAGTAGTCACATTGGTGACCAAGGGCTCTACCCTTTAGTCCCCTGCATGCCATACGCCCAGGGGCTCAGATTTTTTAAGCCCCAGGGGCTATAAAAAAATAATTTTGGAGCCCTTTTTGCCTATGTTGGTGTTTTCTCTCTATCTGGAGCAAACCGAGGCCTTTTTCTGACTTCTTTATATTGTCAGAAAGCTCTTTTTGATCTCTTTTTGATGGTGGAGGTTGGGATTTTGGGTTATACCATTTTGATAGTGTTTTTTTCTGTCAAAGTTTGACATTTTTTTTTCCTTCCGGGAGCCATATCTTGCTCATCCAGACTCTATTTTCGGCTAACCAGATATCGTCGAAAAGTTGGTTCAGTGAGTTTTTCAGTGGTAGGGGTCTTTTATCTAGATTCTACTCTAGGTTCTTTCTCCTCAAATTTTTTCACTTTCACACTCTGGCGGATTACTTGGGTTCTACAGGTCCTGGGATCTCTTCCTCTATTCTTCTGGCTCACTCTTCTTTCTGACTTTCTGAGCATTGTTTACTTCTCTTCTGTAGAATTCATTTTTCTATAAATGCACTAAGATAAAGTGCCTGCTTTTTCATATCTAGGATTTTGAGCACCTTGTGTTTGTTTGTACTCACACTTAGTTATAAAGTGTCATGGGGGGGTTATGATGTTTTTGCCTTATGTGCTCATCCACCTTTGTCAAGTGAGTGTCCCTTCCACGACATTAGCCTCATGATGTGTGTCTAGAAGATCATTTCTTCTACTTCGACACTGCCCTTTATCATGTGCTTGTACCTTCTTCTGGGTGTTCCTGATTCTTCTTCTTGCAATTGTTTCTAGCATTGCATTTCATAGTTCCTGTCACACCTCTCCCTGTTCAACATTATGGGGGGGTTCACCTATTGGTTCTATTGCTTCCTTGGTTCGGTTGAGTGCTTTACATATTTAGTTTTTGTTCCTATGTACTAGGCGGATGCAATGGCTAGGCACCTATGCATTTTGGTGAGATGGATCATCTACTATATAGACACTCATTCATTCCTACTTTTGGAGGTTACCTCTTCGATTGATCAGCTCTTCAGACTTTGTCTTCTCTACCTGGTCATGCACTATTTCAGTGGGGGTTCCAGTAGTTACTTCTGACAGTGTTTGCAGCTTAATGCTTCGGAGATGTTATACATGCTCTTTCTTGTTCCTTTCTTTGGGACATTCCCTATATTGGAGGTTTTGTTTCCTTTATCTAGTTTATCTCTTTTTGGGGTAGCATTTTTCCCACTGGGTTTTCTCTATTTCTCCGCTTTATAGAGATTTATTGTAATTGGGTATCTGATCAGGCCTTTATTGCTGGGACCCATCTTTCTTGCTTTTTGCAGTAGTCTCCTAGGTTTTAGCTTCTCCCTAAGCTTATCTTAAGGGGGGGTGTTAGAGTAATAGACCTTTTGGGTTATTAATTAAATCATTTTGATCTAATTACTAACTCACCTTTTCACTCTAGTTGCTTAAGCCAACCTTAGGGTTTCCCTTTTAGGGTTTTGTGATTCCTTTTTAAGGAATCACCTATTTGTATTTTAGAACGGAGATATTGTTCATAATAGGAGATTATTCTTTTGAATGTGAACATGATGCCTCTTATCTTTTGGCCTCCATAGTTTTTCTCTTTTTCTGTTCTTTTGCTTCTTCCATGTGACAGGGTTATGCATGCAGGTGTTCTTGGGAGATTAGGATTTCACCTAATCTAACATTAAATTCATGTAACAATGTGCGTCACATAAGAAAGATAGAACATGCAAAATAATACATCATGATTGTCACATGATTGTGCACAAGCGAAAGACTAGCAAGCACTTCCAAATATTCCAAGACAACTCAATCACATACTTGGAACAGAGAACACATGTTCGCGAGACTGCCTTACAAGGATTCAGACAACATCTATGAATCACAAGAGCTAAGATGACAATAACCCACAACTATACAAAAAGGATTCTAATCCATACTCAAAATCCATCTAACTAACATTCATTTTAATCCAAAATAAAATGTTTCTAATGTGGTTAAACATAATTGTTAATTACCAACTAACCATAAGCATACACAAAAATACAAGTAATAATCCTCAAATGATCATGCACAAGTGAAAGAATCGGCAAGAAAGAAAAGACACAACCAAGTCACCACATAAGAATCACGCTGAATAAAGCATGTTGATTCCAAATTTGGATGTCTAAAATTTTGTGAAAAACTTCAAAATCTAGAATCTTTATCATGTTAACACTTATTAAGAACTCCTTCACATGGCCTGTATCAGCCACTTACGGGCCAAGATCCATGTAAGGATCCACTCCACACCACTACCCAAACACTAGGCTCATCTCATTCTTCAACGAGGCACAAGAACAATGCAGCTCAAGTAATATGCAAAGTAAGACTCTCAAAGGCATAAAATCATAAGGAACATGGTAAGCTCTATTGGTCTCAAACCAAGATCATGAATCACTCAAACCTTGGCATAGGAGCATAAGTAAACTACATGACTAGATTTTATCTCAACACCCAACATCTATATCTCACATGCGAGGTCAACCTCAAGCATGGAGTGTGCCAACACAATGAAAAACAACAACAGTAAGAGCAATGACAAGAGGATAACTCAACTCCAAAAATACTCAAGCAAAGAAACTAAGTAAACGAAAAACTAAGCCAAATATTAAGTTTCTTGATTGGCCTCTTTTCCAATAGAATGGATTCCCATGGAATCCATAAATCATCTTATTATAACATGAGGAAGGCTCAAAATGCCCAAAATCACTAAAATACCAAATTCTGACAAAATCAGACAAAGTACAAAAATCATCATTTTAACATGAAATAGGTGAATGCGGATCACGATAGTGATTTCCTGGAATGTCCTCAATCCATTCTGACTCCAAAATTCTATCACAAACATGAAGTACTACAACAGCTCATAATTCAGTCATGTCAAACATGGCGACAAGAAAAACTAGGTGACATGCAATATAACAGTGGAATTACATACAGAGTGAAAGGGTTAGAGAAGGAAGAAGCATGATCACATCCTAGGATAGGATGGCAGCAAGGGTGAAGGCCCAATTCATGCCAAAGGACTATGAAGTCCAAATCTATAGGAATATACAAAATTTGAAGTAGAAAGACCTTCATGTGGGTGCCTACACCGAAGAGATCTATAGACTGATCCTTAGAGCCAAGCATCAGGAAGGAGAGAAGGAAAGGGTGGAAAGTTACATGCATTGGTTGAAATATAAAATTCAAGATGAGATCAGTATCATGGCTCCTAATACTATGAGAAATTTATTAAAATTAGCACTTAGGGCTAAATAAAAGTTGAGGAGGAAGGGTGAGCAATAAAACAGAGGTAGAGGGGGAAGAAGTCAGTTTCACAGAAGCCAAGCAGAGTCTAACCACCAAGAACAAAGTGGAGACTCTAGTTCTAGAATAGGCTATAGAGGGAGAAGACCCAATGGAATGGGTAGAATGGGAGCACTAGGGAGGGGTCCTATTGTCTTCAAGGGAAGAAGCTTCACTTGCAATCAAGTAGGGCACCAAATGAGTAGGTGTCCTGAGAAGGCCTCAAGCTCTTAAGGAGGAGAGATAAGGAACTAGTTGATGATAAAAGATGATTGTCAAAGCATGAATTCCCCAATTGGAAATGCATGCCCTTCACGTGATGGAGAAAATCTAATGCTAAGGAGAAATTTGCTGAAGGTATCTCAAACCCACAAACCCCCTCAAAGGAAGACTCTATTCAAAACCACGTGCAAGGCCTATGGGAAGATATGCAAGGTAATTTTCAACTCTGGCTCTACTGAGAATTTAGTTTCAATTGAAATGATAGAAAAAGTTAAAATTGAGAAGACTACCCCATAGTAATCCCTACAAGGTGTCATGGCTGAATAAGGGACAACAAGTTATGGTAAATGAGCAAGCATGGGTAGAATTTGAGATAGGAAAATAAAAGGGTAAAATTTTGTGTGATATACTTCCTATGGATGGATGTCATTTATTATTAGGATGCCCATGGAAATTTGATGAAATCCCAACATGATGAGGAGAGAAACTCTTACATGATAAAAAAAAATGGGAGAAGGTTTAAGATGGATCTTTTACCATATCAAGGGGTAGAAAAGAACATAGGATCACTTTTTATGGTTGTGAGTGACAAGGAGATCTCAGAAATCATGAAGGAACAAAATAACTAAGGGTATGCTATGATTTTAAAACCAAAAGACAACTCTAGTCTATAGAATAGTGACGAGAAAGTTATTCCAAATTAAGTACATAATTTATTGGACAGATTCAAGGGCATAGTTATAGAGGATACTCCCAATTCACTTCCTCTCATTATTAATATTAGTCACCAAATTGATCTTATTTCTGGTATCACTCTCCCAAACAAACCTGCATACAAAATGACACCATTTAAGAATGAAGAGATAGAAAGACATGTTCAATAACTTTTAAATAAGGGAGTGGTGAGGAAAATCCTTAATCCATGTGCAGTACCAACTGTACTTGCACTAATAAAAGATGGAAAATGGAGATTATGTACAAATTCAAGGGCAATAAACAAAATCACTATAAGATACCACTTTCCAATGCCAAGAATTGAAGAGTTGATGGATTACTTAGGAGGGGCTTGTTATTATTCCAAAATTGATCTTAAATCTGGCTATCATCATATTAGGATTAGATAAGGAGATGAATGGAAGATGACATTCAATACCAATGAGGGTCTTTATGAATGGATGGCTATGCCCTTTGGGTTAAGAAATGCACCTATCACCTTCATGCACGTGATGAATGAGGTATTGCATGATTTATTGGAAATTTTGATGTATATTGTGATGATATATTAGTGTTTAGAAGGGTAAAGGAAGAACACATAAATAATTTGGACCAGGTCTTGAAGAGGCTTCATGAGGAGAGGTTGATGATCAACCTTGAAATGTGTGACTTCATGAAAGAGGAACTGGTATACTTGGGTTTTGTGATCTCCAAGGGGATTCTAAAAATGGATCCCTTTAAGGTAGAAGGAATCTTGAATTGGCCCCCTCCAAAAATAGTAGATGATGTTGAAAGTTTCCATGGTTTGTCAAGATTTTATGGGAAATTTATCAAGAGTTTCAGTCAAATCTAAGCACCTATACTGGACACCATAAATGGAGGTAATAAATGCAAGTTTGTATGGACAAAAGATGAAAATAGGGGTTTTGAATATTTTAAGAGTAGATTAGCCAAATTCCCTATTCTTGTTCTTCCTAATTTTCAAAAGTTGTTTACTATGGAATGTGATGCAAGTAACCAAGCTATTGCGGTTGTCTTGAGCCAAGAAGGTAGACTAGTAGCCTTTTTCTCAGAAAAACTAAATGATGCTAAAAGGAGATACTCTACATATGATCTAGAGCTTTATGTCATGGTGAAACCATTAAAGAAGTAGAGGCATTACCTCATGCTAAAATAATTATTTTTTTATTCGGATAATCATGCCCTTAGTTTCCTAAATAGCCAAGAGAAGTTGACTTGAAAACACATTAAATGAGTGGAGAAACTACAAGTCTACTCCTTCACAATCAAACATAATAAGGTTCATGCTAATAAAGTGACATATGCCCTTAGTAGAAGGGTCCTTGTAGTACAAGAAATAAAGTTGCAAATTATGGGGGTTGAAGCCTTGAAGGATCTATACAAGGATGATACAAAATTTGGTGATATCTATAAGGTTTGTGAACAAATTTTAAATTCATTTCACACTAATTATTCTGGTTTTTTGTTGCAAAATGGGCTATTTTCAAAGGAAGGCAACACAATGGTAGTTTGGGAGGCCATTTTGGGCTTGATAAAACATTGGAGCAGGTAAAAAGGATTTATTTTTGGCCCAAGTTGCAGACAGATGTCAGGATTTTTTTTTAGAGTTGTGGCATTTGTCAAATGGCCAAGGGAATATCTTCTAATTAAGGACTCTATCAACCACTCCATGTTTCTAATAGGCCATGGGAGATCATAAGCATGGACTTTGTCTTAGGCCTACCTAGAACTCCTAAAGGGTTTGATAATATTTTTGTGGTGGAAGATAGATTCAGTAAGATGACACATTTTATACCCTGCAAATGTATCAGTGATTCTTCCCACATAGATGGTATATTCTTCAAGGAGATTGTTAGGATTTAGGGGTTTCCACTTAACATTGTTACTAACAAAGATTATAAATTTGTGGGCTACTTTTGGCGCACACTATGGAAGAAATTAGGCACACAACTGTCATTCACTTTAGCATACCACCATTAGACATATGGTCAAACTGAGGTGGTGAATAGGTCCCTAGGAAACCTATTGAGGTGTCTAACAAAACAAAATGGATAGAAATGGGAAATGGTAATTAGTCAAGAAAAATATTCTTATAATGAATCCATTAATAGGAGCATAGGTAAGAACCCCTTTGAGATAGTGTATGGAGTTCATCCAAGAGGGATTTTGTATTTGAGGGATTTGAAGGGAATGGAGAAAATGAGTAATCAAGGGGAATACTTTGTAGTCATAGTGAAGGATATTCATGACAAGGTTAAAGAAACTTTACAGAAAAGTGTAGAGAAGCACAAAGCCAAAGTTGATGAGATAAAAAAGGGATGTGCAGTATAACGCGGGTGATCTTTTGATGTCTTATCTTAAGAAAGAGAGACTTCCAAAGGGACAACCTACTAAGATACTAATGAAGAGGATCGTTCCTTGCAAGATAGTGCATAATTTTGGCCCAAATGCATATGAAATTGAATTACCACTAAGTTTATCCATATCCCCTCTATTGAATGTTTTTGACTTGTTTCCTTTTAGAGGTGCTGGTGATGCAGAGTCTTATGATGATGATGATGTAGAATGGGTTAAAGATCTTGCACAGATAAAACCACTATAGTTGCAAAGTATTTCAGACACCAAAGTGGTCAAGAGGACAAGGAAAAAGATCTATAAGGAATGCTTGGTCAAATGGAGTGGCGTACCAGAGGAAGATGTCACTTGGATGACTAAGGATGATATCCTAAAGCATGGGACTACTATAGACAACCTCATTCCTCAAGGGACTTGAGTTCTTTTCAACCCCAAGAGTATGGTGTAGGAGCACCTCAAGGACATCATGAAGGATCATGAAGGCTCATGGTATGACATGAGTGGGTTTTGATGTAATAAGGTCATATGGATCAATTTGTGTCTTCTTGTAATGTTTTGGACCCACTTGTAATACCATTCACCCTGTTAGGCCTATATAAGCCAACTTGATCAAATATGGTGATACAGTCAAGCTCGGAGGGTCCAATAGAGGACTATCTAAACTTGCAGCCAACAACAAGAACAACACAACGGAAACAACACAACACAAGATATATCAATATCAACTTATATTATACTAGAATTCCAATTACATGTAACATGCCAGGTTGTAAGGCTTTCCCTGTTAGTTTCAATTACATCAACAGATTCAACAAGATCTCGCAGGATCCAACCTTATCCATCTAGCCTATAGCTAAGTTGAAGAAAATGGATCTGAACTTGTGCTCGCAAGCCACCAAGCAATTTGCAATCTCTGTCTACCCACTTACAACTATCTGTAGCAACTTACAATATTTTGGCTTATTAGCTTACTCTTCTATCCTCTATCTATCTTCCCATCATTTTCTATCCTCCCTCTAAACATCAACCTAGAATCTCTTTTATACACACTTGCCACAAGTAAGCTTTTAAACAATAATTAAATGACCTAGTCGGTCATACATTCTAAAATGAATAGATATTAAATGCACTAGTCAACTACAAATAGTAACAAAATACATAGGAAAACACATCAACCCATATTTAGGTCCACACAAGATCCAATGCCACAAATTCACATGCCTCAGAACTCAACATGATCCCAATGACCCCCTCAAATCAGGGATGCAATCTCCAATGTCCACCCAACCCATAAACACAAGTCGGTGAACCCCAACAACTAGTTGGTAAACAAGCACACCGAGAGCCAGACCACTCGGTGAAAGACACAACTGAGCATAACTCCACCAAAAAGACACCACCGAGTAATATGCTACCAAGAAAGACACCACTGAGATGCACACACCAAGAAACTACCACCAAGCTATGTACCACGAGTAGAATATCACCGAAAACAACAACATCGAGCACCACCAAGTCCAGTCACTGAGTCCAACAGTGAAACAATCCATCTTCTTACTGAGAACTACCACCAAAGTGACTGAGCACCTCAAGTCTCCAACCAGGTTAACTAATAAAATAGTAATCAAACTAAAACATGTTTTTGGTACATATAATTTCCAACTACCCCAGGATGCTCCTACATTAGACAACCTAGGTGCGAAAAAGATGTTGTCAGAAGCTGGATGAACATCTGTTGGGATTCAACACATAGATCCCAAACTGGTTATTGATATACATGCATTCCAAGTCCTCAATTAGCACACTCTTCCCTCAGTTCTTCTTCTACTTCTTTTTACCACTAGTACTTGCAGATTTATCTTCATATTTCTGCACACTCATACCTGCACCATCCACTGCAACCACTTTAGATCTGCTACCAATGATCAATTTTCTCCTCCCAAGCTTTGAATCCTTCAAAGGAATCAAAATAGACTTCTTCCCATCCTTCAATATAGTAAAGGAAATTATTTTATAGTCATGAATAGCCTCTCTATCATACTGCCAAGTTCTACCGAGTAAAACATGACAAGAACTTATCTCCACAATGTCACATAATACTTCATCTCTATAGGTATCAATGTAAAAAATCACCATGCAGTGGTCTTTCACCTCTACTGCATGACCATCTTGTAACCAAATTATCCTATAAGGACAAGGATGCCTCAACCTTTTCAAACCAAGTTTCTGAACCATCTCCTCAGCAACTAGGTTGTCAGTACTCCCTCCATCAACAATCACTTTACAACATTTACCACCAGACTTGCACATATTCCTGAACAAGTTCTTCCTTTAAAAAGAATCAGCTTGCTTTGAGGGAAAAAAAGTTCTTCTAAGCAAAATATTCACACCCTCCAGCTTTAGTTCATTCTCAACAACCTCATTCACCACAGCATTTCGGTGACTACCGACTTTCTTATCTGCATGGGGACATTCAAATGACCGATTTCATTCTTCACCATAGTTGTAACAAGAACCTTTGAACACACCTCTACCTTCCCTTCTCCTTGGGTCAATAGGTTTCGGTTCATCCTCAACTCTTGGTTTATCTTTTACGGACTGTTTTCGCTTCTCCTTCCCTCGAGAATTACCATAATGTATTCTCTTCAACTTATCTTCTACCTTCTAACATACTAATAAGAATCTTCTACTGAGTCAATCTTCAACATGCCAATATCATCTTGGATATTTAATTTCAAACCATTAACATACCTCACCACCTTTTCTTTAGAAAGTTCTCTATATCCCGATCGAATAGTCAACTTGTAGAACTCCTCGGTATAATCTTCTACAGTCATCTCCTTTTTGTTTCAAATTTTGCAAATTATTAAAAAACTAAGTTTGTAGTCAACATGAATGAACTTATCCTTTAGATTTTCCACCATCAACATCCACTGATTGATCTTCATCTCACCTTCTTCTTCTCGATCCCTCTGCAACTCTTTCCACCATAAGGCAACATGCCCTTTCAACTTAGTTTGTGCCAACCTCACTCTAAGCGGATCTTTAATGTCTTTCATCTCAAAGTAGTCTTCTAACTCACTGATCCAATCAATTAGATCCTCGGGTCTCAATGTACCTAAAAAAATGGACCCCTCCATTTGGTAGCTTGTACTCAACCAAGCTCCAGATCTCTGCAATCGACCATATCTAGCTCCTACAGATCTCTCTATCTGATCGGCTCTGTCATCTCCACTAGATCCAACAACTTCAAAATCTTCAGCAACTTCATAATCATCATCTGTTCTCGGTCCTCTATGTATTCCAAAATTTATGATACCTTCTATGATTTCAGTCTTCATTGCCATCATCTCAAATATGAATCTTTCTATTATCCTCGCTTCCACCTCCTTAGAAATATCTGTAATCGCCCTAGGTTCCAATATTCTCAAAGGCATCTCTCCATATTTTTGAAAACCCTAAGCTCCATAAGAAACGAACAAGCAAATCTGATACCACTTGGTGCAATCAAGTTCGAAGGGTCCAATAGAGGACTGTCCAAACTTGCAGCCAACAACAAGAACAACATAGTGGAAACAACACAACACAAGATATATCAATATCAACTTATATTATACCAAAATTCCAATTACATGCAACATGCCAGGTTGTAAGGCCTTCCCGGTTAGGGCCAATTACATCAACAAATTCAAAAATATCTCACAGGATCCAACCTTATCCATCTACCCTATAGCTAAGTGGAAGAAACCATGTCTAAACTTGTGCTCGCAAGCCACCAAGCAATCTTCAATCTCTGTCTACCCACTTACAACTATCTGCAACAACTTACAATCTTTCAGCTTATTAGCTTACTCTGTTATCCTCTATCTATCTTCTCATCATTTTCTATCCTCCCTCTAAACATCAATCTAGACTCTCTTTTATACAAAATTGCCACAAGTTGGCTTTTAAACAATAATTAAATGACCCATTCGGCCATACATACTACAATGAGCAGATATTAAATGCACATTCAGCTGCAAATAATAAAAAAATACATAGGAAAACACATCAACCCAGGTTTAGGTACACACAAGATCCAATGCCACAAATCCACACACCTCAAAACTCAGCACGATCCCAATGACCCCCTCAAATCATGTATGCAATCTCCAATGTCCACCGAATCCATAAACACAAGTTGGTGAACCCCAACAACGAGTCGATAAACAAGCACATTGAGAGCCAGATCACTCAGTGAAAGACACAACCAAGCATAACTCCACCAAATAGACACCACTGAGTAATATGCTACCCAACAAGACACCATCGAGTTGCACACACCAAGAAACTACCACCGATAAGTGTACTCCGAGTAGAATATCACCAAAAACAGCAACAACAAGCACCACCAAGTCCAATAGTGAAGTAATACATCTTCCAACCAAGAACTGCCACCAAAGTGACCGAGCACCTCAAGTCTCCAACCAAGTTAACTACTAAAACAATAATCAAACCAAAATATGTTTTTGGTGACACAGGATTTCCAACTACCTCAGGATGCTCCTACATCATATGGTCAAAGGGTCTGTAGGAGTCTAGGAATAGGTTGAATTGGTATCTAAAGTTTTTTTGGTTCATGAATGACAAATATCTAATATCATTAGGTTGATAGAGAGTCATGGACAAAAATTTGTTAAGCAAAAAAAAAAGTTTTCATTGTTGCTTGACAATATTGACAACATTTGAATGGAGAGTGGAGGAGAGCGGGGAGGAAGGGAGCGGCCAAATTCAAATTTGAATTTGGGCGGGACTGGTGTGTAGGGTGCAAGGACTTATAAGCACAACAAGTCGGAAGATGCTAAGGACAAAGGGAACCAAGGGAAGGATTTTGATGCTGGACTTGCACCTTAGGACCTGAGGGGGACCCAGGTCTGGTGAGTCAAAAGGAAAATAGGAGAGCAGCAAAAAGTGGGCTTCCCTATTTGGAGTTAAACCAATAGGTAAGTTATCTTTACCACATGTTAAGAATATTTCCAAACCCTCTCAAGGGAGTTTTGCAATAGACATTCTGGACCAGATTATTGATCATACTATTGCTAGAATGAATAACTCTCTGGTTGGGAGATTCTTGGGGGTTAGACCAAAAATTAAATTGGTTAGAGCCTATGCCTCTCAGAAATGAGACCTAAAATGGAAAGTGGATGTGGTGGCTATGGAAAAAGGATGCTTGTCCTTTTTTTCTCGTGTGAAGAGGATAGAATTAAAATATTATGCATTGGGCCATGGATGATAGGGAAAAATACTCTGGTCCTCCATAAATGGTGCCCTAATCTGGTCTTTGAGAAGGAAGCAATTAACCAAGTTCCTATTTGGGTTAAGCTCCACGAACTTCCTCTAGAATATTGGGTGGAGGATATATTTTCTGGGATAGCAAATTCCTTTGGGGAACTGCTATCAATAGATAATGTCATTGCTTCAAGGAGAAGGATCACGTATGCTAGGATATGTGTTGGGATAACATAGGACACTGATATGCCAGAGAAAATCAATATTCATTCAAAACTGGGATTGTGGGAGCAAAAGATTGAATACGAAACCATTCCTTTTGCATTTTTTCATTGTAATAAAGCTGGACATTGGGCTAAGAAATGTCCAGAAAAGGTTATCCAGAGAAAGACTAAGAAATGGGTCCCTATGGGGAAGGAAAAGAGAGAGGGAGGAGAGACTTCAAGAGCAATTCAACTCAATAAAAAAATGGAAAATGCTTTGATACCGGAAATTGGTGATGAGAGCATAACCAATGATCAAATAAAAAATGGGGGCTTAGAGGGTAGTGAAAGAAATGAAGGCCATCAAGAAAAAGAGGAGGATCAAGTGGAATAGGGGGAAATTCAGGAAGAAGGACAACAAGAGACAATAGACATAGTGGTAATAGAGGGGGAAGGTAATGAACAACCTAGCAGCTATGATGAAGCAAATCAACCTGAATGGAGTTTAGAGATAATAATTCAAAAAGTGGAGGAGGAAATAGAAAGGAGAGATGCTCATCAGTGCATGGTCTTAGGTCAAGAATTCTCAGATTACTCACAGAACATGCCCCAGGGGGTAAGAAAAACTTTATTTGACACCAAAACACCTAATTGAGGTGATTCTATGGCTATCAGCCAAGCCCTTGCAGGGGAACATAGTGATCTGGAAGATGGGAAAGAGATCCACAGGGACAAGAAAAAATCAAAGAAAGAAAAGGAAATACCATGCAGAACAGTAGCAACAAAAATGGGGATGTGGGAGGAATATTACCTTCACCGGGGAGACCAATGAGCCAGAAATTAAGAGTCAAGGAGACTAAGAAGAACATAGCGGATGGAAGTCAGCTTACCATCCTGGAGGTGAGATCCTTTGTTAAGGTATGAAGATTATCTGTTGGAATATAAGGGGAATGAATAATCCCCATAAATAAGAGATTGTTAGGAATATGATTAGGGATAGTAGACAGAATATTTTTTTAATTCAAGAAACTAAAATGCTTAAGGAGAAAGTGGAGAAGCTCAGATTTTTCAAGAATGGAAATATTTGTGGGGGTGACTCTGATGGTGCTTCTGGGGGTATTACTATAGTTTGGAATGGTGACATAATAAAAGGTGATGTTATTTATCAGGGAAACAATGTGGCTTGCATTAGGTTCAGGCATCTTAAGGATAATACATCCTGGGTGCTGACTAATATTTATGCACCTAATACTAAAAAGGATAGAGAGGTTTTTTGGAACAAGTTGTCCTCTCTGAGAAATGTCTTTAATAGTGAGGAATGGATTGTTATGGGAGATTTTAATACTCCCTTAAAAGAAAATGAAAAAAAATGAGGAAGTCAAACTAATCTGGAAAGTAGGATGGATCTTATGAATTTCATAGATTGTCATTCTCTCCATGCTATAGAGTCGCAAGGTATTAACTACACTTGGACTAATAGAAGATGTGGCCAAGATCTTATTCAAGTTAGACTTGACAGGGCTCTCGTTAGTAATGATTGGTTCACTCATTACTACTGCTCACTGTTTGCTCATATGAAAGTGGGATTAGACCATAATCCTATTACTTTTCTGGCAGACCCCATATCCAAGAAAAAGAGCTTTCCTTATAGATTTGAGAAAATGTGGACAATGCATCCACAACTTGAACAAAAAATTGAAAAATGGTGGAAGATCAAAATCAAAGGAACTATTATGTTTATTCTGGCTAAAAAAATTAAACATGTCAAGGAGAATATTAAATATTGGAACAAAGAAACCTTTGGAAATATCTTTTTTACTAAGGCTAATGTTAGCATGGAGCTGAAGGACATCCAAGACATCATTCAGAAGGAAGGGTATGCCAAGATATCAAGAGATCAGGAGAATGAGAAACTAGTTGAGCTTCATGACATAATTTCTAAAGAAGAAACCTTCTGGAGACAAAGATCCAGAAAGATATTCCTAAAGGAAGGAGACAGAAATACTAAATACTTCTTTATGACTACTCTTAAGCACATAATGGATAATAGAATTTATAATCTTAACATCAATGGAACCCTTTTAGATGATGAGGAGGCCAAGAATGTTTTTCAAAATCTAATAAAAAAGACAAAGATTTGAATAGTGAAGAACAAAGGGAGTTTCTGGAGTGCATCCCTCATATTCTAAAAGGGAGTTTCTAGAGTGCATCCCTCATATTCTAAATGATAACCATAATGCGGGTCTCACTATTATACCCTCTAATTCTAAAATTAAAAAAGGATGTCTTTTATTTTGATGGAGATAAAGCCCCTAGTCTGGATGGTTATCCTATGTTCTTTTTTCAAATTTTTTAGAATATTATAGAAAAGGATGTTACCAATGCTGTCAAAGAGAGTTTTGGATCCAGAAAATTGTTGGAGTTGAATGGTACTTTTATAGCTTTAATATCAAAAAATAAATGGGTTGATAAAATGGATCAGTTTAGACCTATTAGTTTATGTAACTCTACCTATAAGATTATTTCAAAGGTCCTCACCACAAGGATTTTATCTATTCTCCCTTCCTTGATATCATGGCAGAAAAATGGTTTTGTGCCTGACAGACAAATTATGGATTCCATAATATCCATACATGAAAATGTTCACTCTCTTGTGATGTCTAGGAAGGAAGGCCTAATCCTTAAATTGGACCTATCTAAAGCCTATGATAGGGTGGACTGGGAGTTTCTTATGAAAGTTTTGAGGGCTTTTGGATTCAATAAAAAATTCACTGAACTTATATATTAGCTTATTTCTTCTGCCACTTTCTCAATTTTGGTCAATGGATCTCCCAATTTGTTCTTCAAATCGACTAGGGGTTTAAGGTAGGGGGATCCTCTCTCCCCTGTCCTCTTCATCCTTATGGCTGAGTTTCTGGGTAGGTACATTGAGAACAAGGTCAGGAAAGGGGAAATAAAAGGCTTAAATCAATCTTCTGCTAATCAAGTCTGCTCCTATCAGCAGTTTGTTGATGACTCAGTTATTATGGGTGAAGCCTCTATTAAAAATACTAGCAACATTAAAAATGCTTTGACTAAATATGGGACAGCTTCAGGCCAGACTATTAATTGGGGAAAGAGCTCTGTGTTTTTCTTTAATGTTCCTGATAAAAGTAAGACAAGAATTATGAGGATTTTGGGTTGTGATGTGGGGACTATTCCTGGAACCTACCTAGGTCTTCCTCTCTATTTGGAACCTCCTGAAACTTTCCAGAGTTCTTTAGTGGACAAATATCATAGTAAACTTGTTGGTTGGAAATGATTGTTGCTAAGTCAAGCTAGCAAGATTCATATTCTTAGATCCACCCTCCAAGGTCTTCCTCTTTATGCTTTGAGCATTTTTAAAATTCCCAAAAAGTTTGGCGAAGCTATTGATAAGATTCAAAAGAAAATTCTGTGGATAGGAATGAAGAAAAAGAAAAGGATAGCTCTCATAGCCTGGGAAAAGGTCTATCGACCTGTTAATAAAGGAGGTCCTGGGTTACGAAGAATAAAAAATCTTAATGGTCACCTCCTTGCCAAACTCATATAGAGATACTACAACTCTAGGGGAGAATAGACTTTGATATGGGATAACAAATACAACA
Organism: Thuja plicata; assembly: GCA_018584345.1. Taxonomy (NCBI): domain Eukaryota; kingdom Viridiplantae; phylum Streptophyta; class Pinopsida; order Cupressales; family Cupressaceae; genus Thuja; species Thuja plicata. The sequence continues at coordinate 860,017 of MU228229.1, forward strand.
AGGAGCATCCAGATCTTGCTGCCTTTCTTGATAAGGACAGGGGTGTGGGAAGCTCTTTTATATGGAGAAATGATATGAAAAATAAAGATAGCATTAAAAAAGGTATCAAATGGAAAGTTGGAAATGGGAGAAATGTTCTTTTTTGGGAGGATGAGTGGATCTTACAAACACCACTTAAGGATTGCCCTGAATGGAGGAACTTGGAGAGCCAATGCAAAATTAGATTTGGGAGGAAAGTGAAGGAATACTGGGATAGGGATCACTGGAAAGACTTGACGGTTATTGACAATAAAATGGGATAGCTCAATAAAATTCTTAACTTTACTACTCTGATTGAGGAAGAAGACATGATTATATGGAAGTACAGCCTGAATGGAAATTTACCTATATCCTCTTTGTATCATCTGGAGTTTGAGTATCTTAATGAGCCTTGTTGGGCTAAAGATTGGATTAAAGATCTTACTCCAAAGATCAATGTCTTTTTTTGGATTTTGATGCAAAACAAAGCCTTGACTAATGACAATCTTAGAAAAAGAGGTATGATAATTGTGAATAGGTTTTACCTTTGTAACCAAGATTAGGAAATTGTGGATCATATGTTTATTCACTATCCCTATGCTAGGATTATTTGGGATTACTTCCTAAAAATTATTAACATTGAGTGAGGACATGAAGAGTCTTTTTAACTCTTGGAGTCATCCTTCAAAGAATGAAACTATGATCAAGGTGTGGAAGTTTGATCTTCCCTATGTTTGCTGGGGCGTTTGCAGAGAGAGGAATGAGAGAGTCTTCAGGAAAAAAATGGCTAGTGAGAAGGACAGAACTATGAAACCCCTAAATGAAGAGGACATTACCTTCTTCAATAATTGGAAAATAAAAGGGAATTTTAGGAAATATGATAATAAAGCTAAGAGAGAGGAAGCTATGTGGGATTGCCCTCCCAGTGGATGGATGAAAATTAATTTTGATGGTGCGTCAAAGGGAAACCCAGGGGTTTCTGGGTGTGGGATTGTCATAAGAGAGGAACATGGAGTCTGCAGAGGTATTAAAGCTATCCCTATTGGCATCCAAACTAATCATAATGTTGAGGCCTGTGCTGCCCTTTAGGGTCTTATCTTAGCTAAGAAGAAAGGTCATAATAAGGTGTGGTTAGAGGGAGATTCCCTCAATATTATCAAATGTTTGAATAATGAAACTCTCGCCTCATGGACTATTTATAACATAATGCAAAAAGCTAAAGATATCATCCATTCTTTTGAGAAATGTATTGTTTCACATAACTTTCTAGAGACCAACGGTGTTGCTGAATGGGCCACCAACATGGCTTGTAAGGTGGAAGGTGACACAATAGAATGATGGAAAAGACACGCCTTATCAAGCCAAATTATTACTTGATAGTAACTGTTTGAGGAGTAGACAGAAAAAGATCATAAATTGTAAGTATCATAAAGTTTTTTAATCTGAAGTGATTTGTCATAATTACTAAGGAGAAAGTACTTAGTGGTGATTATGAGCTGGATCTGGCATAGATTCTGGGTGTATTTGGCTTTTCTGAGAGCAAGGTGTGGTACTCTTAACAACTTTCTTAAGAATTATCATAGAGACAAAACATTAAACCAGAGAGCTAAGATGGGTGGAAGTAAGAAACGAGTGGAACCTGTAAACTGTGACGAATGGAGAAAAATGAAACAAGTCTAGAAGATTCTGAAAGAAGGTGGGATGGAGGTGTTTCTGGAAAGGCTTCATGGCAGGAACCCTTCTATTACTAGGATTTTCTCTAAGACTTGGAAAGATGGGAAGGTAATGGTGGGAAATTAGTATATGGAGATCACTGAGGAGATTATAGCGGAGGCTACAGGAATGGGCATGGAGGGAATTGAGTTCTACAGAGACAGAGCAATATCTGATAAGGCTTAGGAGAATTTCCTAGAGTCTGAAGAAGAGAAGGCCAGACTGGTTAAGGTAGACACTTCCTACCATAATCCAAAGCACATATCAAGGCAATTGAGGTATGTTCTTTATGCGGTCACCAGTTTTATCACGCTCGACGGTAGGTTTACCTGAGCTCATGGTTATCATTTTATGTTATTGAATCATTTCAGACACAAGGAGAAAGTTAGTTTACCCTATTATCTATTTAGTTCATTAGATTTCACTATTAATAGTTTGCAGAAAGACCCAAAGGGAGATCATGCCTCTCACCAGGGTCTAATGTTGTTAATCTATGAGGTTTTGAAAACTAAAAAAGTGGAAAGACCTTTGTTGAAGAAGACCAGAGGGATGAGGAAGAAATGGAGGGTGACGAGGATGATAGTATGTATGAGGAAGAAACAAAAGATAATGAAGAAGAATCCAACGGAAACAAAACCCCTAAAAATACTACCAAAAAGGGCTCCTTGTCTAAGAAAATCCAGACGAAGCCCTTTTATGTGGGCTCTAATACAAACAACGAAACAGAAGAAGATAATCCAGAGGGGAGAAAAATTAGTTAGAAAAAAGGCAAAAGGTATACTAAGAAGAAGACTTTGGTGGAAAATATAGAAACAGAGAAGGAGTCAGAGGATGAAGACAAGGAGGCCAAAAAAGAGACTAAGAAAAGAAAATGGGGAGAAGCGATGGATATAACTAAGACCAGCCGGAAAGGTAAAAACCCTAGCAAAAGGAGAATTTTTCTCTCCTTGGATGAGGAAGATGCGATGGAGAAAAAGATGAATATCAAGATGAACCTTGGGGAGGATGATAAAGGAGAGAATAGGGAGGAAAAAAAGATGATAAAGAAGAGGACCAAAATCCAACTAGGAAAACAGAGGCCAACGATAAAAAGGAAGAAGAAAAGGCGAAGGAGAAACATGACAAAAGAACTGAAAAAGATGAAACAGGGTATGAGGAGAAAGACTTCCACGAGAAAGAGGAAACATGTAATTATCATGTGCCTAATGATATTAAGCAGAGAAAGGATTGTATTACAAACTTCACTGGCATGGTGAGTGATATGATTGATGACAATGCTAATATAAAAAATCAAATTGATGTTATGAGGGCTGAGATTAATCTCATAAAAAACATTGGTATTGGTGAGAAACCTATTGTTGTTTGCTTGAAGGAAATGAAAGAGGTGGTTGGTAACTTGGAAGCCCAAGTGGAATTTGTGAACAAAGTTGGTAAAATGGAGAAACAGTTGAAGGACATCACAGAAAAGGTGGAGGAAGAAGACAATGCAAGGAAAATCAACAACCTGAACATCAAGGTGGAAAAAATTGAGCAAACAGTTTGAAAGATAGGGGAGAAATGCCTGGTTAGCCTTAAAGCCTATACTGGGCACGCACAGATCCTGATGAATAAGTTGGATTAGGATAGAGGGGAAAAGGACTGTAGAGATCGGTGAAGGAGATCACTGGACCGGGAACTCGCACAAGGTCTAGCACCAAGAAGATGAGTCCAAAGGAGGAAAAAGATACTGAAGACCTCAAGAATTTGGTAAATAAGATGTAGATTATGGTCATTCAGGCCTAGGAACTTATGGAGGGCATGTAGCTATCTTTTTTTTATTCTTTCCTTTTTTTCTATCCCTGTCTTTTCTATTTATCTGTGGGAATTTTTTGGTTAGGCTATTTTCTAGCTAGCTATTTTTTCTTTCCTTGTTTGGTGCTATGGAATAGATTTTGTTGAACTCTATTGAATATCTGTAAAGCTTTTGTAATGGTTTTGGGTCCTTGTAAAACCTATTTTTACTTAATCAGAACATTGACAACATTTGTGCAAATTTTGCACATAACCCCCCATGATCACTTTTGGTTTGAATTCCAATTCAGGATGGTTGGAGAAGTTTTATGAAGTCTATTTGAGCCTCAAGTGGTCGAGGAACAATAGTTTTTGAAGTTTTGACAATTGAAGAAAAATAAACAATTTCACTTTCCTATCAATTTCTCTACTCTTTTGTTGGATATGGACTTATATGGATTCATCAGGAATTCTCATGGACATGGTTGTGTAGGAAAAGGATTTATCTTTCTATTGGAGTTGGTTTGAAGACTATTCATTTAGTTTTTTAGGAGATATCCCCATTTTGTTAGTGACAGATCCAGAACCCTCACATACGTAGTGCTTTGATTTAAAATGTCAATATCTTAAAATTCTACCTCTAGAGAATTTTGGCCACTGGTGGAAATTTAGAAATATCAATTTACTTTAAAATGGATGAGGTCTCACACCAGGAAGAGAAGTCATTGGGGAGATATATCTATTGAAAGACTAGGCATCCCTATGTGACTGGTCATGGTTGATTGCAAACCTAATTGTAGAAGAGAAATGGGTGGACTAGACTCAAATAAAAGGTGGATTTGGCATATTTGAGGGTGTGCAGAAATGTTCCAAGTTTTTTCTTGAGAGAATCAATCCAAAACAGAGGGGTTGCTTTGCAAAAGTGGCATAATTCCTTAATTAAGTCTGTTTTATCAATTAAGCATTCAGACCCTTAAAGGTGAGACCCAAAATCTACCTTCTGGTATGTTGTATAAGGGAGAAAAGGGTACTAAAGACTATTCTTTTTTTGATGACTTGTTTGGAAGATTTAAGAGTTATGTGAGAAAAACCCCTATCATAGGGCTAGTAGCGAACTAGACTATTACAAAGTAAGTGGCCCTTAGGATTTTGGTGTATACAAAAGGGTGATTGGATTGTGTTATCTTGGTCCTCTATGGTAAAGATATGATGATAAATGAAGCCTAGTCTGTCAAATTCAAGTAGAAGGAATTGTACCCTCATGAGTCAGAGAGTGACTTAATAGATTGTGTCCTAAAGGGGCATTTGATGTGAGAAGTTGTACAAAAAAGGAATGTTGAGTATCTCCAAAGAACCAAGGGGTGGTTGTGATGTGTTGATCCAGAGCCTAGAAGAGTAGTTGTTTGGTGAGTCCTTAGGGTGCCTCAAGAAGGAGGATTGTTGTGGGCTGTGGTGAACCAACCTAGTTTCCCTCTAAATCTGTATCATTATCATATCATTTAAATTAACATTGCATTTAAATATAAAAACATTAAATAATCATTTATAGCAATATGAACATATATCAATGTAAATTTCCATAAAAATACCCAATAGCATATAAGACAATATAATAAGAATACATGATATTCTCATAACATATTATCCCAATATTCTCGAATGCAAAGTACCCGAAATATAATCATAAAGAATCATCATGAAAATATGATCAAAATAGTAATAACAACATAATCTAACATTTAAATCAACATTGAAAGTGGTAACCAAAATAACACACGGTAATAAAAAACATCACACAGTACAACCACCTAATCACATCACATGGGTAATCATGAAATAACATCATCATATAATCATAATCCAACAGTCACTGGCACATACATCAATGGAACCATCACTCACATCATAAGCCATATACCATAATGGCCACAACAATAATCTTATAATGAGGACAAGAATAAATTGAATTGTGTGTTTCTCACAATTCCAATATAAAATCATAACACATGAACAATCACTAAATCATAATATCAACTCAACTAGTCACATAGGAGCAACAATAATCATCAATATTCAAATAAAGGAATCACCAAATATCTCATCCAAATACATAGAATAATACATAAATTTGAAGCCACATCCATAAAGATGTCATTTAAAATGAAAATGGGAGAGGAACTACATGTTGGCTTGGTTTGTGGTGATTGATCAGGGAAGTACTATAAACTTTTTTGCAATTCGTAGGGTTCAGGTTAACTCGTCAAGCATTTTTTGGGTTGACTCATCAACCATTTCTCTAGGTTAATTCATCAAGAATTTCCCTAAGTTGACCCATCAAGCAATTTTTAGGGTTAGGGTTTTTCTATAAGAAAAACAATGTTAGGGTTATGGCTTGCTAGAGTGAAGAAGTATTGTGGCATTTGCAGCAGTATTGAGATGCAAGGGATCACTGGTTGTAATCAATTGCAATTACTGAATAATAATATTGGACTCTCTATTTGGTGGATGTAGCCCAAGATTGGGTGAACCACGTTAAATATGTGTCTTCTTGTTCTACTTATGTGTGCTTTATTCCTTTATATTATTGGTTATATTTGCATGCACTAGTACATTTGACCCTAAGTTTTGACCTAAATTTCCCACCATGCATTACATTTGTTTTTCTTGGTCAGAATATGGAAGGAAAACTTTGATTTTTTTTTAATCCATTCCCGTGTTGGTCAAAATTGTGACAACTAGGATATGTTGTCGTAATTGTGACAAACACGATCTATATAACTTAAAAAAAAGGTTTCATTTCAATTCATTGTGATTATGCAGAAAAGAAGAGTTGAAGGAGGGCACGAATAGAAGGCACACACATATGTATTGAAGTGATTGAACCAACACCATCTGTGCGTGATCAAATGGAAGGCAGATTTGTTTCAGACTTATACAAAATTAGGTTGGTATCGATGAACAATTTATAGACTTACATGTGTTCTCATTCTATTTGTATTGTGTTTATCCGACATTAAACTATTTGTCAATTTGCAACAATATGGGTTACGAAGTGTTGTTAGTTTTCAATTCGAGTAACCCAATTAGGG
>MU228229.1:868228-892076 GCA_018584345.1 Thuja plicata
AGATTGTAGACATAATGATGCTCTGCAGATGAGATTTTCTCTTCTTTTTTTAAGATAGATATAATGAATTCTCATCTGCTAAGTGTCGCAAACATCTTGGAAACTTAGAAATGGCATCAGAAATGTGGTATTGTCTTGTTGTCTTACCGCTTGAAATGTGTTGTTAGAACTTAGACATATGGCTTATAAATTACTATTATTGAAAACATCAAAATAAAGAAATGAGTAACATTGTTTATTAATTTTATGGCATTTGGCAGATCATACCTTGATTGGTAGGTAAGAAGTTAAACTAAGATCAAAGACCAATTAAGAGGGTCCATATCTTCAGAAACACTTTTTAAAAATGGAGATTAGAAGCAGATCATCGAAAACTGAGGAAAACTGTATTACGTAATTCTCTATGGATGCTATTGAACTTAACATGTTGGATAAAAATAATTTTAGATTTATTTTCTTTCAATAATGTATAGCACTTGATCTACTGTGAAATGAGTATAGTTTTGTCCACACCTTGGATAGCTACATCTTCCCCACTCACATAAATTTATGTGGCATGACAAAGAAGATCTTGTGGTTTAGTGGGATAGTCATAAGGTATAATCACTCCATAGTCTAAGCACTGTCAGGTACACATAGCATATGCTATAGGCTAACCCAAAGTCTGTAGGCTATAGTTATTGACATAGAATTTAATACTAGTTGTTGTCAACATAGATATTAATGTTGACGCAACTTTCTAAGTAGTTGTTGACATAGAATTTTCTAGTTAGTATTCAAATCTATGATCAATGTAATTATTACAATGCATAAGTGGCATAGATTCCTTGAGTTAGGCAGTTCTAAACTTCGGCGAACGTTGGTCGCTTAGATAAAAGGTTTGATCTGCAATTCTTCCAGCTTCCAATAATTTTTTTGGCGAAGATTCGGTCGATAATTCAACCACTAAGTAGGTTGATATGTCAACGATGGGTTTTCCTATCGAATAAGCGATGAAAAAAGTTTCACAACATTTTTAGTCGTCTGTTCGACCAATGGGTGTCAAACATCTGACTATTCCTAGTTGAAAAATAGGGTAAAATTTACTAGTGATATAACTAATAGGTTTCTTTCTTCTGATCCTAACAAGTTGTATCAGAGCGGGTTTTATTTAGTTATCCTCTAAAAGAAGGTCTCATGGTTGAGTGGGAGTCTCACACTTGAGTGGGAGTAATGACATACAAGGGTAAGTTTAAGGTTGACAAGTTTAATGGGCATAACTTTCATTTATGGAAAATGTAGATGGAGGACTATGTCTATTAGAAATATTTATGACGGCCATTGGGAGGAATAATAAAGAAAGTCACAACTATGTCTCATGAGGATTAACTATTTTTTTTTTGGATATAAAGACACTTGGTAGTAGTTGTTTATGTCTGGCACAATCGATGGCATTTAATATTAAAAAAGAGAAGACAAGTGAAGAGTTGATGGAAACCTTAGCGAATTTATATGAAAAGCCTTCTGCTTCAAACAAGGTATTTCTTATGAAGAATTTATTTAATATGAAAATGGTAGAAGGTGGGTCAATTTTTGATCATTTAAATGAGTTTAATATAGTTACCAGTCAAATATTATCTTCTGTCAATCACTTTTATGAAGAAATTAGGGCTCTTTTGATTCTATGTTCTTTTCCCGAAAGCTTGAATGACTTGGTAATGATTGTTAGTAACTCTATTTTTGGTTCAAATACCCTAAAATTTGATGTTGTTGTTGGTGTTATTCTAAGTGAGAAAATTTGTAGGAAAATCTCAAGTGGATCCACATCAGGTAGTGTTTTGAATGTAGAAAGTAGAGGTGGATCAAAGGAGAGAGGAAATAATTTTGGAGGTTGTGGGAAATCACGAGGAAAATCAAAGGGAAAGAGGTCTCAATCTAGAGGACCAAATGAATTTTGGTATTGTGGGAAACCAAAGAGAGAGAGCCTTTGATTCAGTATTAAGCTCTGTCATGTTAGTTTAGCTTCACATGTCTCCCCAACATTTGTTTGAGTTCCTCTAGGATGCTACCCTAAAAATAAGGTGATTTTCAATGCCCTAATTTAGAGAGAGAGAGAGAGAGAGAGAGAGAGAGAGAGAGAGAGAGAGAGAGAGAGAGAGAGAGAGAGCCTTTGATTTAGTATTAAGCTCTATCATGTTAGTTTACCTTCACATGTCTCCCCAACATTTTTTTGAGTTCCTCTAAGATGCTACCCTAAAAATAAAGTGATTTTCAATGCCCTTATAAATTACTTCACCATTTTTTGAGCTTAGACAATTTTCTTTTTTAAAAAAATGTAATGGTGAATTGGGAATTTTGTAACATCATTAATATGGGATGATGTAAATTAGTTCGATATTTTGTAACATCATTAAGATGGGATGATGAATATCACATGAAAGAAATGGAAAAGATTACCAAATGGAATGGTCCTAGAAATTGTGTTAGTCTTCTATGGGTAAGTGTAAGTTGGGAAACTAGCCTAAGAAATTAGAAGGGGGGTTTTTCACATGTATTAGACTAAAACTATCATGATTTACTTTATATTTTGATATTGTAGGATTTGAACTCAAACTAGACAATGTTAATATTTCAAGAATGTTGCACAAATGCATATGGGTCTCTTGTAGTGTATGTACCTATTAATGTGGGTGTCATGCATTTGGCTATGAGTGGGGTTGATTCAAGTTATATTTCTCTTTACAATATAGATTTGCAAATCATTCCAAAGGGATCCCAATGTAGGGTGGATCTTTGGCAGATATCGAATTTGGAAGGAGCTTAAGTACTTTTCAAGTAGCACATTTATCTTCAATTCTATAATCTCTCATATTTTGAAAGTAGTACAATGAATCCAATCTAAAATATTTTTACTTGTACAATAGACATCATTAAACTCCAAAAGCTCAAGGGGACTATTATGCCCTGCATCCCCGTCCCTACATTTTGTGTGCAAAATGTTGGGTCCCCCTTTTTCTTCTGTTTGGTTGGTTTTTGCTTGCGGCTTTGCCTTGTCTTTTTCCCTTTTGTTTTCTTTCTCCGGGGTTTTCTTCCCCGTCGTGTTTTGTTTGTTTAGTTTTGCCTCCGGGACTTTGGTCCCAGAGGTTGTTCTTCGTTGGGAGCCGAACTCCGGGTCCAGGATTCTTCGCCACGGTGTTCTTAATGGTGACATCACGAGGAATCCCTGGGCCCGGGGTCCGGAGGTTTGCTTGTCCGGAGATTGTCGGAAGAAGGTGGATTGCCTTTTTACCACGGGTATAAATAGAACTTACTTTTCACTTTCACATTTCCTGCGATTAAAACTTTCGAGCACTCAGAGCAATTTTAGAGCGATTACAGAGCAGTTTGCAGAAAATTTAGCTATAATCAGTGCTTAATGCTTCCAGTCCTTATCAGGCGATCGTGAGAGCTTCGTGGTGGCGGTTGTGACCGTTTGACAACTGTAGCTGTTGCAGAGCTCCCGTGGTAACTTCCTCCTTTCCTCCACCTTTTAGGATTCTCAGGTTGGTGTTTATGTTCCCGCCTTTTTATTTTCCTCTAGTTTGTTTGGTGTTTCTTGTCTTGCTTTCATTTGTCGTCTTTCTATTTTGTTTGTCTTCTATTTTTTTGGTTTTTCTGCCCATTGGTGGGTCGGTTCTGCCAGAGGGTTGTCCACCCTCTGCGCAGAGGTTGTCAGCTTGTAAAATATGTAAATAGCTGTATATACTCCGCCTTGCCTGGTTTCCTACGGATGTCGTTTTGCATTGTACATGTGTGTATTTGTGTATAGTCTTTATATATCCCTTTGTTCCCATGTATATACCCCTTGACCTTCATGTATATCCTTCCAGGTGGCCTGGCAAGGTGGCCGAGTCACCTGTGTTGTTGGTTTTCCGCCCATGAACTCATTTCAGGGTAGAAAACTGCCTGTTTGAAACTCGGCTCTCGGTCGGTTTCAAATAGGTGGTTTTCTCTCTCTTCCATAAAACCAGTCAGACCCTCATTTATTTCCCATGCGCATAATCAATTCTAGCCAAGTGGCCTTCACTTCTCACACGTTTAGACAGTTGGCTCCGCCGTCATCGCCATAACTTTCATTTAAAACCTATGCACATGGCGCCCACGTGGGCTTGATGACTTGCCTTTTTACACGTCCTCGCCAACGGTTACTTCTCCGGGCTCTAGGTTCCCTACCATCATCCATCCCGTGTCTTTACCAAGTGTGATAAAGTTCCTAGACCCAGATGTTTAGTAAAGATCTTAAGTTCATATAATGCGTGTGCTTTTCGATTCTTTTGAATGAAACTAACTTTTCAGGAAAAGCAAGCATCACTGTGGTAAGATCTCCGGACCCCGGAATACTTATTTGATTAATACGTTCTGATGGTCACTTTGCCTTGCAGGCTTCCAGAGTTCACTTCCCAAACATGTCTGAAGCATCTGCATCCTCTCCACCCGAAAGTCCAGAACTACCTTCCGCGGTAGCCACCAGGGCAGCAGTAAAATCCAAAATGGAGAAGGCCTTAGAGAAGATGCCCCTGACTATGAAGTTCGTACAGGACAATTTCATTATGGGCTCAAAGATCGAGTCCAAAGTCAAACTTATCACCGACACCAGCGTCGGGACATGGCCAGAGATGTAGGCCTTGGTGAAAATAATGTATATCCAGTGACAGGCTGGAGGTCAGTTAGCAATCAACGTCGGGGACTCTAAAATCCTCAAGGCGGCATGTTTCCCGTGCTCCGTGTAATCTCTGGAGCTTATCTCAACACTAGCCACCAACTACAACTCTTCTGTTCGGGCTGTTATGCTCGCGGCCGCGGAACCAACTGGATACCCTACCCCTCTGGTATCCCTTGACCCAGTCACGTTCCAGGCAGGACTGGGAATCCCACAATTCACCAAGGCCTCAGTGGTTACAAGGACTGATGCCTTGGCCCAATTCACACAGCTGGAGGATGCTTCCCGGGTATATATGAATACCCATTGGCTCAAGGTTCCAAAGAGGGACCCCAAAAGAATGAAGATAGAAATTCCCCGCTCTGAGTTCAAAGAGAGCATTCAAATGGGAATGATAGCATTAGCCTGGGTCTTTGGGCAGCCCTCCGCCCAAGAGTTTGCTAAATAGATGTATTACTTCCTCCTCGACATCTCCACCAAGGGAGGATACTTTGACTGGGCAATAATAATTTCCAACCATGTCGACTCCCAGTTCCTGCAACTGAACAGGAAGAAGAAATTCTACATGTCTTCCTATATTTTCTGGGCCCTGCCGCAGCAGAGGCCCCATGCCCACGGCCTGCTTACAGACGGTGTGCTCGGGATTAGCCTGGGAAAAAAGGCACCATGGGACCATTTCCCACAAGTTCAATAGGAAGCCAACTTCCCCAGTTTTTGCCAGGTAAATGATGCATTCGTTTATTATCATCTGCTCACACCCACCCGGGACGCTGGATACCGCCTATCCTCAGAGGTGATGAATTTGGTCCAGAATTACAGACATTGCTACATTCAATTCCAATAGCACACCTATATTAGGGTCACAGGCTTCTCCGAGAAACCCTACTTGTTGCCCAAACACTGTGGGGACAAGATCGTGCTATTGGAATACTGCAAGAAAATGATGGAGGTGCATACCCTCTTCGCCCTGAATAAAATACCCAATATTCCATTCCCTATCGCCTGCAGGAACTACACATGCAGCCTGGCCGCCGCAAAGGAGGCGAACAATGAACTAAAAAGTTACAACTTGGGAGAATTTTACTTAGCGCGGAAATTTTTTGATCCGCATAGAAAGATAGCAACGACACTGCCCCGGGCTTCAGAGCCCCATCACATCCATATAGAGGATTTCTAGGCAGATTACCAAGACGATGTGGAGGTGCGGAGCAGGCACTACATCAGAATGACAGCTGACATGATGCAAAAGTTGAAGCTCCGGAGGTTCCCAGAGGACTTCTCAGATGTCGCCCCCACTACCGATCCCCAGTACAAAGCAAAGGGGATCAACACAAGGACTCTTCCACCAGTAAAATGGGACGCCCAAGAAGGGCCCACAATTGAGGACTTCACTCGAGAGGTGGTCGAGTGAAGTCATGCCTATTTTAAAAAGGTGTGCCCCGGAAGTACCCGCCGAGCAGTCCAACCAGCACCAAAATTAACTCTGGGGGCCGAGACTTCTTCGTAGAGAATGGATAAGGGAAAAGAGATAGATACGACCCCTTCTACACAAGAACTCTCCATAAAGGAGTAGATCAAACAATCGGTGGCAGCCTCCCAACAGATGAGGGAGCAATTAATAACATGGCTGGCCACTCCACCGCTCATGGCCGGGCCAATTCGTCCCTCTTCCTCCCCGTCACTAGCAGCCCTAATGATGAAGGAAACGGGGGTGGATCCCATGGAAGCAGCATCAGTAAGGGATGCGGGGCCACCTTTGGTTACCCAGAGAAAGAAGAGGCTTAATAAAAATCCTAAGGCAGAGCTGAGGATGGGAACATCCCAAGCCCAACAAGTAGAAATCCTCTCTTCCAGTTCCCCGGAGTTGGAGAAGGAAGCAGAGCCTGCTGAAGCCCCATCTAGTCCCCCTCCGCAGGATGAATTTGATGATATTTTTGCAGCCGATGAGTTTGGAAACTTGTAGGGGGACAACAGAAAAGCAGGGATAGAAGTCCCAGGGGAAGAACTGGAAGCTACAGAGAAAGAAGCTCTTGAACAAGAGCCTACACAAGAATAAGAAAAGCAGGTAGAAGAGAAAGAGCCAGAGCCAGAGATTGCCTCCGGGGCTCAAGCGATGCAGAGTCTGGGAGTGGACCAACAAAGACAAGGTGAACAAATGGCATCTACTGGGGGAACAGGACCTTCGGGAATAACCATAACCCCATCCGTCATGTTCCAAGGGCCACTCCCGGGAGCAACCTTTGGGCAGGTGATTACCGCGGCCCAAACTCTAAATCTTGGCCCAACACCTCCCCTACTGCCAAAAGATGTACCAATAGAGGAAGAAGCCCCGACAGTAGAAGAAGGGCAATAGGAAGAGTAGCACGGAGAGGAAATCCCCGAGGAAGCCTACCAAAGTCCAGACAAAGTAATAGATACCGAGGACAAGGCTGAGGAGATGGAGATTGATGAATAAAACATTGCTACAAAAGAAGAAGACACAGGGAGAGGGACAGATGAGGTCCACGCCACTAAGGAGCAACAGCCGCAGGACACTGGGGAAGAACCAAGAGAACAGATTCTAGCAGGAAGGCCACCCCTACCGCCTTAGTGGTTAATAGAGAGCAGGAAAAGAAAAGCTTCAACTCCCGTAGCTCCTCTCTCCCTGGCTGAAATTATGGCCCAAGTCCAAGCCCCGTTGAAGGCCAAGAAAGCCCGGACAGTTCATACTCTTCGAACTGGGCCGGGTAGAGAAACAGTTGCCATTGTGGCAACACCTCCCCCAGGTGCCGATGAAGCAACCACAAAACCCAGAGATTATAACGTTGCAGAGGTACCACTGGGTAAAAGAGAAAAGCAAGGCAAGGTGGACTTGTTGAAGGAAGCAGCTAGGGCAGTAGAGGCCCGTTATGAGAAAGAAGCCCAGAGGCTCAAAGCAAAAAAGACAAAGAACGCAAACCTTATGGGGTTGCTCACTGAGCTGGCTCGACCTGTTAATGCCGCTCCTCTAGAAGCCTCCACCTCTGAAGATCTACCACAAAGTGATATAGATTCCCTGCGAATAATGAAGAAGGCCTAGGCAGTGGACGAATGGGTCACCCTGCAGATAGGAAATACCTGACGTTTCCTGGTATCCACCCCCCCAGATTTATATATGGCCCAACAAGTTGTACACCAGGCAAAAATTCTTATTAAACTATGGGAGGGTGATATTGAGAATTATCAAGCATGGAAGGTGGAGGTTGAAGAACTCCTTAGCCTGGGAGAGGAAATGATTTCTGAATCCGGAGTACTGGGGGATGAATCATTTGATTTTGTGAGGACCCAGCACTCTAGACTTGACCTCACATTGGAGGTAATCAAGCAACTGGTAGGGTCTCTGCAAGATAAGGTCAACGCTGTGAAATATTCTTTCAATTTGTACAAGTCTTTTGTAATAAAGACTTCCAGGGCCGACCCCCTCAGCACAGATACATGTACCCTAGATGATTCAATTTTGGGGAGTTTTGATGAAATAATGAAGTCCCGGTACCAATCCCCGGAGGGGATAGATGGGGCCCAAATGAAAAAATTAACTCGCATGGTACTTAGTGGCCACGACGCAGCAAGAATGGCCGATGAGTTTAAAGAGAATGTTCCAGACCTGGGGGAACAAATTGAGGTGGCTAAGTACCGAAGGGCCAGTCTAAAAGATGTAGATGAAGATGGCATTTCCCGTCTCCTCCAGGCTTTCAATGATAATAAGCAACCTTGAGCTTTCTCCGGAGGCCGGGGAAAACTCAAGCGTTGGGTATTCTTTATTCTTTTGGGGACGTAAGTTCCCGGATCCCAGAGTCCCGGATCCAAAAATTTTGTATTCTTTCAAGTGATCCGTGTCCCGGTCCCCGAGGCTGATCGGTCGCTTTCAGAAGCGGATTAATAAAGGCTGTCAGAAGGTGGTTGGATACATCAAGGGGGCGTCGACTCAACAGTTGGTTTTCTGACAGGATGGTCTTCTCAAGGCACCGCTCAAGGGTACACCTAGTGCATTGGAGACAGGGCACCGCATTTCCCATTTATGAGGCGTGTAGCCTCGATCCCCAGGGGACCTACTTTCTTCCTTCTCCTTCCTGGCTTTCTTCTCGAGGTTGATTCTTCCGCTGTATTTTCTTGTCTCATTCTTCTGACATGGTAGACCTATTCCATCTCAAGGTCTTTTGTAGGGTGGCGCAGGTAGTACCGGCCCCCAGATATTGTATTTTATTGAAACATGATGTAAAATAGGGTTAGGGTTAGAGGAGAGTTGTATAAATAGCCAGACCGTCCCATTTCCAAGGGTCAGCAAAATTGATGATTTTGTTGTCCACAGTAATAGAAAGGCGATTTCTCATTTTTAGTTGCAGAGCTCAATGCTCCATTGTTCTATTTTCAATAGTTAGACGCTCCCCTGGAGCCACCATTGTATCACGTACCAGTGCTTGCTGGAAGAGACATTAATGAAGAAGGAAGAATTCTTGGCAATGATGTTGTTGGCATTCCTGCTTCTGAGTTAATGGTATTTCATGTTTAATGTTCTTTATGTCTTCTACTCTGACATGTTAAAATATATTAACAACCTCTTTTCCTTGCTACCGATAAAATACTAGCTGATGGTTGTGTATTTCTTCAGTATTTAGTGTAGTGTGTCAGAGTATTATTGATGTTCCAGATGTTTAAACATGACTATAGTTAGATGAAGTGTTTCTAACCTTGCAGGATCTTTTCATTTTATTCGCTAAGTGTAGAATGCTAGGGGAAACCTTACCTTATTGAATCTCCGGAGAGAATGAGTTGAAGAAACTAGCTATCCCCCTCGAAAATAGTCACTTCTCCCAACCGAGCCCCGCACCGTCGTGACCCGACACCCAGGTACTTGAAGGCCCAGGGAATCTATTACCCCCAAACTACCTTTACAGGCAGAGTTGGCCGGTACCCGGTGACAACTTATGACTGTTGGCAGACCCGGTCAGCAAAACCCCGTTAACAGGGACCAGAATGAAGCTAAAAAATACTATCAATTCTATTTGGATTTGAATTGGAATACATGATGAAAAGAAGAAACCACTTAAAAATTATAGCTTTTGTAAGCATTTCCATAGGAGTTTCCATCTATTCAAGAAAGGATAATAACATCAACTTTCAAGGGAATTTTCTTGAGAATAAAGCTCAATATGCTATCTAGAAAATCACTTAGAGTTAGTCCATTTCTTTATGATTTGAAAATAGGATAACCATGATTAAAATAGGACAACCCTAATGGAGATAGTAATTAATAAACCAAGGCCAAAGTTAACTAGGTCTTCTCAGTCCTAGCAACCTCAACATGTTACTAACATGTTCATTTTCCTTTCCCTTTTTTAATTTTGGAGTATTTAGTCAAGGGGTCTTTTCATTAGTGTCATCTTTCTAGATTGGCCATTGAATCTATGAAATACAAATTTATTTTTCATTTCTTTTGGGAGCTTCTGTAGAACAATTCAATTCTAATTCTCAAATGTTTCCAAAGTGGCAAGGACAGACTTCTAGAGATGGAAGGAGGTATCAAGTTGATACATGACAACTACATTATTAGATTCATTTATTTTAACAAATAATATTTATGAGTTAAGTTGGATTTGATATGGTATTATAATATGGTTTTTGACAACTGAGAATGTTTTATTTGTTTTCATCCCTCCTTTGGTTGTTTTGCATGCAACAAGTCTATATAGGATCAGGTTAATTTGTGTTTCAATGCACATGCAATTTTTAGATATCCATGGGTTGTAGCACTGAATTTCATATTTTTATTTTCACGTTCATACAATTACTATAAAAGGACTATTATAAATAGGCAATGAATAATCTTCTCAATAAAAATCCTACAAATGAACTTGCATGCATCTAAACTATCATATTTTAACTATTTCATTAAAATATTTATTTAGAAAAACTTCTACAAAGGTCAAATTATTCCATTTTTTCCCTCCCTCTTTCCTCGTTTCCCTCTCCCTCTCCCTCTCTCACTGCACATTAAAGTGTAAATATACACCAACAAAAAATATTACACAATACATGAAGTCTTTAACAAGTGACTAATTATCCAAGTAGTGAACATATCCAATTATGTTTTCTTAATGAAACCTTTATTTTTTATGACCTTTCGATGAAGCTAAGGACAGTGGGAACTCATTGAGTCCAAACAATCCTTGCAAAAAGAGTCACACAATAGAAGAAAAAAAACAAGAGGAAATAAGTGTAAGATTGGACTCATTATTAAATGATCAATTATAAGAACAACTGCAAGATGTGATACATTCTAGGCATACATGCCCAATTAGAACCTTCAATATGTTATCTTTTAATACCATCTGCAATCAACAACAACTATATGAACATTCTGTAGGAACTTTATTCTGTCCAATCTATTTATCAGAATCCTACAAGTGCTAAGCATTTATTTTGTTTTGTCTCTCCTATGTCTATGGAAAACAATTACAAGAGTATATAAGGCCTTTGAAAACATCAGGTCAGCCAAGAAAGATTACATTTCTGAATTAAAATAAAATGTATTACACAAATAGGTCAGGACCCAAAATCATAAGGATATTCATCCAACGAGTGGGACATGAATCACGACCCTTCAAATAGGTCGACCACACACGTAATGACATCAATAAATGAGTTGTTAAGATTTTCTGATTGTAAAAACCTTCACGAGATTGGAAAATACAAATATTGATTGAAAAATGAAGACCATGACAGTCTCGCCAAGAATCTGAAAAACCTCGAACGTGAAGTAACCAAATGATGCACGATCCTAGGAGAGTGACAAGAACAAAGCCACAAACACGTTGGAAGGATTGTAGCCTCCAAGAGTAAGTACAAAATGATCGCAAAAATAAACACTAGAACTGATCAAACATGAAAAAGGAAAACAAATGTTTTTGGTTGATGCAAGATTGACAAGAACCCAAGGTGCTCCTGCATCAGACACTCGGGGTTATTTGAAAAGTGAGCCTCTCACTTTGTTGGAACCAAAGGAAAACCAAAATGGTTAACCTCAGCTTGAGAAATCCATGAAGAATCTTCCATGGGTCTTTCCTTCTATTTGACAAGATACTCCATGCACTACTTACCTCTTGTGCTTCGACTAACACTGCTATCCAAAATCTTCTCTGTTTGATCCAACTACTTTTTAGGATACTATTGTTCCACATATGATCCATCACTACTATTGAAATATGATTCATGATACTCATACAAATCTGCAACATTGAATATAGGTGATATATCCATGTCTTCTGGTAACTCCACTTCATATGCATTCCCTAAATCAAATCTCCTCAAGATCTTACATGGTCCAAATATATTCATCCTCATCTAATTATAAGTTCCAACAGGAAATCTACCCTTCTACAACTATACTATCACTTCATCGCCTATCTTTAATTCCTTATTTCTTCACTCCTTATCAACTCTCCTTTTATAGTTTTGGTTCATTTTCTCCAAGTGTTGTCTAACTCCATCATGCAATGATTTCATAACATCTACAAATTCTTCTCCTTCAACACCCTTCTTAGCATTATGAATGATATCCCTTAACTTTGTCACTCCCTTAGGATTAAAACTAGTAACTATCTCAAATGGTGTCTTCCATGTGCTCCTATTTATTAAACTATTATATACAAAATCTACTTGAGGAAAAAAAAAATCCCAATTCCCAAGCTTGTCTCTAACTAGACATCTCAACAAATTCCCTAAACTCTTATTCATAGCCTCTATTTTTCCATCGATATGCGGATGAAAAGTAGAACTGTACTTCAAATCAGCCTTCATCTTCTTCCAAAGTGTCCTCCAAAAGTAGCCAACAAACCTACTATCCCTATTTGAAACAATTCTTTTAGGTAATCCATGTAATTTCACAATCTCCTTGAAAAATAAATCAACTACATGCACTACATCTATAGTCTTCTTACAAGGAATGAAATGTCCCATTTTAGAAAATCTATCTATAACCATAAAAACTTAGCCAAGGATAATGGGAACTCACTGAGTCCAACCAATCCTTGCAGCAAGAATCACACAATAGAAGAAAAAAGAAAACAAGAGGAAATGATTGCAAGATCAACCTCCTTATTATCAAATGATCATTTACAAGAATGACTGCAAGCTGGGATACATTCTTGGCATGCATGCCTGATTAGAACCTTCAATAGGTTATCTTTTAATACCATCTACATTCACCAATAGCTACATGAACATTTTGTAAGAAATTTCTTCCATCTGATCTATTGATCAGAATCCTACAAGTGCTAAGTTGTTATTTTGTTTTGTCTCTCCTATGTCTTCGGTAAGCCAAGCACAAAATCCATGCTGACATATTCCTAAGGTCTGACTGGTACTATTAAAGGTGTAGAAAATCCCACATTTTGACTACTACCTTTTGCAACTTGACATACTTTAGAATTCTAAACAAAATTTTGCACATTCTTTTGAACTTGTGGCCAAAAGTAGTTCTCACTCACCAAAGCTAATGTCTTATCAATGCAAAAATGCCCTGCCAATCCTCCTCTATGTTTCTCCTTGATGAGATTATCCCTCACAGAACTTATGGGTATGCAAAACTGACCCCCTTTGAATAACCTTCCATCCTAAATAAGATAATATAACCACTTACTTTTGTCTCCAACAATAGGTTATTTGCAAGCTTTGCAAGGTTCAATGAAGTCTGGATCATTCTCATACAATACCTTTAATTCATCAAATCCCATCACTGGAATCTTCATTTTAGTCAACAAATTCCTTCTCCTACTCAAGGCATGGACACATTTATTTGACAAACCACTCTTATGTTTCAGCACAAATGTATAGCTCTGTATGAATTGAACACATCTCATATGTTTCTAATTTAACTTACCTTGGTATAGACTTGAAGCTCAATTTTACCCTTTTTGTTATATCATAAGTCATAGTCTTCGGTGTTCTTTAGATATCTCAGAATTCTTTTGAAAGCAGTCATATGTGATTCTTTGGGATTAGTAGAGAATCTTGCAATTATTCCAACTGCATGTGCTATATCTTGTCTGGTATGAACAACATACATTAGTTTTCCAATCATTGATCTATACAAGGTCTGATTTAACTCATTTGATTTGTCTTCTTTTTTCATCTTACATCTAGTTGCCATAGGTGTTCCAACTAGCTTGGAATCTTCCATCTTGAATATCTTTAGCACTTCCTTCATGAATTTGGACTGAGTGAAATATATGCCTACATCTATTAGTAATAACTAAGAGGAGGGGGGGGGGTGAATCAGTGGCCTCAAAAATATTCCAATTAATCAACCCAGAAACTTAGTACCAAAATATTAAGCCTCTAGTTATCTTCAGTCCTACAAGATGCATGCCTTCAAATAATTATATTAAATAACTACTGCTCGGAGTACTTTGTTAAACCTTATTCTTTGTGTTTACCAAATAGTAGTCTTTCAATTTGCCAAATGATAGTAAATAGCTTAGTGTATACCGATCAATCCAAATTAGTTATGTGTAATGAAAAACACTAAAGTAATGACTCATAAACACATTGACACATGGATTTTTAACGTGGAAACCCTGTTAAGGAAAAACTACTTGGGACCGGTAACCCAAAATTTTCACTCTTCTAAAGTGAGCTCGGTGAAGAGCCAACCCTATTAAAGGTTACAAATGCACTATTAGGTGTGACCTTGTTAGAGGATTTAAAAGATTAGTTTGTCACTTGATATCAGGCATCTCTATGCTACCTTCTATGACCAAACCCTAGTTTTTCAAATGGTATCTGACATCTAATGCTATCTTCATGATCAAAATTTTGATACTCCTTGGGATGTATCTCAATATAGAAAGGATCTTTAAATCCTTTTTGATTAAGAGACTTTCTGAATCAATGGTTAAACTGAAACAGTATGATCTGTTCACATATATAACTTATACTTGTAGATTTTCAGATCTATTGTAAGCTCATTAATCCATTCTGATCAATATATCTTTTCAATACCTTTGCTCCACTTTTTTTTATGCTTGGTGATGCTATGCTTTGTTGCTCGGTGTCCGCAGAAATCTTTAGCTCTTTCCTCAGCTTGATTGATCAGGACTGTATGAATTTTTTCTTCAGCATCCTCTTTTACATTCACTCCCCTTAATTCATAATAAATTAATTTGTCTCTTTATAGATATGATATCACCATTTCTCTCTTCTTGATTTTCTTATTCTTTGTGTGATCTGCAATCTTAGCCAATCTTGATTTAAAGCATAACTCATGTTTTATCTCGTAGAAATATTTTTTCCAACTAGACAAACTAGCTTTAAATCCTTTACTTATCTCTGGCTTTATCTTGTCGATGAAAATAATGATAACAACCAGTTAATTCTATTTATAGCTCTGCTAGCTAGATATTTTGTCATTTTTGAATTCCAGTTAACTTCGGTGTTTTAACTCTTTGATAGCTTCAGTCAACACTTTAGTTCTCCTCAGGCTTCTTTGTTAGAGTTGTCTATCCTTTGGGGTTGTCTTTCCTTCAGGCTTCACTGCAAAGTTCTGCTCATTGATTAACACTGTAATTCTAGCCATCGGTAATGCTTGTGATTCTGCTCTTCAGTTTCTTTTCTTGGGCATCACTATGGCTTAACTTTTAGTGATCTATGTCCTTCAGGTTCCACTAGTCGTCGGTGTTTGAAGTCACTTAGTGAATTTTTATCTTTTATGCATTATTCAAAGCATAATCATTCTCTCTCTAATTCTCTAAAGTCTTTGACACTTTGATTATAACCGATTAGATTATATCAACTTGACATCAATGACAATATAATCCATTAATTGATTTAATGTCTTGCATTATCTTTCTACATTTTGGTGATCAACCTAACATCTTCAAACATTAAATCAGTTACATGTCATCAATCTCTCCCTTTGGTATTGATGGCAACACACTACATTATCACACTATATTATTACTAATACAATATGAAATAGAACAGTTTCGTCAATATTTCCTATTGTAACTATTACAAATGTTTGGCTCTCGGTAAGCTCATATAGCTTATATTTTTTTCTTGTAGAGTGGGTTTCTTCAATCTTCAATCCCTTCACTGGATAGATGTAGTAGCTTATATTTTTGTTCTGATATGTGCTCTTCCTTGACTATTCCTCTTCTTGATACTCTCTTTTTTCTTTGACAGAAATCTCTCCCTTTGTAAGAACTTTTTCTTTTTGTTACTTCTCTCCCTTAGATGGATATTTCATATGTAATCTCTCCCTATGGATAAATATTAAATTTTCCTTTTGATTCTTAGCAACTTCTCTTCATGTATAATGATATAATGTCTTTTGATCAATGAGATAATCTCTCTCTTATGATAATGAATCTCTCTCCCTTATGATTCCTGATAATGAGATAATCTGATAATGATATAATCTCTCCCTTTGACAACAATGCCAAAAAATTCTTCTATATCATCTTCCATCCCTTTATATAATATATTCCTTGAATTTCTCTATCCATTAGCAATACAATGTCTCTGGTGTTTGGTGCAAATTTGTACCTTGCTGTGTATAGATGTATCTATTGTTGTTTATCTTGGTGCTTGCATCAACATGAATGATCTTTTGATTGTGTGTAGGCTGATGCAGCCTCCTAGTCAGCTTACTGACCAATAAACAAGGGTTATACCCCTAGTCTCTATCTCAAGTACTCAAATGTATCCTTCGGTAATGGCTTGGTGAATATATCAGTTAATTTTTCCTTTGATTAAACATATTCCAATATCACCTCTTTTTCTTGCACTTGTTCTCTCAGATAGTGATACTTTATAGTAATATGCTTAGTCTTAGCATGCATGACTGGATTCTTAGAAATGTTAATTGCACTAGTATTATCGCAATATATAATCACTGGTTCAAGAATATTCATATTCATACCTTCTAGCAATTGTTTAATCAATGCAATATTGGAGAAATTTGTAGTAGTAGCCACATACTCTGCTTCTACAGTAGACTAAGAGATCCATCCTTACTTCTTACTGATCCATGTGACAAGTCTGTCACCTATGAAGAATGCTCCTCCAATTGTGGTCTTTCGATCATCAATGTTTTCAGCCCAATCAACATCTGTATAGACTTGTAGCTCAAATTTTCCTTCTCTTTTATACCATAATCCATAATCCTCAGTGTTCTTCAAATATCTCAGAATTCTCTTGACAATAGTCATATGTGATTCTTTGGGATTAGCAGAGAATCTTGAAACTATTCCAACTACATGTGCTATATCTGGTTTGGTATGAACAACATACATTAGTTTGCCAATAATTGATCTATACAAGGTCTGATTTACCTCATTTGATTTGTCTTCTTTTGTCAGCTTACATCTGGTAGCCATAGGTGTTCCAACTATTTTGGAATCCTCCATCTTGAATATCTTCAACACTTCCTTGATGTATTTGGACTGAGTGATATATATGCCTGCATCTTGTTGAAGAATCTGTAGACCAAGAAAGAATTTGATCTCTCCAAACATAGAAATTTCAAATTCTTTTCACATTTTATTAGAAAAGGATTTTCATAACATTTCATTTCCCCCAAAAATGATATCATCAACAAATATTTCAGCAATCAGAATATTACCATCAATATCTTCTTTTAAGTACAAATTGCTATTTTCACTTGTTCTTACAAATTCAATGCTAATGAGATAGGAGTTAAGTATTTCATACTAGGATCTATGTGCTTGTTTCAATCCATACAAGGATTTATGTAGTCTACATACCATGTTCCTCTTTTCTGAATCAACAAACCCTTCTGGTTGTTCAATGTATACCTCTTTTTCGAGTATTCCATTTAGGAATGCAGATTCGACATCCATCTGATATACCTTGAATCCTTTGAATGCAACATAAGAAAGTAAGATTATATCTCCTTCTAGTCTATCAATGGGTGCAAAGGTTTCTCCATAATCAATACCTTCTTCTTGTGCATACCCCTTGCATACTAACCTTGCTTTGTTTCTTGTGACTTCTCCATTCTCATTCAGCTTATTTTTTAATATCCATTTGGTACCGATGGCATTCTTGTCATCTAGTCTCGGTACTAGTATCCATGTACTATTATTCTCAATTTGTTCTATTTCTTCATTCATAGCACTGACCCATTCTTCATTGTCAAGTGAAGTATTAATAGATTTAGGCTCAAAATCACAAAGTAAACATCTAGTGTTTAGTGACTTACTTCTTGTTCTCATTCCAGCCTTCTTGTCTCCTATGATTTGATTATGTGGATGATGTCTTTTGACATAATTGGCAAGTTTTGGTTCAGCTCTTTGTCCATCATTCTGATCATCTTCTTGACCTTTGTTCTGATCTTCATCACTTGGTACATCATCTTGAGTATTATCCTGATTTTCGGTAGTTATATTCTAATGCTTGGGTGCAATGTTCTATTACTCGGGAGCAATACACTACTGCTCGGGTAGAGTGTCAGGTTCTTTAGTATAAACAAACTTGTTGTAGTCCTCTGGTTCTCTTATGCTTTCCTTATCATTCTTTTCTGCAAATTCATCTATCTTTACATTTGCACTTTCAATGATCTTGTTAGATGACTTGTTAAGACATTTATAAGCCTTGATTTTGGTGGAGTGCCCTAGAAAGATACCTTCATCACTTTTGGAGTCAATATTTCCATTTCTATCATCCTTCAAAATATAACACTGACTACCAAAGATTTTGAAGTAACTTACATTGGGTGTGTAACCATACCAAAGGTCATAGGGTGCCTTCTTTGTGTCATTCTTTAATTGTACTTTGTTCAATGTGTAGATAGTAATACTGACAAATTCCCTCCAAAAAGTTTGAGTGATACTTTTCTCATTCATCAATGTTCTTGCACAGTTAACAATTGATCTATTTCTCCTCTTAGCAATTCCATTTTGTTGTGGTGTTCTCGGTGCAGAAACCTGTCTTTTAATTCCATGCTTATTATAGAAATTAGTGAATTATTCTAAAACAAATTCTCCTCCTCTATTTGACCTTAAGCATTTCAATTTCTTATCACTTTGTTTTTCTACCATATCCTTATACCATTTAAACATCTTGAATGCTTATGATTTATCTTTTAAGTACATAACTCTCATCATTCTAGAATAATCATTAACAAAGAGAATGAAATACCTATCTCCATAGTAACTCTTTGTCCTCATGGGTCCACATAGATAAGTATGGACTAATTCTAGAATTGCATTACGTGTATGGGCTTTACTCTTGAAACTAGACTTTTTCATCTTACCTTTTTGACAGTTCTTGCACATTATATGCTTAGGCTTTAACATGCTCGATAAGTCTCTGACATTCCTTTTATTGCTTATCTTTATCATGTTGTCAATATTCACATGACACAATCTTTTGTACCACAACTACATGTCTTTATTTTTAGCCATTAAACAAGTGGTGTTAATGTCATCAAGATAGAAAAGGTTACCTTTTGTCTACTCACCAGTTCTGATCAACCTTCATGATTCATTGAAGATCTTTACCTTCGTATTCTCAAATGCTACTCGATGACTTGTATTGTTTAGCTGTGAAACACTTAATAGATTATAATTGAGTCCTTTTACCTAGTAAGCATTTTCACATTTGAACAGGCTATTCAACATTATGTTCCTTTACCTTCAACTGGACAAGGTGTATCATTACCCATTCTTATTGAACCACCATTATAGTATTCAAAAGTTTCAAAAAATTTCTTATCACCGGTCATGTGGTGAGTGCAACCACTATCTATGATACATACATCATTCTTACTAACCTTAGATATGATTGCAGTTTCTACATACATTTCTTCTTCTTCATTTGAGTCATCCTTCATGGCTACAAATACCATCTCAATGTCTTCTTCAGATTCGATGTTAGTATCATCATCTCTATTCTCAGCTAGGTAACAAGCTTTCTTTCCTTTGTCCTTGTAGTCTTAGGTATCTCTTCTTTTAGACTGTCGGTTTCTTTGGTAATCTTTGTTATCACCTCGGTCAAACTTCTTTTCATATGTTAGATCATTACTTCTGTCATCTTTTCTTCTTTTAGGACATCTTGCAGCAAAGTGTCCAACCTCTTTACAATTAAAACATACAAGTGGTAATTTACCTTTGTATCTACCTTTGCCTCTCTGTAGTCTTCTTTCCATTAGTGCTTCAATATCATCAAGTCCTTGATCCTCATTATCACTTTCACTATCATTCCTCATAGTGTGTCTATGACTTGACTTACTTATTTCCAAAGAAGATTTGAATGCAGATTCTATAGATGGTAGGACACTATTATCAAAATTATTCATCTCAAATGAAATCAGTGTACCAATCATACTATCTAGAGTAACTGTATTGTTTGCAACTGCTCTCATTTCTTGAATAGAAGAAAATCTAATAGCATATACAGATAGTAAGGGTCTTAATATTTTACTTACCACTGTCTCCTCTTCAAGTACACCTCCAACTCCTTGGATAACATTGACTACCTCTTTGATTCTATAGATATACTAAGTGATATTTTCTCCTTCTCTCATCCTTAGGTCA
The DNA here is from genome assembly GCA_018584345.1 of Thuja plicata. Taxonomy (NCBI): domain Eukaryota; kingdom Viridiplantae; phylum Streptophyta; class Pinopsida; order Cupressales; family Cupressaceae; genus Thuja; species Thuja plicata. Next base: position 888,482 of record MU228229.1, read on the forward strand.
TCAAACCTCCCTCTTAGGCTTTCTGCCTTGGCTCTTAGTAAATTAGCATCTCCTCCATGTAACAACTTCAACTTATCCCACATTTTCTTTGCAGAGGTGCAGGTTTTGACATCTTCAAAATCAGCATCAGGGAGTGATGAGGCAAGTTCTATCATCATGCAATTACGCTCATTCTTTTCACTTAATTGCTCAAGAGTATGAGGTATTGTAGGCAACACATATTCAGTATCAAGGTGTTGAGTAACATCATTACCAATACCTGATAGGTAGAGTCTTATCCTACTTTTCCATGATGCAAATTTGTCTTTATTCAACTTGGGCACATCTCATTTGTTCATCTTGTGATCTTTTACTTAAGCTGTTAAACTCCCTTTCTAAGCACACAAGCTCTGATACCGATTGTTAGTAATAACTGAGAGGGGTGGGGGGGTGAATCAGTGGCCTAAAAAATGTTCCAATTAATCAACCCAAAAACTTAGTACCACAATATTAAGCCTCTAGTTATCTTCAGTCCTACAAGATGTATGCCTTCAAATAATCATATTAAATAACTACTTCTTGGAGTGATTTGTTAAAACTTATTCTTTGTGTTTACCGAATAGCAGTCTTTCAATTTACCGAATGATAGTAAATAGCTTAGTGTATACCGATCAATCCAGATTAGTTATGTGTAATGAAAAACACTCAAGTAATGACTCATAAACACATTCACACATGGATTTTTAACATGGAAACCCTGTTAAGAGAAAAACCACTTGGGACCGGTAACCCAAAATTTTCACTCTTCTAAAGTGAGCTCGATGAAGAGCCAACCCTATTAAAGGTTACAAACACACTGTTAGGTGTGACCTTGTTAGAGGATTTAAAATAATAGTTTGTCACTTGATATCGAGCATCTCTATGCTACCTTCTATGACCAAACCCTGGTTTGTCAAACGGTATCTGGCATCTCATGCTATTTTCATGATCAAACTTTTTGATACTCCTTGGGATGTATCTCAATATAGAAAGGATCTTTAAATCCTGATCAGGTAAGAGACTTTCTGAATCAATGGTTAAACTAAAACAGTATGATTTGTTCACATATACAACTTATACTTGCATATTTTTAGATCTATTATAAGCTCATTAAACCATTTTGATCAATATATCTTTTCAATAACTTTGATCCACTTTTATTTTTGATCGGTGATGCTGTGCTCTGTTGCTTGGTGTTTGCAAAAATCTTTAGCTCTTTCCTCAGCTTGATTGATTAGGACTGTATGAAGTTGTTCTTCATTAGTTTCTCTTTAGCATCCTCTTTTCATTTACTCCCCTTAATTCATAATGAATTAAGTTGTCTCGTTATAGACATGATATCATCGTTTCTCTCTTCTTGACTTTCTTGTTCTTGGTGTGATCCGCAATCTTAGCCAATCTTGATTTAAAGCATAACTCTTGTTTTATCTCATAGAAATCTTCTTTCCAACTAGACAAAAAAAAATTAAATCCTTTACTTATCTCTGGCTTTATCTTGTTGATGACAACAATGATAACAACCAATTAAGTCTATTTATAGCTTTTCTAGCTAGATATTTTGTCATTTCTAAGCTCCAGTTAACTTCAGTGCTTTAACTCTTTGATAGCTTCAGTCAACACTTCAGTTCTCCTTGGGCTTCTCCATCGGGGTTATCTATCCTTCGGGCTTCACTGCAAAGTTCTGCTCGTCGGTTAACACTGTAATTCTGGTCGTCGATAATGCTTAGGATTCTTATCTTCGGTAATGCTTGTCGGTTTGTTTTCTCAGGCATCATAGTGACTTAACTTTCGGTGATCTCTATCCTTTAGGTTCCACTAGCCATTGGTGTTTGAAGTCACTTAGTGAATGTTGTCTTTTATGCATTACTAAAAGCATATTATTTCTCTCTCTGATTCTCTGAAGTCTTTGACAATTTGATTATAACTGATTATATTATATCAATTTGACATCAATGACAATACAATCCATTAACTGATTTAATGTCTTGCATTATCTTTCTGCATTTCAGTGATCAACTTAACATCTTCAAACTTTCAATCGGTTACATGCCATAGACATCTTGTTGAAGATTCTATAGACCAAGAAATAATTTGATCTCCCCAAACATAGACATTTCAAACTCTTTTCTCATTTCATTAGCAAAGGATTTACATAACATTTCATTTCTCCCAAATATGATATTATCAACAAATATTTCAACAATCAGAATATTGCCATCAATATCTTCTTTTAAATATAGATTGTTGTTTTCACTTGTTCTTACAAATTCAATGCTTATGAGATAGGAGTGAAGTCTTTCATACCAGGATCTAGGTGCTTTTTTTTAATCCATACAAGGCTTTGTATAGTCCACATACCATGTTTCTCTTTTCTGGATCAACAAACCCTTCTGGTTGTTCAATGTATACCTCTTCTTCTAGTATTCCATTTAGGAATGCAGATTTTACATCCATCTCGTATACCTTGAATCCTTTGAATGCAGCGTAAGCAAGTAAGATTATTACTCCTAGTCTAGCAATGGGTGCAAAGGTTTCACCATAATCAATACCTTCTTCTTGTGCATACCCCTTGTATACTAATCTTGCTTTATTCCTTGTGACTTCTCCATTCTGATTCAACTTGTTTCTAAATATCCATTTGGTATCGATGACATTCTTTTCATTTGATCTCGGTACTAGTGTTGATGTCTTTTTATTCTCAATCTGTTTTATTTATTCATTCATAGCACTGACCCATTCTTCATTTTCAAGTGTAGTATTAACAGATTTAGGATCAAAATCACAAAGTAAACATCTAGTGTTTAGTAACTTACTTCTTGTTCTCATTCCAACCTTCTTTTCTTCTATGATATGATTTTATGGATGATGTCTTTTGGCATACTTGAAAATTTTTGGTACAGCTCTTTCTCCATCATTTTGATTATCATCTTGACCTTCGTTCTGATCTCCATCGCTTGGAACATTATCTTGAGTATTTTCCTGATTTTTGGTAATTGTAGCCTGATGCTCAGGTGCAATGTTCTATTGCTCAGGAGCGATACACTATTGCTTGGGTAGAGTGTCAGGTTCTTTAGTGTAAACAAACATGTTGTAGTCTTCTAGTTCTTTTCTTATGACATTATTTTTCCATTAGTATACTCAGAGGAAAAACATAGTCAGAAAGCATTACCAGCAGACAAAAAGCATCACCGGCGGAACACAAGTAGTACCGGTGAAATGCAAGCATACCCGACATCACAAAGAATTTTGAGAAAAATGCTAAGTATAAATATGACAAGCTTCACCGGCGAACATAACCATTACCGATGAACACAAGCATTACCGGTGAACACAAGCATTACCGGAAACACAGTTTCTAGAATCAACCTGACAGGAACAGACAAGCATACCCGATGACATGTTCAGAGAAAGGAACACTGACGATCAAGAAAACCGACCTTCAGAACTGATAGACAGATCAAGAACCCACAAATTGTGGATCTGAGTTTTACACATCGATTAAAGCAATGTAAATCTATTTATAGAGTTTTATTTTTGTTTTAAATTAGATTAGATGGTCATGCATGATTTATGTAAA
>MU228229.1:907697-939832 GCA_018584345.1 Thuja plicata
TGAAAAAGATGGTTGGCTTGCCAAGTGATGAAGAGCTAGAGGATGCACCTCTAGACATATCTACTGGACAAGGAGAAGATGTATCTGAGGAACAAGAAGTAGAAGTCAGTGAATCTAAAGAAGAGATCACTGCTAAGGAAAAAGGAAAGAGGCCAGTAGTAGCTAAGGTAATGAAGCAGAGTAAAGAAAAACCTAGAGTTACCCCTCCCATTGCAAGTCATCCAAGGACAAGGGCATCTACTGCCACATCACCAGTAGAAAAAACTAAAGTTTATGTAAAGAAGATTAGAGAAAGTAGTTCTGGATCGAATAAAAAATTTGCAAGAAAGGTTGTGCCGAGCCTACAAGTTAAGAGACCAAAAAGAAAACTACATTTGGATCCAGAAAGTGACGAAGACAAGAATGAAGCTGATAAACCCAACAACATACCAACAACACCATTCAAGAAACCCACAGTTATTAATGAGGTATGTGAGAACTTGAGAAATTCTGCAGGGTTATCTGGTTTTAAGTTTATAAGGTATGAAAAATTGAAGGTAGAAGACAAGCATAAGGTTCGGGAAGCTCTTCTAGACATAATGTGTAATTTCAAATTAACCCCTACATTAATAGGAAACAATGTGCTGAGTGAGTTGTATGAATTTCTATCTGGCAAGTGGGAATTTGTACTCACAACTGAAAGACAGATAAGGGAAGGCACATTAGCTCAAGTCATTCCTGAGTTAACCAAGAAACAAAGAGAAAAATTTGTTGAAGTGTATAAGAAATTTATTTTACCTAAATAGAGTGGTTATGCTATTTTGAAGAATGATATTGAAGGGATAGTATAGCAGAGTACAAGAATTTGGAAGAAATTTTTTGGATTGATTGCTCCAAAAGAGAAGAAGATTGATGAAGGAACATCTGAGCCAAAGGATAAAGACATTGAATCCACCCCTGTACCATAGAAATCAATAGTTCACAATGATATTGAGCCTGAGAAGACTGGGACAAATGCACAAGAACAATCAGAGATAGTTAAAACTATTGATCTGACTATTGACAATCCAATTGATGTGACAATTGATGACTCTAGCAATCTAGATGCCGAGGGTTAGGATGAGCCAAGGGACTCAACTAGGGAATCACCTATTAAGGCAACTGAGGCTAAAGAAGAAAAGGGTACAGAGGAAGATGAAGAGAAAACTCAAGAGGAACCTAAGAATAAAGATGCTCAAGAAGAAGCAGAAAAGGAGAAAACAATTGAATAAGAGGTAATTGTACAACACTCGCCTATTTTGGAGGTTGTGAAATTAGTTCTAGATAGTAGTGAGGAGACAAGAGATACTAACAGTGAGCCTAAAGAACAAGAGGAAGTGCAAGTGTTGGTTGATCTACCACACTTTGCATCATCAACTCCCACTGGAACTAAGACAGGAGGCATGCCTGATCAGCAGGCAATTTTGGCTGAACTGAAGGATGCAATAGTGACTACTACTGAAACTGGAAAAGGTATTGTATAAACAAAGCCAAGTAGTAGTTCACCTGAATTTAAGAAGAGGAAATTTATGAGGAAGAATTCTCCGATTCTTGATGTCACATTAGATGAAGTTATTGTGATTCCACCATGGGATCCCAATGTTTTGTCTTATGAACAGATTGAGACTCTTCAAGAGCTACTTAAGAGGAAGAAAAGACAGGAGAAACTGAAAAGGGAGCAGAAGCAAAGCAAGTGCTACATGACATAAAAGATATATTTGTAAAGCCTTTTGACATGGAGGATGAAAACCCTCAAGACCCTATTCTTGAATGGTTAGCTCATATTGTGCAAAAGGTAAATGATGACAATATTGAAGCCAATGAAAAGATGTTGCAATAGTCTGAGAGGAAATTCAAGAACAAGGTACTAGCAAAAATATCAAAAGAGATTGCAGTAAAACAGGTTGAACTTTCTTCTGTAGTAGAAATTTTAGGAGTTGCAACAAATGTCTATTCTTTGTATAAGAGGTTATCTGATGTTGAATTCTGCACAAAGGATAATCAACAGAATTTAGAAAAGTTGCACTTAGACCTAAAGTCAAATGGAAATTCACTGAGTATGGATGCTAGCATTGGCTCCTTACATTTTAACAGGTTGACTTATGCACAAAGGAGGATAGCTGAGCTCATGGCTGAAGATGGTCGGATTAGGACCAAATTGATTACTATTTAGACAAGTCTGATACCTCATTTGGAGGTCATTCATAAAGAACTTTCATCTGCAAATGAATTGGTCAAGAGAGATTCTCATCTCTCCACTGCAAAAAGTTTAGTAAGTCTAGCTGCCGAGCTAGAAGTGAAAATAGAGGTTATGAAGTTTGTCAAGGATAGTTGGGACTCTGCATTTGATTCTACCTTACAACTTCATAAATAATTTTTGGACAAGTATAACTTGACCCCACCTGCAATCAATGACAAAAACAAGGGGGAAACTGACATGACTGACAAGGATACAGCATAAAGGAGATCAGTACAAGTATCCATGTAATTTTTTTTTGAAGGCATGTATACTATGTAAAGTTTTGTATGCAGTATGATGTACATTCCTAGGGGGAGTACAGTGTGTACTTAGGCAATATTTTGTATGAAATGAATTGTAATGATAAGTGTGTTTTTGCCACTAATATCAAAGGGGGAGATTGTTAATCCCTAAGTTTTGTTGATGATTAGTGACCCACACTTAGTCATTTACTTAGGTAGTTCTAGTTGGTTATCACTGTGGCCAAGCTAAACATTCAAGGCCGAGCAACATTGCCAAGCAAGCTTTAGGTTGCCGAGTTACATCATGTCGAGCCGAGTAGAATATTAAGTGATGACTGTCAGAGATGTTTAGTGCCGAGAAGAATAGTTTTTGCATACATGTCAGGATTGATTCAAACTTTGATGTAAACAATTTAGGCTGACTTGTATGAGATCTGAGCTGACATTTGTACACATTTAATATTTGTCTACTGAGTTAATTTCACATTCAATTGTTTTATACTATGCATGGCATGGAGCCAATCAGGAAATCAGAATGCATTGGAGGTATAAACAATAGATCTTGATCTCGCTGCCAGATCCAAAAAGATATAATAAGATTGCTTCTAACCCTAGAAAGTGAGTGAGCATGTGAAAAGGAGATACACAGAGAAGGGTTGTTGTTCATGAGAGATGAACAGTAAGTCATTTTGAGAAGAAGCCTAGATCAAGCAGAATGATAGAGCAGTGAAAAACAGAGTAAAGACATATCAGATTGAGAGATCACATAAGTTATTGGAAAGAAAAGATCCACCATCAACATCAGAGTGCATAATGAAGGATCAATACTTGGGACATTCTAACAAGTGTATCAGGTGAAATCTCTTAGCAGAGTAGTTTTAGAAAACCGTCATAAATCTCTTAGCAGAGTGCTTACTTTATTGTAAGTTGAAATCCTTTAACAAGGTAGATTGTAATGATCTTTAGTTCTTAACACAACAAACCATTAACCAGGTAGATTTCATGTTGCAATCAAACTTTTGTAGCCCTAACAGGCACACTTTATTGCTGCAGTTGTGAAGATTTTGTGGGTATCATCCCCACCCCAGTTTTACCTATTTGGGTTTTGGGTTACCAAAATTCTGTATTATGAGTTACATATTTCATGTTATGGATGCTATCTGATGTTATGTTAATTTCATATATGTTTGAATGTGGATCAATTTGTTTTAAGTGGTTAAGTTTGAAGATCTGATTCACCCCCCCCTCTCAGTATCTTGCTTTCCCATTATTGTACTTTCATCAGTTTCTCTCCAACATCTTTTTTCTATATTCACTCCCCTAGTTCATAATGAATTAGATTGTCTCTTTATAGACATGATATTTCCATTTCTAATTTATTGAATTTCTTTCTCTTGCCGTGATCCGCAGTTCTAGCCAATCTTGATTTAAAGCTTTTACGCTTATTTTATCTCGTAGATATCTTCTTGCCAAATGTAATAAAAATGCTTTAAATATTTCACTTATCTTTGGCTTTAACTTGTCGATGAAAAAAATATTAACAACCAATTAAATCCTTCTTTAGATCTTTCCAGCTAAGTCTTTTGTCATTTCTTAAATTCAGTTCTTTTTGGTGTTTTAACTCTTTGTTAGCTTCAGTCAATACTTCAGTTCTCCTCGGGCATCTTCGTTGGGGTTGTCTGTCCGTCGGGAATCACTATGAAGTTATCCTCATTGGTAATGCTTGTGATTATGCTCAATAGTAATGCTTGTCAGGTTTCTTGCTTGGGAAACACTATGACTTTACTTTCAAGTTTCTCTGTCTATCAGGGTGCACTACCCGTTGGTGTTTGTTGTCACTTAGTGAATGCTGATATTTTATGCATTACTAAAAGCATAACCTTTATCATTATGATTCTCTAAAGTCTTTGACACTTTGTATATAACCAATCAGATTATATCAAGTTGACACCAATGACAATACAATCCATTAACTGATTTAATGTCTTGCATTATCTTTCTGCATTTCGGTGATCAACTTAACATCTTCAAACATTCAAATAGTTATGGTTCATCAACTGCCATGGTCTACCCAATAATATATGACACATATCCATAGGCATAATATCATACAAAACTTCATCATAATACTTCTCATTTTTTATTTTAACTAGGCATTGTTCACTTACCAGTACACTAATACATTTGACCCCTATTTTCAATGAAAATTTTTGACAGGGCATTATATTTATTTTGCTTGGTTGGATTATAAAATGGAATTTTATTTATTCCATTCTGTTGATAAGGTTTTGCTGACTGGGTCTGCCAACAGTCATAAGTTGTCACCGGGTACCAGGGGTACTGGCCAACTCTGCCTACAAAGGTTGTCCGAGGAAGTGAAAGTCCCCGGGCCTCTAAGCACCTGGGTGTCGGGTCTCGACGGTGCGGGGCTCAGTTGGGGGGGTGTGACTTTTTGAGGGGGATAGCTGGTTTCTTCAACTCCTTCTCTCTGGGGATTCAGGAAGGTGAGGTTTCCCCAAGCATTCTACACTTAGCAAATAAATTGAAAAAGATCTGACAGGGTTAGAAGTACTTCATCTATCTATAGTCATGCTTAAACATTCAAAACATCGATAATGCTCTGATATACTACAATAAATACCAAAGGAATACACAACCATCAGTTTGTATTTCATTAGTAGAAAGGGAAAAGAGGTCATTAAGCTACTTAAAATATCAAAGCAGAAGACATAGAGAACATAGAACATAAAATACCATTAACTCAGAAGTTTGAATGCCAACAACATCATTGCAAGAACTCTCCCTTCCTCATTAATATTTCTTCTAGCAAACAATGGTGCGTGATACAATGGCGGCTCCAAGAGAGCATCTAGCTACTGAAAGCATAAGAGACCAATGAGCCTTGAGCTCTGCAACTGAAATGAAAATACTTTTTCTCTATTACTGTGGACAGCAAAATCATCAATTTTGTCGACCCTTGGAAAAGGGCTGGACTTACTATTTATACACATTTTCATCTAACCGTAACCCTAAACCTACTTTACATTACACTGCAATAAAATATAATATCCGAGGGTCGGTACTACCTGCGCCACCGTATAAAAGACCTAGAGATGGAATAGGCCTAACATGTCAGAAGAATAAGACAAGAAGGTAGAGTGGAAGAATCAGCCTCAAGAAGAGAGCTGGGAGAGAGAAGGAAGAAATTTGATCCCCGGGGATCGAGGCTACATGCCTCATAAATGGGAAATGCAGTGCCCTCTCTCCAATGTGCCAGGTGTACATCCAAAGTGGCACCTCGAGAAGACCATCCATTAGAAAAACAAATGTTGATCCGACGTTCCTCGATGTAGCCAACTACCTACTGACAGTCTTTATTAACTCCTTTTGAAAGTGACCGGTCAGCCTCGGGGATTGGGACACAGATCACTCGAAAGAATACATAATTTAGGATCCGGGACTCCAGGATCTGGGAACTTACGTTCTGAAAGAATAAAGAATACAAAGTATTTGGGTTTTTCTCCGGCCTCCGGAGAAACTTTATTGTTGCTTGTTGTCATTGAAGGTTTGGAGAAGGCTAGAGATTCCATCCTCATCAATTTCACTAAGGCAAGACCGCTGGTACTTAGCCGGTTCAATTTGTTCCCCTAGCCCTGGAACATTATTCTTGAACTCATCAGCCATTTTTGTCATGTCATGGCCACTAAGGACCATACGAGTTAACCCTATCATTTGAGTCTTGTCCAGTCCCTCCGAGGATTGATATTTGGACTCTATTAATTCATCAAACTTACCCAAAACATACTCCTCCAGAGTGCATGTATCAGTGCTGAATGGGTCAGCTCCAGAGACCTTTGTGACAAATGCCTTGTACATATTTGAAGAATATTGAACTGTGTTGACTTTATCATGTAGAACCCCTACAAGTTGCTTGAGTACCTCCAATTTGAGGTCAAGTCTGAAGTGTTGGGTCCTCACAAAATTGAATGATTCTTCTCCCAGAATCCTGGACTCAGAGACCATTTCCTCCCCAAGGCTGAGGAGTTCTCCTAATTCTACCTTCCATGCCTCATAGTTTTCCATATCACCCTCCCAAATGTTAAGGATGGTTTCTTCCTGATGCAGAATGTGTCAAGCCGCATATAAATCTGGAAGGGTGGATACTAGGAAACGTCGTGTGTTTCCTACTTGCAGAGCGAGCCGCTCATCGACCGCTTGGGCCTTCTTCTTCATTTTTCACAGGGAGTCAATGTCACTCTATGGTAGTGGCGCATCAAATGTGGAGGCCTCCAGAGCGATGGCACTAATAGGCCTAGCCAGCTCAGTAAGAAATCCCATAAGGTTCATTGTTTTTTCCTTCTCTGCCTTGAGCCTTTGGGCCTCCTTTTCGTATCGGGCCTCCATGGCGCTGGTCGCCTCTTTTAATAGGTTTACTTCACCCTGTTTACCTCTTTTTCCCAGTGATATCTCTGTGATATCATAATCTCTGGCCTCGGCCATTGCTTCATCGACGTCTGGGGGAGGTGTTGCGACAACGACAACTATTTCTCCTCCCAGCCCGGTTCAAAGAGTATGAACTGTTCAGACTTTATTGGCCTTTGGTGGGCCTTGGACATGGGCCATCATTTTTACTAGGGAGAGGTGAGCTCTAGGGATGGATGGGGATTTTCTCTTCTTTCTTTCAACTAACCATTAAGGCGGTAGGGGTGGCTTGTTTTCCAAAGTCTGTTCTTTTAGTTCTTCCCTGGTGTCTTGTTGTTGTTCCTCCTCAGTGGTGTGAGTCTCACCCGCCCCTTTCTCTTTATCTTGGGCTTCATCAGGAACATTTCCCCTGGTGATGTTTGTTTCCTCAACCTTGTCCTTTGTATCTTCATCTTCGTTTGGACCTTCATCAGCTGTCCCGAGGGTTTCCTCCTCTTGTTGTTCTTTCTCTTCGGCCTCTGTCACCGGGATCTCTTCTTCTTCTAATATATCCTTTGGTAATAGGGGAGGTACCCGGCCAAGATTTAGTGTTTGTGCCACAGTTATTACCTGCCCAAAGGTCACTCCAGGGAGAGGCACTTGGAACGTGGCAGCTGAGGTTACAGTTTCTCCCATAGGTCCGGTTCCCTCTGTGAATGCTGCTCTACCTCCTCTTCTTCCATCTGTTCCTCCTGCTCTTGTGCAGGTCTTTGTTCCTCAGCTTCCTCTTCTACTGGGACTTCAACCTCTGTCTGCCCAATGCCCCCTTCAGATTACTGAACTCGTCGGTTGCAAAAATGTCATCAAACTCATCCTGCGGAGGAGGGTTGGCTAGGACATTGGCAAGCTCTATTCCTTTTCTGGCTCCGGGGAGTCAGAAGAAAGGATCTCAACTTGTGGAGTCTAGGGCATCCCCAACTCTGGCTCCTTCTTGGGCTTTGGGTCAAGCCTCCTCCTTCTCTTGGTAATCAAAGGCGGCCTCGCATCTCTTATTGCTGTTTACTCTGCTGGGTCCACCCCTGTTGCCTTAACCATCAAGGCTACTAGTGAAGGGGAGGAGGGGGGAAGAATGGGTCCAGCCATTGACGCCGGGGTTGCCAACCACGTGATTATGCTATGTTTCATCTGCTGGGAGGCTGCCAGTGACTACTTTAGCTATTCCTTTATGGGGACCTCTTGCATAGGAGAAGTTGTCATTATTCATTTTCCTTTATCCACTCCCTATGAAGAAGTCCTGGCCCCCGGGGTTATCTTTGGTACTAGCTGGGCCACTCGGCGAACACTCCCAGGGCACACCTTCTTGAAGTAGGAATGGTTGTGTTTGACCACCTCACAGGTGAAGTCCTCAATGGTGGGCCCTTCCTGGGCATCCTAGTTTACTAGTGGGAGGGCCATCGTATCAATCCCCTTTGCTTTGTATTGGGGATCTATCATGGAGCCGGCGTCTGAGAAGTCCTCAAGGAATCTCTAGAGCTTCAATCTTTCCATCATGCCTGCGGTCATCCTGACGTAGTGCTGGCTCCAGACCTCCACATCATCCTGAAAATCTTTCCAAAAGTCCTCCATATGGTATTGGTGGGGCTCTGATGCCCGGGGAAGTGTCGTTGCAATCTTTCCATGCAGATCAAAATGCTTTCGCGCTAAGTAGAATTCTGCCAAGTTATAGCTTTTTATCTCATTGTCCACTTCTTTGGCGGTGGCCAGACTGCATGAATAATTCCCACACATGATTGGGAATGGAATATTAGTTACCTTCTTTAGGGCATAGAAGGCATGCAGCTCCATTATCTTCCTGTAATACTCCAGGAGAATTATCTTGTCCCCGCAATGTTTGGGCAACAAGTAGGGTTTCCCAGAGAAATCTGTCACCCTTATGTATGCATGTTGTTGAAATTGTATGTAATAATATTCGTAACTCTGGACCAAATTCATCGCCTCTGTGGACAGGCGGTATCCTACATCCTGAGTGGGTGTGAGCAGGTGGTAGTAAATGAACGCATCGTTTAATCGGCAAAAACTTGGGAAACTAGCCTCCCATTGTATCTGTGGAAAGTAGTCCCAAGGGCCCTTCTAGCCCAGGCCGATCCTGAGTACACCATCGATGAGTAGCCCATTGGTGTGGGATCTCTGTTGTGCCAGGGCCTAGAGAACATAAGAAGTCATATAAAAATTCTTCTTCTTAGCCAGTTGAAGGAACTGGGAGTCGACATGATTTGAAATTATGGCCACCTAGTCGAAAAACTCCCCTGCTGTACTTATACCAAGCAAGAAGTAATATATCCATCCAGAAAATTCTTGGGCATGCTGTTGCCCGAAGACCCGGCATAGTGCTATCATCCCCATCTAGATGCTCTCTTTGAACTTGGACCTGGGGATCTCTAGTTTCATCCTCTTGGGGTCCCTCTTCAGGACTTTGAGCCAATTTTTGTTCATATATATACAGGCCGCCTCCTCCAATTGCTTGAATTGGGCCAAGGTATCAGATTGGGTGACCACAACTGGCTTGGAAAATTGAGGGATTCCCAAGCTCCTCTAGAAGGTATCGGGGTCGAGAGACACTAAAGGTGTGGGGTACCCGGTTGGCTCCGGGGGTGCGAGCATAGCAGCCTGAACAGGTGTGTTGTAAAGAGCCACAAGTGTGAGAATAAGCTCTGGTGACTGCACCGAGCACAGGAAGAAAGCTACTTTAAGGATCCCAGAGTTTCCAATTTTGATGGCTAATGGATCCCCAGCCTGTCGTTGTATGTACATCATCTTTACCAAGGCCTGCATTTCGGGACATGTCCCGATGCTGGTGTCGGTAATGAGCTGGACCTTGGACTCAATCTTTAAGCCCGTGATAACACTATCTTTTACGTATTTCATGCTCAAAGGCATCTTTTCCAGAGCCTTCTCCATTTTGGATCTAACTGCCGCTCTAGTACTTGCCGTAGATGGAAGTTCTGGACTCCCGAGTGGTGAAGATGCGGATGCTTCAGACATGTTTGAAAGTACTTCTCTGAAAACCTACATGACAAGGCGACCATCAGAATGTATAGATAAACAAAAATTCTAGGGTCCGAAGATCTTACCATCGCAGTGTCCTCTTTCCCTGAAAAGTTAGCTTAGTTCAAAAACTCTGGGAAGCATATATATTGCGAACTTAGAAATTTAATCAACATCCGTGTTCGGGGATTTTATCACACTTAGCAAAAGCACATGGGGTGGGTGATGGAAAGAAACTCGGAGCCCGTGGAAGTAACCGTTGGAATCTATACAAAAAGTGAGCCGTCAGACCCATGTGAGTGTGACATGGGTGAGTAATAAATGGGAGTTATGACGATGACGGCAGAGCCAACTGTCCGTATGCGCAAAAAGTGAAGGCCACTTGGATAGATTTAAATGTGCACATGGGATGTAAATGCAAGTCAGGCTAGTTTAAAGAGGAGAGAGAAAACCACCTAGTTGAAACTGGCCGAGAGTTGAGTTTCAACCAAGCGGTATTCTGCACAGAGCAAGCTTGCATGGCTAGAAACCATAAGTGAATGCATAATAGCAAGCTCAACAGACTACCTAGTAGAATACACACAAAATATACACTTATACACAATAGAGCTGAAGGAGATATACACATGTAACCTGGAAGGATATACAATAGATATACACCAAATTTACATATATACGAAAAGCATAGAGCGGGAACTCACAAAAAACTAGACAATGTACAGAATACTTACAACTATCTACACCGTCTACAAACTAGACTACACCTGCATAGAGGGTGGACAACCCTTTGGCAGAGCCGACCCACTAACGGGTGGCGAACCAAAAGGAAACGTAAGATAGAACAAAAATGAGGCAACACAAAAAGGAAACAAAACCAGAAAGAAGGAAAGCCGAGCGGGAAGAAAGGCGCCAACCTGAAAATACAGAAAGGAGAGGAAAGAAAAACTTTGTGAAAGCTCTGCAACAACTTCCACTGCCAAACGATCACAACTCACCACCACCAACCACTCACAATCACTCGGGAATGCTCAGGATGATTAGCACTAGATTATCGCTAAATTGCTGCAAATCGCTCTGAAATCGCTTTGATTGCTTAAGTGTTTAATCATGGTAAATGTGAAAATGACAGGTAACTTCTATTTATACCTGCTATAAAAACCAAGTCACCTTTCCTTCTGCAAACTCCAGACAAATAGACCTCTGGACTCCGGGCCCAAGGATTCCATGCGACGATATCACCTGAAAGAAAGGGAACATCACAGCGAAGAATCCTAAAGTTCAGAATTCGGCTCCCGACAAAGGATGACCAACTCCAGGACCGGGGTCCCAGAGACATGAGAAACCAACAAAACAAAGCAAAACTGTGGGGAAGAAAAACCCAAAGAAGGAAAACAAAAAGAAAACAAAGAAAAAGACAAGGCAAGAGCCAAAAGTAGAAAAGCAAAAAAAAGGGGACCCAACATTTTGCATACAAAATGTAGGGACGGGGATGCAGGGCATAACAAATGGCGACTATCTGGGAAAAATGCCTTAGCACATCTGAAAACTACAGAATCTCTGGTTAGAAAAAACTGGAACAAGTCGTTACTCGAAGTATATAATAGGCAAAGAGTAACATGTCTGAGAAAATCCAGTCACACGGGATCCAGTCCATAATCTTTTCATCAGTGGTGGAGTGTGTGCTTTGGAAGGAAACCAAGACGATGACCTCTTGGAGGAGTAGATAAGAGGCACTAATTACATCGAACCACAAAGGCATCAGATTTGCCCATTTCTCCAAGAGACAAGAGCTTCGTCCCGCTTCCCTTTTCTTTTACTTTGTATACTTCTAAGTGGGAGGGCAGTACTTCTTTCACCATTAAGCTTAAGCTCAGCTAATTTTAATGGTGGTACTTCTTTCACCCGGAAAGAATTCTTTAAAAGTTCAGACTTGGGTCAACCAACTAGTACAACTGATCTACCCTCGGTGTGTCTGATTACTTGTTCCTCATTTTTATTTCACTGATTGCCAGACTTCCAGAAATAAACCTGATGGAGATTGCTCAAAATATACCACCAAGCCCGTAAAACAATTCCGAAGACCGGACCGATTCCACTATGCTAAAGATAGATCCTTAAGTTCACCATGCTACAGACATCTTCCCGGAGACCAGAGTTTATGCGAAGCATTCCAATCCTCACAAGAGAGGACAAAACACTGGGACCCAAAGAGAAAACAAGAGGCAAACGAAAACCACCAAGAAAAGGATTGCCCCAAAGGGCAGTTAGCAAGGCTATTTACAAGGCACGGTACCTCCCAACAAGGCACCAGGAAAGAAATATCTACAAACGAAGGACTTTACATAAAATACATCTTTGGGCAAACTTGCCTTATTCAAAATAATGTTTGAGAAACTATCCATTGACAGGCAATGGGACAGGTTCTCCAGTCATGGTGTTAAGGCGGTAAGTATTTGCCCCGCATATCTCTGAGATTAGGTATGGCCCGAGCCAGAGCCGTTGGAACTTGGTGTGCTTGTCTTTCTTCTCCCGGGCCTTGTCCCACAAAAGGACCAAGTCTAAAATTTGAAAAGCCTTGTATTGGGCTCTACGGTCAAACCACCTCTTTAAAACTGCTTGATGATGTGCAAAATGTTCAAGGGCTGCGTCTCATTGTTCCTCCATTCTTACCAGATTTAGGAGCCAAACCTCCACAATGTTGTCCCGGTTGCTGAATTCCTGCATAAACTATAAAACTAGGATCTGTAAGTTGATTGGGAATACTGGGTTTTGGCCATAAACCAGATGGAATGGGGACATCCCTAGGGTGGCCTTAATTCAAATGTGATCTACCCAGAGGGTAAATCTCAACTTTTGGTGCTAATCCCAGGGATTT
The DNA here is from genome assembly GCA_018584345.1 of Thuja plicata. Classification (NCBI taxonomy): domain Eukaryota; kingdom Viridiplantae; phylum Streptophyta; class Pinopsida; order Cupressales; family Cupressaceae; genus Thuja; species Thuja plicata. The sequence continues at coordinate 920,518 of MU228229.1, forward strand.
TATTCTAGCAGGTGTTTGATCACTTCAAGTAGATTTTTATTCATAGATTCAGAAACACCATTTCCCTGGGGGTAATAGTTGCTGGAGAACTTTAGAGTGATCTTCTGATTATAGGTCCATTCAAGTAATTATGCCAAAGAAAATGTCGAACCATTATCACATACTAAGGCAAAAGGCATTCCAAATCTAGTGACAATGTTTTCTTCTAGGAGTTTAAAGATTACGTTTGCCATGTTTTTGCAAGGTATAACTTCGGACCATCGGGTGCAGTAGTCAGTAGTGGTTAGGATGTACCAGTGGTTGGCAGATGAGTTGGGGTTGATTTTCCAGATGAAGTCAAATGCCCATTGGGCGAAGGGCCTAGCCTCAAAGACTGGTTGTAGAGGCATAGCCGGGTTACACTCACGATGCGCCGCGGTTTGACAAGTGTGGCACCTCCGAACGTGAGTGTAAACATCTTTAAATATATAGGGCCAATAGTACATAGCCCTAAGGATCTGATGGGTGGTGGTGTCAGCTGAGCCATGCCCGGTTCCAAACTGCCCATGAAATTCATCAATCATCTTCGCAGCTTGGTCTCTGTCGATGCACCAGAGGTACACTCCCTCATAGTTCTTGAGGTAAAGCGCAGAGCTTTTGATCATAAAATGAGCACTTTTCATCTGCAAGGTGTGGCATTTATTGGGAGGTAACCCCTCCAAGAATTTTTTGTTCAATAGCAAATATACCAGATCGGTATACCATTTGTCTCGAGTGATGGACTCCACCGTGTAAGTTTGGCATTCTATGCGGGGAGTCTCTTCTGCCATCACTCGACTCAGTCCCTGACCCCAAACTATCTTCATGGGATGCATTTCTAAATCATATTCCTGGAGGATGGCCATCCATTTCCCCCATCTTTCACCCAACTCACTCTGCATCAGCAGAGACTTCATGACTTGGTCCAGGATGATAGCATGCACTTTGCTTCAGAGAATATAATGCCAGAATTTCTTCACAGCGCGAACAAGAGCGAAATCTTTCTTTTCCAGCGATGAATACTGGACTTCAGCATTCTTGAAGGGGGAGCTCATGAAAGCTATTGGTCGTTCTTCCCCTTCGACCTTTTGAGTTAATACCACCGTGGTAGAATGCGCTGAAGCAAAGGAGTAGATGTAAAATAGGAGGGAATAGTCTGGACTAGCCAGGACAGGTGCCTCCGTTATGGTTTGTTTGATTTAGGAAAAATCCCCCTTTGCTTCAAGAATTTACTCAATCTTGGTATCCTTTTTCATCATCTCGTTGAGTGGCTTAACTATCTCGGCGAATCCAGTGATGAACCGCCGGACAAAGTTGATCTTTCCAAAGAAAGATCGCATCTCCTTCTTGCTGCCGGACCTTTGTAAGTTTAGCAGCACTTCAAATCTCTTAGGGTCAATGGATATGCCCTTCTTAGAGATGATATGCCTAAGAAACTTCCCTTCAGTGACCTCGAATATGCACTTCTTGGGGTTGAGGGATATTCCATACCGGTGACATCTCTCACAGATCTAAGCGAGATGGGTGGAATGGTCATGCCTGTCCTGAGAAGAGATGGTCAAATCATCTATGTAGATGATTATGCACCAATTCACAAGGCCCTTGAATGCAATGTCCATGGCCTTTTGAAATGTGGCCCCTGCGTTAATCAAACCAAAGGGCATCCTCTTATATGTAAACGTTCCCCACTTAGTGGTAAACGCAATTTTCTCTCTATCTTTGTATTTAACCATGACTTGGTTATATCCGGAGTACCCATCCAAGAATGACATCATCTGGGATCCATTCACTATTTGCAACACCTCATCCAATGAGGGGAGAGGGTGGTTATCCTTCTTGGAGGCTCTATTCAAATTTCAGAAATTCACACACAGGCAAATTTTGCCGCTCTTCTTCTTCAAAGGGACCAAATTGACAACCCACGTAGTATGCCATATTGGAAAGATTATCTGTGCTGACAGTAATTTCTCCACCTCCTGACGAATTAGAGGCTCAATCAGTGGGTTGACTAGTCATTGCTTTTTCTGAAAAGGCTTAGCATCAGGCTTTAGGGGGATCATATGAGTCATAATGTATGTATCGTATGTCTTCAGATCCTCATATCCCCATGCAATTACGTCTATGTATTCTCAAAGAACCGTGAAAATCTTCTCCTTCTCCTCAGGGGAGCAGGAGGTGCCAATGTGTATCATCTTTTCTTCACTGAGCTCGCCGATGTTTACCTTTTCAAACTTTTCTCCTTCAGAGGAAGATGATATCTTTTCTCGGGCCCAAGGGTCCAAGTCAAAGATTCATTCAAGCGCAACCATCCCCTTCAGGATGGTATTAGTGGGTAGGTTTATGATCCAATCATCTTCATCACCCTACCCAGTATCATCATGGTCTCGTTCCTCCACTACCTGGCCTTCAAAGACACCAACATTGGCCATGAAGGCTAGGATATGTTGATCGTCCTCAAAAACCTGAAAGTGGGTGACATTATCTGGAATGGACAGGGTGGGGCCCATCTCAACTAAAAATCTCTGGAGTCGCGAGCCGGCCATGGGCTCAAGTGTGCTAGCAGAAATGGCAAGGGCATCCGAGACATAGTTTCATCACTAGGGAATAAGATCAATGCCAAAAGCATCAAAATCTTCAATAAGGCTCCAAGCCCGATTGTGGTATGTGGCCAACCTCTTGTTGTGACATGTATATTGACTCTGGATCTATTTGAAAACTAGCTCTGAATCACCCAGGGCCCACAGGCGGGTGACTCCCTTCCTTAACGCAAATAAGAGTCTAAGGACCAAAGCCTCGTACTCTATAACATTGTTTGTGTAGTTGAACTGCAGTCTGTAGGATGCAAGGAAGGATTTCTCTCGTGGGTTGATTAGTTCTACTCCGGCCCCACAGCCTTGTTTGGATCAGGACCCATCAAACTTAAGGGTCCACAAATCACTATTCGTAGTCTGGATCTAGGGAGTGAGAGTAGTCTTTGGATCATTTTTGGGAGGCTTGGGAGGAGCTTTCTCCTGCACTGTTGGTGTATGGGTGGGATCTATCTTTGGAGGATTTTGGATCTGGGGTTCCTGGGTAAATGGCACCGAAGAGGTGTTTCCAATAAAAGTATTGGGTTCCTGGGGATCAACCACATGTGCTTTGCTCCGGAATGCATCGATGTGTCGGGTAGCAATGGAAAGGCAAGGTTCACACTCTAGATCTAAATGTTTTTGATAGTGCACTCGACACCAAGTGTCAGACAAGAGCATAGTGGGGGTTGCTGCGGCACCTTGAGAGTCAACTCTGACTCTCAACTTTTCTTCCAGGTCGTGGGTTCTCTACAGAACTATGGGATCCCCCCAGGGGTGAAATCAAATGTTAAGATTTCAAAGGGTCAGTACACCCTGGGAGAAGTCTCAGAGAAGAAGACCTCACTGACCCTCCTGACCTCGGTAAGGGCCTGCTTCATCCAGGGTTCACTTTCAACCCATATCTTATTTGATTATCCTTCCCAAGGGAGACATAAGTGGGAGAAGTTGGTTGAAAAGTATCCGTTCAAGGACTTAGACCAATTCCAACTTAATAACATCCCATAAGTCTCTGGGATGTCCACCACTTGGACGTCGATTATGATTTCTATCTTGGGGTCCTGGATAAGCTGTGTCTGGACGTTCTTCAATTCCCCCACCATTTTCATGGCAGTCTTATCTAGTTGAATCACTGCGCCATTAGATGGGGTGGGATGGAATTTGAGCTTCTGGCATATGGAAAGGGGCATGATGTTTCCTGAAGCTCTAGAGTCTACTAAGCAGTTGTGTATATTTTTACCTTAGATATTTAGGCCTAATAGGAAGGGAGGATCCTCATTGTTTCCCCAAAAGACAACCGCGTTGGCATCCTCAAAAGAGACACTCTTAGGCAGGCGACTGATGACTTCCAAATTTTCCAAGAGTTTCAGAAGAGACTTCTTCTACTCGGGACAATTTAGCAAAACCTCCATCAAGGTCACGGAGGTGGTGGTTTTCTCTAACGCCTTTGTAATGTCGAATCTCCCTCTCGGGAATTGGTGACTCCCCTCAACTAGGTCTTTTACTTGGTTAGAGCTAAAACCTTTTAGAGGGGTGGGCCAATCAGTTGTGTTATCCCAGGGAGGAGTGTCCTTGGTAGGGGGTGTAGGTGTGCAAGCTAGTCCTTTACTAGCCTGACTCTGGGTGTTGTATGGAGTCCGTGGGTTGGTGAAGGCATTGGCCTCAAAGGGTGGGATAGATTCATCAAACAATCCATGCAATTTGGATTCCCCTTCATCTTCCCTGGAAGTTCCGAAGAAGATGGTCTCACAGGTGAAGGCACTGTGGGTTGACTCTTACACAGGAGGCTCTGGGGGAGTAGCATCATGCGATTGTTGTCTGTCTAGCTGGGAGATCATGATCACCTTTTCCAGCGTGGCACAATTCACCTCATTGCGTGAGCTCGTGTCGTGCAATCTACACCAATTAGTCATGGGCTGGAAGTCTGTGACTGGTGTGAAATGTGATGGTCCAACACCACTTTGGTTGGAATTTTGGTTCGGAGGTGGACCTCTGGTGTTCACGTTATTGTTCCATTGCTGTTGATTGGGCCAAGGCCCATTATTGAAGTTTCTTCCCCTGGCATTGTTGTTTCATTGGCCGGAGAAAATATTTCCTCTCTGGGAATTAGAATTCTGGGGTGCATAAGACCCCACCTTTAACTGACCCATGTCCACAGTCAGGGTAGACAACATTCGTTGGAGGGACTCAACCTCAGCGGTCAACTGAGTGTTTGCGTCATAGTGTGACAGTTGTTGTTGTTGGTTTCCTGGGAAGGCATTAGTATTCACTGGAGTGGAGGGCGACAATCCTCCAGCCGCGGATGACTAAAAGAAGGGCACTCTGGACGGTTGTGTCTGAGGTTGTTGTGCTTGCTGTGGCTGATTCCAAGGGAAGGCTTCTAGACTTGGTATTGCTTGAGTCTGTGAGGGATAAATGTACCGGGCCTACTGGTCTATCGGTAGTGGTGGTGGATTTATTGCCATCACGGGGGCACCCATTGTCATATTGGGGTTATATCCCTGGTGTACGTAGTTCCACCGGGGGTCATGTTGAAGGGCGTACTCTGCCCAATCCCACCCGGGGATTTATTGAGACCATGAGATAATTCTAAGGCTAGATTGTAAACCTTCGCCAAAGTATCCCAGTCACCCACGACAGTTATTCTCCAAAGGAGGGTGACAACAAAGGGGTCCATTGTGTTACGATAGGTCTGTATGGTTACTTTTGGGGATGGGATGAAAGGGCCCATGCACCGCTTCAAGCCACGCTAGAACCAATGGTTGAAGGCTGTAAAAGGTTTGTTGGGTTCCTTCCTAATGGAGATGAACTGGCTGTGGGACCAAGCTGGGTCCACATGTACGCAGAAGGCAGCCAGGAAGGCATTCTCCATGTCCTGCCAACTATTAATGGAGTTGGAAGGAAGGTTAAGGTACCAGTTTAACTCACCTTGCCCTAAGGACAAGGGAAACATTCGGGTCACAACATCTTCATGCTAGATCCGGTGTCGGTTCATGGCATCTTTGTATGCCTATAAATGTTCTTCCATGGTCCATGAGCCTAACTGCTCATATCATGGGCAAATCTTCTCCAGGTGCGAGGGTAAGTCGTTGATCGCGCCTAGGAAAGTTCCCATAGGGGACCCGATGTTACCAAAATATGCAGCCATTGGGGGACCTAGATTTTGAGTAGTCTGAGCATTGGTTCCCGGGATTGTCTGAGAATTTTGGGTATTTTAAGGTACGCTGGACCCCCAGACAATAGTGGCTGGTGTGGTTTTTGGGGTCCTTTTCTTTCGAGTAGGAGGCTCGAGTTTAACAAACCTTCTGGGGTTTGGGGCTGACCTAAGGATTCTCTCAAATTTCACTAGGGAGAAAGACCCAATCACACTGAAGGTTTGACTGCCAAAACTATAGCTTGGGGAACCTTCAGGAGGTGTAAAATTAGAATCTCGAGAGGGGGACGAGTTCATGCCCTCCTTCTAGCGCCAGTTTTTGTTGATGGGGTTTTGCTGACCGGGTCCGCCAACAGTCATAAGTTGTCACCGGGTACCGGGGGTACCGGCCAACTCCGCCTATAAAGTTTGTCCAAGGAAGTGAAATTTCCCGGGCCTCCAAGCACCTGGGTGTTGGGTCTCGATGGTGCGGGGCTCAGTTGGGGAGATGTGAATTTTCGAGGGGGATAGCTGGTTTCTTCAACTCATTCTCTCTAGGGATTCAGGAAGGTGAGGTTTCTCCAAGCATTCTACACTTAGCAAATAAACAGAAAAAGATCCGGCAGGGTTAGAAGTACTTCATCTATCTATAGTCATGCTTAAACATTCAAAACATCTATAATGCTCTGATATACTACACTAAATACCAAAGGAATACACAACCATCAGTTCGTATTTCATCAGTAGCAAGGGAAAAGAGGTCGTTAAGCTACTTAAAATATCAGAGCAGAAGACATAGAGAACATAAAACATAAAATACCATTAACTCAAAAGTTTGAATGCCAACATCATTGCAAGAGCTCTCCCTTCTTCATTAATATTTCTTCCAGCAAACACTGGTGCGTGATACAATGGCGGCTCCAAGAGAGCATCTAACTACTGAAAGCATAAGAGACCAATGAGCCTTGAGCTCTATAACTGAAATGAAAATACTTTTTCTCTGTTACTGTGGACAACAAAATCATTAATTTTTCTGACCCTTGGAAAAGCGCTAGACTTACTATTTATACACATTTTCATCTAACCCTAACCCTAACCCTACTTTACATTACACTGTAATAAAATATAATATCTGGGGGCTGGTACTACCTGCACCACCATACAAAAGACCTTGAGATGGAATAGGCCTGACATGTCAGAAGAATAAGACAAGAAGGTAGAGTGGAAGAATCAGCCTCGAGAAGAGAGCCCAGAGAGATAAGGAAGTAATCTAATCCCCAGGGATCGAGGCTACATGCCTCATAAATGGGAAATGTGGTGCCCTGTCTCCAATGTGCAGGTCTACATCCAAAGTGACACCTCAAGAAGACCATCAGTCAAAAAACCAACTGTTGATCCGACGTTCCTCGATGTAGCCAACTACCTACTGATAGTCTTTATTAACCGCTTCTAAAAGTGACTGGTTGGCCTCGGGGACTGGGACAAGGATCACTCGAAAGAATACAAAATTTAGGATCCGAGACTATGGGATCCGGGAACTTACGTTCTAAAAGAATAAAGAATACAAAGTATTTGGGTTTTTCTCCGGCCTCCCGAGAAACTTTATTCTTGCTTGTTGTCATTGAAGGTTTGGAGAAGGTAGGAGATTCCATCCTCATCAATTTCTCTGAGGCCGGACCGCTGGTACTTATCCGCTTCAATTTGTTCCCTAGCTCTAGAACATTATTCTTAAACTCATCGGACATTTTTGCCACGTCATGGCCACTAAGGACCATACAAGTTAACCTTGTCATTTGAGTCCTATCTAGTCCCTTCGGGGATTGATATTTGGACTCCATTAATTCATCAAACTTACCCAAAACATACTCCTCCGGAGTGTATGTATCAGTGCTGAATGGGTCAGCTCCGGAGACCTTTGTGACAAATGCCTTGTACATATTTGAAGAATATTGAACTGTGTTGACTTTATCATGTAGAACCCCTACCAGTTACTTGAGTACCTCCAATGTGAGGTCAAGTCTGGAGTGCTGGGTCCTCACAAAGTTTAATGATTCTTCTCCCAGAATCCTGGACTCAGAGACCATTTCCTCCCCAAGGCTGAGGAGTTCTCCTAGTTCTACCTTCCATGCCTCATAGTTTTCCATATCACCCTCCCAAATGTTAAGGATGGTTTCTTCCTGATGCAGAACGTGTCGAGCCGCATATAAATCTGGAAGGGTGGATACTAGGAAACGCCGGGTGTTTCCTACTTGCAGAGCGACCCACTCATCGACCGCTTGGGCCTTCTTCTTCATTGTTCGCAGGGAGTTAATGTCGCTCTGTGGTAGTGGTGCATCAGATGTGGAGGCCTTCAGAGGGATGGCACTAATAGGCCTGGCCAGCTCAGTAAGCAATCCCATAATGTTCGCTATCTTTTCCTTCTCTACCTTGAGCCTTTGGGCCTCCTTTTTGTATCGGGCCTCCACGTCGCTGGTCACCTCTTTTAATAGGTTTACTTCACCCTGTTTACCTCTTTTTCCCAAAGATATCTCTTTGATATCATAATCTCCGGCCTCGATCGTTGCATCATCAGTGTTTAGGGGAGGTGTTGCAACAACGGCAACTGCTTCTCCTCCTGGCTCGGTTCGAAGAGTATGAATCATCTGGGCTTTCTTGGCCTTTGGTGGGCCCTAGACCTGGGACATCACTTTGGCTAGGGATAGGTGAGCTCTAGGGGTGGACAGGAATTTTCTCTTCTTGCTTTCAACTAACCACTGAGGTGGCAGGGGTGGCTTGTTTGCCAAAGTTTGTTCTTTCAGTTCTTCCTTGGTGTCCTGTTGTTGTTCCTCCTCAGTGGTGTGAGTCTCACCCACCCCTTTCTCTTTATCTTGGGCTTCATCAGGAACATTTCCCCCGGCGATGTTTTTTTCCTCAGCCTTGTCCTTTGTATCTTCAGCTTCATTTGGAACTTCATCAGCTGTCCCGGGGGTTTCCTCCTCTTGTTGTTCTTTCTCTTCGGCCTCTGTCACCGGGATCTCTTCTTCTTCTAATATATCCTTTGGTAATAGGGGAGGTACCGGGCCAAGATTTAGCATTTGTGCCATGGTTTTTACCTGCCCAAAGGTCGCTACAGGGAGTGGCACTTGGAATGTGGCAGCTGAGGTTACGGTTGCTCACGTAGGTCTGGTTCCTTCAGTGGATGCCGCTTGTTCAGTCTGCCTTTGCTGGTCCACCCCTGCATCTTGCATCCCTGGAACCTCGGAAGCGATCTCCTGCTCTACCTCCTCTTCTTCCATATGTTCCTCTTGCTCTTGTCCAGGTCTTTGTTCCTCAGCTTCCTCTTCTTCTAGGACTTCAGCCCCTATCTGCCCGATGCCCCCCTGCAGATTACCAAACTCGTCGGTTTCCAAAATGTCATCAAACTCACCCTACAAAGGAGGGTTGGCTGGGACATTAGCAGGCTCTAGTTCCTTTTTTAGCTTTGGGGAGTTAGAAGAAAGGATCTCAACTTGTGGAGTCTGGGGCATCCCAAACTCTGACTCCTTCTTGGGCTTCAGGTCAAGCCTCCTCCTTCTCTTGGTAATCAAACGCGGCCCCACATCTCTTATTGCTGCTTGCTCCATTGGGTCCACCCCTGTTGCCTTAACCATCAAGGCTGCTAGTGAAGGGGAGGAGGGGGGAAGAATGGGTCCGACCATTGACGTCGGGGTTGCCAGCCACGTGATTATCCTATCTTTCATCTGTTGGGAGGCTCCCAGCGACTGCTTTAGATGTTCCTTTATGGGGACCTCTTGCATAGGAGGAGTTGTCATTATTCCTTTTCCTTTATCCGCTCCCTGTGAAGAAGTCCCGGCCCCCGAGGTTATCTTTGGTACTGGTTGGGCCGCTCGATGGACACTCCCGGGGTACACCTTCTTGAAGTAGGCATGGCTACATTCGACCACCTCACGGGTGAAGTCCTCAATGGTGGGCCCTTCCTGGGCATCCCAATTTACTGGTGGGAGGGCCATTGTATCAATCCCCTTTACTTTGTATTGGGGATCTATCGTAGAGCCGACGTCTGAGAAGTCCTTCAGGAATCTCCGAAGCTTCAATCTTTCCATCATGCCTACGGTCATCCTGACGTAGTGCTGGTTTTGGACCTCCATGTTGTCCTGGAAGTCTTCCCAAAATTCCTCCATATGGTATTAGTGGGGCTCTGATTCCCGGGGAAGTGCCGTTGCAATCTTTCCATGCGGATCAAAATACTTCTGCGCTAAGTTGAATTTTGCCAAGTTATAGTTTTTTAGCTCATTGTCCGCTTCTTTGGCGGTGGCCAGACTGCATGAATAATTCCCACACGTGATTGGGAATGGAATATTAGTTACCTTCTTCAGGGTATAGAAGGCATGCAACTCCATTATCTTCCTGTAATACTCCAGGAGAATTATCTTGTCCCCGTAATGTTTGGGCAACAAGTAGGGTTTTCTGGAGAAATTGGTCACCCTTATTCATCGCCTCTGTGGACAGGCGGTATCCTACATCCTGGGTGGGTGTGAGTAGGTGGTAGTAAACAAACACATCGTTTACTTGGCAAAAACTGGGGAAACTGGCCTCTCATTGAATCTATGGAAAGTAGTCCCAAGGGGCCTTCTGGCTTGGGCTGATCCCGAGTACACTGTCGGTGAGTAGCCCATTGGTGTGGGGTCTCTACTGTGCCATGGCCCAGAGAACATAAGAAGTCATATAAAACTTCTTCTTCTTGGCCAGTTGAAGAAACTGGGAGTCGACATGATTTGAAATTATGGCTGCCCAGTCAAAAAACTCCCCTGCTGTACTTATACCAAGAAAGAAGTAATACATCCATCCTAAAAATTCTCGGGCATGCTGTTGCCCGAAGACCCGGCATAGTGCTATCATCCCCATCTGGATGTTCTCTTTGAACTCAGACCTGGGGATCTCTAGTTTCATCCTCTTGGGGTCCCTCTTTGAGACTTTGAGCCAATTATTGTTCATATATATACGGGCCGCCTCCTCCAGTTGCTTGAATTGGGCCAAGGCATCAGATCGGGTGATCATGGCTAGCTTGGCGAATTGAGGGATTCCCAAGCTCCTCTGGAAGGTATCAGGGTCGAGAGACACTAAAGAAGTGGGGTACCCGGTTGCTCCGGGGGTGCGAGCATAGTAGCCCGAACAGATGTGTCGTAAAGAGCCGCAAGTGTGAGAATAAGCTTCGGTGACTGCACCGAGGACGGGAAGCAAGCTGCTTTAAGGATCCCAGAGTTTTTGATTTTGATGGATAATGGATCCGTGGCCTACCATTGGATGTACATCATCTTTACCAAGGCCTCCATTTCGGGCCATGTCCTGACGCTGGTGTCGGTAATGAGCTGGACCTTGGACTTAATCTTCGAGCACATGATAACACTATCTTTTATGTATTTCATGCTCAAAGGCATCTTTTCCAGAGCCTTCACCATTTTGGATCTAACTGCCGCTCTGGTACTTGCCGTAGATGGAAGTTCTGGACTCCCGGGTGGTGAAGATGCGGATGCTTCAGACATGTTTGAAAGTACTGCTCTAGAAACTTGCACGGAAAGGCGACCGTTAGAACGTATAGATAAAAAAAAACTCCAGGGTCTGGAGATCTTACCATTGTAGTGTCCTCTTTCCCTGAGAAGTCAACTTAGTTCAAAAACTCTGGGAAGTATATATATTGCGAACTTAGAAATTTAATCAACATCCGTGTTCGGGGATTTTATCACACTTAGAAAAAGGACACGGGGTGGGTGATGGCAGGAAACCCAGAGCCCGGGAAAGTAACCATTGTAATCTGTACAAAAAGTGAGCCGTCAGACCCATGTGAGCACCACATGGGTGAGTAATAAATGGGAGTTATGGTGATGACGACGGAGCCAACTGTCTGAATGGGTGAAAAGTGAAGGCCACTTGGACAGATTTAAATGTGCGCATGGGACGTAAATGTAGGTTAGGATGGTTTATGGAGGAGAGAGAAAACTACTTGGTTGAAACTGGCCGAGAGACGATTTTCAACCAAGCAATTTTCTGCATAGAGCAAGCTTGCATGGCTATAAACCAGAAGCGAATGCATAACAGTGAGCTCAACAGACTACGTAGCAGAATACACACAAAATATACACTTATACACAACAGAGCTAAAGGAGATATACACATGTAACCTGGAAGGATATACAACAAATATACACCAAATTTACATATATATAGAAAGCACAGACCAGGAACTCACAAAAAACTAGACAATGTACAGAATACTTACAACTATCTACACCGTCTACAAACTAGACTACACCTGCACAGAGGGCGGACAACCCTTTGGCAGAGCCAACCCACCAACGGGTGGTGAACCAGAAGGAAATGCAAGACAAAACAAAAATGAGGCAACACAAAAAGGAAACAAAACCAGAAAGAAGGAAAGCCGAGTGGGAAGAAATGCGCCAACCTGAAAACATAGAAAGGAGAGGAAAGAAAAACTCTGCGAAAGCTCTGCAACAACTTCCACTGCCAAATGATCACAACTCGCCACCACCAACCACTCATAATCACTCAGGAATGCTCAGGATGATTAGCACTGGATTATCGCTAAATTGCTGGAAATCGCTATGAAATCACTCTGATTGCTTAAGTGTTTAATTACGGTAAATGTGAAAATGACAGGTAACTTCTATTTATACCCGCGGTAAAAAGCAAGTCACCTTTCCTTCTGCAAACTCTAGACAGATAGACCTCCAGACTCTGGGCTCGGGGATTCCATGCGATGATATCACCTTAAAGAAAGAGAACATCACGGCAAAGAATCTCGGAGTCTGGAATCTGGCTCCCGACAAAGGAAGACCAACTCTGGGACCGGGGTCCCGGAGGCACAAGAAACCAACAAAACAAAGAAAAACCGCGGGGAAGAAAACCCCAGAGAAGGAAAACAAAGAAAAATACAAGGCAAGAGCCAAAAGCAGAAAAGCAAAAAAAAGGGGGACCCAACATTTTGTACACAAAATGTAGGGACGGGGATGCAGGGCATGACACATTCCCGTGTTCATCGTAATTTTGACGACATAAGAGTCAATGCCCATGTTTTTCGAACATCCGACGAGCACAAGAATAACTTAAAAAAAGGTAATATTTTCTCATTTTCGCGTGAGCCCTTCTAAGATTGAGACCGAAGGAGGATACTTTACATTCATGCTTTGTTTGTGCAAATTATTTGGCCACACATAGGTTCTGCATGCCTCTCTGGAGATCTGTGTTATTACAATGTTTTCTTCCTTGATTTTCGTCATATTTCTTGGTTGGATGATTCATTTGGGTAATTTGTATTGCTTGCGTTAGATTTCATGTTTGTTTTTGACTTACCTTCATCTGCACATGCCATTTTTCTCATGTAATTGTTCTCTTTTGCACAGAATTTTTTCAACAACTCTATCTATTCTAGGTTGACTCACCTCATATCTGTGTTTTTGGAGGTATAATTTATTGACATAGAATCTATTTTCTTGGTAGGCTCCATGGATACTTTGTAGTGATCAAGACATTATTGGATCGTTTCTTGTGTATGTGCTTCTGATCAGGCATATTTATGAGAACTAAGTTTTTTAATCACAACGCAATTCAGTGATTTGCCAAAGGTATGCATCTCTGCACATTCATCTCACAAATTCACAAAATAAGATGGCACATTCAAATATTAGCTACATTGGGTTCCAACCTAGTCACAGAAACAATATTTATTAGGGCTTTTTCTTTTCTTTCATTGAAACAATAACATTTTGTAGAATTTTGAAGCATGTGATAATTTAGCGGGCTTTTGTTGGTGGTGTTTGTTGGTAGGAAATAGGGCACAAAGATAAACTTGGAAACATTTAATGAAAACATTTGTTGGTATTGAAGAATGCTTTGGACATCGCATATGCCGATAATTAGTTGATATGGAGATTCATATTCATTATTCAATTCATATTTGAATTGTAGCTTCATACTTGTGACATACGATTCCATATCAGATTCACAATTCATTAAGGCATACAGGTTCATAATAGAATCATATGATATATTAATTCATTTCAAAATTGCAGAATTTTACAATAATACTCAATCTCATTTTCAAAAATAAAGATACATTTTAGTATGTTTATCATGGATATCTTTCTCCTATTCAAAACACAAAACAAGTTTGCTAATGCTGATTAAGCCCAATATGCAAGTCTATGATCCATTTTCTTATATGAAAACCAGAGATTTTAGCATGTCATAGAACCTAATATCTTCTTTCCCTATATGAGATGCAAATAATATCAAGTTTACTACTAATTAATTATCATGAATTCGATCCTATTCACTCTTGTGTTCAAAACAAGAAATGTTTGGTTGAATATTAATTTGTATGAGTCATTAGCTTGATTCATGAATAAAGACACCTAGGGATTTTACAAAAGAATGTTTGCCTAATTAAATAAAGATTGATGAAATACATTGGAATTGAATCTATTGATCCTTTCTTAGCGAAAATGTATAACTAATGGAAACAAATGAGTTCCTATCTCTAATATGGCTTCCAAATGTAGAGCAATAGGAAATCATTGTCATCTTGCAAATTGCAAGTGTCTAAGACAAACTATTGTATGTAAAGATTGATAGTCCAAAATCCTTTTAATGTCATCTCAAGGAGAGAGACAATAGTTTAAGAGAATACTAAGACTTATGGTAACACTCATGTATCAATTTTATTGCAAAGCTCAATCTGAGAAATAATAGAAGAGAAGATGGGGAAAACTATGAACGTTTGCAGTGCATAAAGCATAGTTCAGTTCCAAGAACTATGGCCAATTACGAGAACAACCTATGATTGTATCCATTAGAAGAGAATAGATTATAGAACATAACACAACACCCACCTTCCTCCTCCACCCCCCACCAACTCGTAAATAAAAAAATAATGATGTTGAGATAGAATAGTGAATTAATCCACTCTTCAAGAACATAATGACAAGTAGAAGTTCATCCCCCAAGATTGAGAGAGTTCCCTCCTCATTATTACATCTTCCTCGATATCCTCCCTCACAAATGGAAAGGATAGATTGAATTTCATCTTGAAAAGAGATATATTTCTCTATTAAAGAATGGTATTCCCCTCATATATTAATCTTGGCTCATATGTTAAGATGAAAACCATAAATGATTTCCTTGAGTTCTCTATTTTTTAAATGATTAATATCCTCTTTTTGATCTTGAATAGATAATTCATGTTATAAACATACCGTAATACCAAATTCGAAAGGAAAGAAGGAATGTTCTCCAACACCCATGTTTCCACCAAAGAGCGATGAAATCCTTGCATGTTACTGTGGCAAGGTCATGGGGTTAATTCCATCGCATGTATGTGTGTTTCATGTGAATAATGATTTAAATGTTGTCAAGAAATAAGATATTCCAAGCCTAAATTTGATTGCTTATATGATCGATTGAATTTCCTGAATTAATGAGATTATTAATTTGATTCACATTAACACAAAGATGAATTATCTTATCGATGATTATTAAATTATGAAATTAAAAGGTAAACAAGAAAAGGACCACCTATTAACACCATGGCACCTAGAAACTCACGACCTTATCTAACCCTACATTAAGGTGGCCAAATGACTAAGATTACTTATCCATAAGTTCCTACTTGGATGACAATTTCTATATTTCCCTGGCATCTGCATCCTACCTTCCTAATGATACTCTCCCACCTTATACGAGGGTGATAATTCTCTTGCATTCATTGGCACATGAGGTAGTTAGCTATAACTTCATTCCATTTTGATAATATATAATTTTTATTGCTAGCAAAATTCATCTAGGTTTGTCAATATGTATCCATATTCATTAGTATACATCATTATCAATCAATATATTACATTATTTATTTCAATGCATCAATATTGAATAATATTCAAAATGAACATATTTCAATATTAATATCACACTTCCAATGAAATAGTTAAAATAGTTATTTGAAAAGTCCACAAGAAAGGGATGTAAAAAAATCAATATCATGAACTAATTAGTGTCCTCGAAAACCACCCACAATTTTTGGTGTGGATAAACCTTCATATGGCGACATTTAATTTTGTAGGTACAAGTTTTAAAATTACATAACGAAGAATGACTTCATTCTTGATCAAAATCAATTGAAAAATGGTAGTTAAAATTTCTTAAAAATTTATGGCATTTATTATGCTCACTTTGGCTTGGTGTCAATCTAACAATGGAAAGAATCAACACTAGAACAAATTAACTCATAGATTATATTTGTACATTTTTAATCGAAGATAACCACAAAAATTATTTTATGACAAACCAATTCATTCAATGCATCACCATTTTATAAGGTAGTAGTACATCGTTACTATCAAATATAACTATGAATAAAGTTATCCATGACAAAATATCATATAATTTACTTAACAATAAGAATACTCTTGGACTTTCTTTCCATGAAATTTACATAAAGAGTGAGCTTTAAAAAATTCACCACATTCAAATACTTATATCAGATGAGCCAAAATCCGCAACACTTTCCTCATGAAAGAAAGGTAAGGTGTGAAAAACACTTCCTAACACTAATCTAGTGGCATTGATAAATTGTACCTATGTTTGCTAGGATCCTGGATATCAACTTTGACAATTTTCTTCATTGCAGGTTTGTTGTATAGATGACTACAGAAAAATTTCTAATTTTATGACAAGGTCAATTGGATGGTAAAATTTAGAAGCCCTATTTTGAAGCCCAAGCCATTGAGCGAAGACTGTATGATATAAATGTCACAACTATTGGTTTTGTGTTATGTGAATCATTGAATCATTGCTTAAAATCACCATTCCCACCAAATGATCAATTTTGATGGTGATCGTTGATGTAGGTTTTGTCTGTTAAATGGAAATTGCTATGTGTGTCTGTTGTAATGCCTCTTCACAGTTGTGAGTGTGAGATGAAGAGCCTTAGCATAGTTTTATTCTTGTAGTATAATTGGGCTTATGAAAAGGCAATAATTTATCAATTTTGTAAAGTTGAATAATTTATTTCAAAGTGACTTAGTTAGTACCAAAAGGAAAATTAAAACAAAGAAAGTCATTTTATGAAGAAATAAAATATAATTTCTTGAACTTTCAAAAGGATAGTATAAAAGGTATCTGTAAAGGAGCATTTCACATCTTTCGGCGAATTAATAATTTATTGTAAAGTTTGGGTAGTTCTAGCTAAAATCCTAGGACAAAAACTTTAAAGAAAAATTGGTTCCAAATAAGGATCTATTCTTAGCTAGTATCAAGTGGATTCAATTAGATTTCATCAATTTGCAGAAATGAGCGATTTAAAATGAGCACAACCTACCTTGATCAAGGTGTTGGAAATGAAATAAGTAACTGAGAGGGGAGGGGTGAATCAGTTACTCCAAAAAAAATCCTTGTCCCTTAGATGTATAAATACTTTAATACTATTACTCGGGTTAGTTAAGATATTCTTCTGTAGCTCGGGTGTTCCTTCTATAACTCGGGTGTCAAAGCAATCTTTAATGCAATTATACTTAGAGATTAAGTGCAAAAACATAAAGCATAAAACAAGTAACAAGTACACACATGACACCAAGATTTAATGTGGAAACCCAATATGGGAAAAACCACCAATGTAACTAGTTACTGTTTTTCACTCTTTTGAAGTGAGCCTTGTTAGGAGCCAACCGTGTTAAAGGTTACAATAATACACTGTTAGGTGTGACCTATTTAAAGGATTTAATCACCCTGTGAGAAGTGGCCTTGTTAGAGGTCTTCAACACTTCAATCTGGAAATGCTACCTTGTGAGAGGATTTAAAAAAGACTGTTAAGTCTACTCTGTTAAGAGATTTTGATCACTGCTACAATTGTTAGAAAGTAACAATGGATTGACCTGTATGTGTAAGCAACTGTCTTTTCTGATTCATATCTCTTCTTAATTCTAACTGGATCCTTGCTGATCAAATATTCTATTGCAGCTCTGAGTGTTCTGTACTCAATCAGAATCCCATCTGATTTCTCCTTCTGCCTTTTCACTTTCACTTCTACTTATACACTTAGACTTCAACACAATCAATCCAAAATTGACCTTTCATAAATACATGGTAAGCCCTGTCAAGTCGGCTTGAATAAACTCTAAATGATAAATCATAATTCAGTCGGCCTCATATAACCATTTAATTACATAATATAAATCATTGTTAGTTGGCTGCAACTGAATGCCTGACCAAGACTGAAATGCCCGAGTGAACTCGGTCAACATTGAACTTCTTCAATGCCCGAACTTAACTTATTATGTTTACCAACTGTGCTCGGTCTAAATGTAGACATTAGTGTAAAACCACTACATAAGTGTATATACATGAGTAACATCAATGACAATATACAATTGAATAATTGTCTTCAACAATCTCCCTCTTTGGCATTGATGGAAACACATGTCATAATACAAAGAATTGTGGAGCAAAAAAAAATTTCTTTAATGTCTTTAGCTTCATTCTCATTCTCCCTCTGACAATGTCCTTAGCTTCATTCTAATTCTTATGTATTATAGAAAACTCTTCCTCTTTGACAACAAATGCCAAAGACTCCAATTCCACAAATACTATTTCTCTTTGAAGTTGTAATGTACCTGAATGTACTAATTCATCTGCAATGGGCTCTGATAGATCTGCATCAACTAGAAGATTTTCATTGTCGCTCGAGTTGATGCATTGCTAAACTGTATTTTAGTGACCTTCAGGTAGGGGAAGTACCTCTAGCTTTCATCTAAGATACAAGAATGCATCCTTAGGTAAGGGTTTCGTGAATATGTCTGCAACTTGTTCTTTGGTGTTTACATATTCCAACCTTACTTCTCTATTATGTACTAATTCCCTCAAGAAATGATATTTTATTGCTATGTGCTTGGTTTTGGTGTGCATCACAGGATTCTTTGAGATGTTAATGGCATTGGTGTTGTCATAGTAGATAATAACTAGTTCTTTTATCTCTTCCTTCATTCCTAACAACAACTGCTTGATCCATATGATGTTAGAGCAGTTCACTGCTGCAACAACATATTATGCCTCTATTGTAGACTAAGAGATACAATTCTGTTTCTTGCTAGTCCAAGACACTAACCTTTTTCCAAGAAAGAAATCTCCACCACTGGTGCTCTTCCTATCATCGCCACTTCTAGCCCAATCAGCATCAGTGAATGCTTTTAAATCAAAGTTTCCACCTTTCTTATACCATAAACCATAGTCTTCAGTACCTTTCAGATATCTCATAATTCTTTTGATTGCCAATAGTTGATTATCTCTGGGATTATCTGAAAATATTGCAACAATACCAACTACCAATGCAATATCAGGTCTGGTGTGCACAACATATTGCAATTTTCCAATCATGGATATGTAATTGGTCTAATCTACCTCTTTTGAATCATCATCCTTAGATATTTTCTATCCAGTACACATGGGTGTTCCAACAGGTTTGGAATCTTCCATACCAAATTTCTTGAGTATCTCCTTGATATATTTTGATTGAGTAATGTAGATACCATCCTTCATTTGATGTACTTGTAAA
>MU228229.1:950233-964549 GCA_018584345.1 Thuja plicata
AATCCATTAATGATCATCTAACTACTATAAATGGTGGCCACCAAGCATTTAAAAGGTGAAAATAAGAGGAAAAGTGAGGGGACAGTCATATAGAGAGTGATTTGTCTTAAGGAGGATAGTATTTGAGTATTGATTCATGATTATGATGTGGAAACAATAATGTTTGTATCTTGAATGGTTCAAAGAAGTCGTTGCACATGTGAGATTGGTGATGCCCTAGGAACAAGGGTTTGTAAGGGGTGAATTGGGGCTTTTGGGGTTAGGAAACCCATAGAGTCAAATTGAGTGGGCATTTATCTAATTGAAGACATTTTAGAAGCCTATGCAAGCTGTGGAGTCCATACATTGAGTACTGCTATAAGTTGCTTTGTAAATGCATCATTGCTTCAATTGTTGAAAATAGGGTCACTGTGAAGAATCTTTTCTATTTGCCAAAGGATGCTTATCTAATTTTTGTATATGTGTTGTGCAAGGATAGAGAGTGTTTGAAACTATGATTTATTCAAGGGGTCTTTTGGTAAAAACAAAATTTATACATCTTTTTGTCTTGCTGCTGTCACAGAGTTATAATTTTGCATTGACAACATTTGGCTACATTGTGCATTTTAGCCTAAAAGGTGTTGAAACTGAAAAGTATTGGTTGGAACATGTCATACATGCTAAAACAAACCTATTGAAGCCTTGAAACCTCCTAGAGTTGACTATTTGTGGAATTTTCCTATCAGGACCTAGAAGGGTCACTTGGAACACTTCTACACCATTGCTCATTTTGGGTTGTTTCTTGGTTCACCACCCTGATCTCTGTATCAGAGCCCCTTTACGAAGGCTCCCAAACAACTCTTCTCTCCACTGTATTTGTGTTGGTGAAATTAAAGGTTATGAATGGTTTATCCAACATAACAATCTCACATATGTTAAGGTATGTCATATATGTCATATTTTTCATCTATTTTAGTTGTAATATCATTATAGTTAATAAAGGGCGAATCATGTACCATTAATATTCTTTATATTAACAAATTATTATTTTTTTTCATAGATTGATAGGTGAGTTTTTGTTACCACCATAAAACATTCTACCTCTCTCATACCGAGAATTATCTGCCATAATGAAATATATTGGAATGGAGTATCAAACAATATATGCATATCCCAATGATCATATTATATATCATAAACAACATAAATTTGCAACATAATTCCCTGAATGTCATATCAGTAGATATCAAATAGATCAAATAACAAAAAAAGGGGCCTCACAAGGTTCTTCATTATATTCTCATTATTTCACATCTGCAACGATTATTTAGGTGCACTAGCTTGGCACACTTTATGGATTACCATGCAAACAATAGAAGTCAAGATGACATTATGCAAATGCCTGCAGATGGTTCTGCATTTAAGGACATAGAGGAAAAGTGGTCATACTGTAAATAAGAACCTTGTAATCCCAGGGTTTCATTGGCAGTGGATAGTGTCAATCCATTTGGAGAGCTGAGATTTGTTTACTTGATGTGGCCTATTTTTGTTATCAATAATAACATTCCTCCATGGGTGTCAATAAATAGGGAGCACATAATTTTGGCAATGATTGTTCTAGGTATTTTTCAATTAATAGTCATCTACATTAAGTTATAAATACTGTGGTAAAATGGTCATAATAATTATGTAATGTTTTTGTTCATTCAACTTGGTAAGTACCAAGTTAAAGATATAAATGTATATATTGAGCCTCTTATCGATGATTTGGTGGAGTTATGGAATGGTGTGACTATGTATGACATCTCTAGACCAGTAGGACAAAGACAATTTCAATTCCATGCAATGCTTGTATGGACAATACATGATGCCCCAAGGCTAACACATTTTTGTGGTATCTTATAGTGTTAAAATTGTGCATCATAATTAGAATGATCAAAATTAACATATTTAATCCAATTATACATGATCTTGTAGGTATTCAAACAAAGGAAAAGTTTGCATGTCCTAGTTGTGGTTCGAAGATTAAATCTCGTCATTCAAAAATCTTAAGAAAGCATGTGTTCGATGAGTATAAGCACTTCCTCCACATAAATCATAAATATCATATTACCGAAAAAAATCTTTTCAATGTGAAAGAAGAGACTACATCAAAGCCCCGAAGAATGAAACCTTGCCTATGGAAGTTGGAATATAATAGAATAAATCATGGAGGTAATGTCATTCCATCTAATAGTTTATGTTTGTAATTTATATTTTGATATTATGTTTTGTTTATTGATGATGTAATTGATGATCATGAAGGTCATCATGGCATTAAAGACCACCTTCCAAAGGGACTAAAAAGTTATCCTAGATAATTTAGTAGTTTTCCCTACTACGAGCAGCTGCAAATCATGCATTTGTTTGATGCTACGAATATTGGAAAGAATATAACAGAGACATTATAGAAAATATTGGATGGAAGGCGAGATAATGGAAAAATTGTCAAAATTTGTACTAACATTCAGGGTTCCAATCATGCAATGAAAGATGTCATTCAATCAAATAAAAATGGAGGCCAGATTGATATAAGTGCCCTTCCTTGGTTATTATCAGAGCAACAAAGCAATGCTATAAAAAAATTCATACAAAACATTTAATTTCCCACAAGATTTGCTGCAAAAATAAACAATCTCATATCAAAGAAAAGTGAATTTGGTCTAGGGATGAAGACGCATGATTAACATACCTTCATTAAGGTAATTCATGTTCTTGTGTATTTACTATATATTTTTATTCTACATGTACTTTTCATTGTACTATGTTAGAAAATAATGAAAAGATCATTTTATAATTGTTGTAGTGTGTTCTACCCCTATTTTTCCCACACCACTTCGACAATAGTGTCAAGTAAGTTATATATGATCTTCAAAAATACATGAGGTAAGTAGTGATATTTGTTTGATTTTCTGTATAGATATTATATTTCCGATATGTTTTACTTGTTATGTAATTTATTGTATATTATTTTGTAAAGTCTCATTTATATATTATTGTGTCTTGAATCTCTTGTAGGTGGTTGTCATCTAAAGAAATTCATAAAGACGACATAAAATATTGGAAGAAAAAAATTCATCATCTAATGTGTGAAATGCAAAAGTATCTACCTTCAACTTTTTTCAATGCACAAGAACACTACCTCATACACCAAGTTGAGGAGATTGAATTGTGTGGACCTGTACACACTAGGTCAATATGGATGGTTGAGAGGCACTTGAAAATTTTGAAGGCTTTGGTTTGACAAAGAGCACATATTGAGGGTTCTATGCTTGAGGGATATATGGTATACTAGACTACGGTATAAATTACTAAATATCTTCCTAATTTTGTAGAAAAGATCCATGTAGATCACATTTGGGATCCCCGCCCCATTAACCAATTTGAAGGGGAGTATTTGATGGGGAAAGGTAGATTGAGAAAAGTGAGAGGTAATTATAAGATGTTATTGTAGTTAATTAATTTTTAATCTTCAATATAAGTCGGTTGTAAGTATATTTATTTGTTGTATAGTTGGTCGAGAGTGAGATGCACTACATTTGTATATTGAAAACAATCTTGATTGGATGATGGTATAGATTGAACGATGTCAACATTCTCATCACTCATTAACATGGAAAGGTGTAGCTTCACTAGTTAAAGAAACTCATCGTAATGGAGATTTCAATGTTACGCCAATGTAAATTGATTTAGAAAATGGTTTAAGAAATACAAAGGTACGTAAAAATCTATTAATCAACCATGTGTTTATCAACTCATGATGCAATAATTTTTACATGTTTGACATATTGTAGATCAAACACCACAAATCTATGTGCTACAATGGTCATAAATTTTGCATCAAAAAGTTGGATGACATGAAGAAAACTTGTGATTTTTAGATAACTGCAGTCTTTTAGGTGACTAATATTTCATCTAGAAATGACATACATCTTCAAGACTCTCAAAATTGATACTATGACATTTTGGATGATATACTTGAGTGTGACTTCAATTCCTTCAAATCAGTTCTATTTGTCGTCAAATGGTAGAGGCTATGACTGAATCAAAGTGATCCTAGTAGAACTGTTATTGAATATGATAATGAATTTACAATGGTTAATACAAGGTCCTTTGAGCCAGTTGGAGATGAGCCCTATGTTCTTCCAAACTAATGTGAGTAGGTATTTTACTTAGAGGTTCCAAATAAATCAGGTTGGTCATTTGTTGTTAGACGTGACCCAAGAGGAATCCTGGTAAAGTGTAATGTGACTAAAGAAGAAGATGTCGAAGAAGTATCTACATGATGATCATGATCAAAAGTTAGTCGATGATGTTCATAACAAAAAACTTCACGAAGACGAAAACCTAAATGATGATGTTTTTCATGGTGATTATGATGATGATGGTGATGATGGTGATGATGGTGATAATGGTGATGCTGGCAATGATGATGATGATGATGATGATGATGATGGTGATGATTTCGATGAAGAAGAAGATCAATGACATGAATGAAATGTATGAGGTATGCAATATCCTTAATTTAATATGCTATTGAATGAAATCCTTAATTGAATGAAATATTGACATGGAAATCCTTAATTGAATAAAATATTAGCTTAGTGATATATTTTGTGTTGGAAATAACCATGGAATGCTTATCACCTAAAGGAATAAGATTTTTTTGTGTTGAAAAGATTTAAAATTATCAAATGATTTTTGTGAAAAGATGGTTTCCATCTTCAGCTCTAAGTACATACACCCTCTTTATGCATTCATCCTACCCTGTCAACACTTTCATTCCATTTAATAGCATAGCAATGCAGCCTTTCATGATATTTAATAGCATAACTTATGAAGATACATACGTATTTTATGATACACATGTTTCTATTATTACTCATATATTTAATGTATTTATTGTTTATCAAATTATAAATGTAATGCTTAAGATGCTCAATTGTTGGTTTTGATTTCATGTATAAATGTTGTGTGATTCTGTCACCCTTGGTGGAAATAGGTAATTGACTACAGAGTCAACCCTATTATTGAGGATCTTCCATAGTATAAATAAAGTAAAGGTAAGGAATAAAATAATATACAATGATTATGATGATTGCATACTGTTCATGTTGTCTATTATATAATTTTAAGCATATGTATCATGTAATTTTTAGCTAACATACGATAAATGAATTACATATGCAGGAACTTGAACCATATTGACAAGGATCCTGCACAGTCTCATGGATCGACAAGTATAAGTAAATACACCCTATAGAAATAGTATATTATTTTCTTTCTTTCTTGATGCACAACCCTCCTAAATTCCTCTAAGGAACCTAACTCAACCCAAGGGATTCAATGAAGACTGGAACCCTCTCAAGGAATTAGACTCAACTAAAGGGTTTATAGAAGGGTCTAGATTTTGTTAACCCAATATAACATACTTTTGAACATGATCTCTCACATTGACCACTATCCTTCAATCCCAATCATGTCCCAACTATGATCTCTCACAACTTGGTAACACACCAACCAACACATCATGAAATCAAGTCCCTTTCAAGGCATACTAGCCCTTGTTTCTTCACCAAACTCCAACTACCAAATCTCATGGCTTATATGGTCTTGAAATTGCCCTATCCCAACTTGCATCTACTCCCCATACACTCTCCCAATGTAACTCACTACTTAGACCTATCAAAGGATAATGCACTTTTCTTGGAATCCCTCTAGACTCCATACCCTAAGTGTAATCCATCATTACTAAACATTAAATCCTCTTCCACTTTCTTATGACTTTCCTTACACATATCCCTTCAACAAAATCAACTTTAGACTCTTGATTTAGACCAACTCTCACCCCTTGGATTCCCCCTACACCCAAGCAACAATGAGAACCCTTAATCCTTGATTAAAAATACCCCACCCTTGACCCTCTTTCATGTACAAAACAATTACCATTTATTGTCCTAAAATACAGTAACCCTGCAAATTCTGGCTCCACTCTTAATAAAGTCATCTAAACCATTCCACAAAATTGTGTCTTTGTTTCCTTCCAGTAAGAAACTCTACACAACCTTCTAGACTCTGTCCATACACTTTCCTATCCACTAAGTGCACCAAACACAACTTTCAAACACAAAAAATCAACTTACGATACCATTGTCACTCTGAGACAGTCATATCAATCTCTACAACTTTGAGATAATTACAAACTACTTTGAAACTCCCCAAGAAACTGACTGTAACACTCTAAACTAATTGTCCTCACAATTGGATGATTACAAAAAAATGTAAATGTTGTCAATTTTATAACTAAAGTTATCAACTTGACAAATACATGCCTTATTAGTGTTTAAACACTTGCAAAAGACTCAAAACTATAACCCAAACCTAAAAGACTACTCCTAAAATCATTTAGACCTTATAGTTACCCTTATAGGCCTACCTTGCAACTTTTGGAAATTACACACATATTGACTTTTGAATTACAACCAAATAGCTTGAACAACCATATTACATCTTTGAATGACCTTATAGGTTCCTTATGCCTTCTTTTCTTCATGATTTCCACCTTAGGTCTTGATAGTGACCCTTGTGGCTCTTATTCCCCTACACCATTTTTCTTTACACCCATCTTGGAGTGGTTTAATAATAAGGTAGGTGATGTAGATGAAAGTGGTCAAAGGTCAACTAAGCCTGCAAATGTATTATAAAAGGGATACTTTACAAGGTTTTCCCACAAAACCCAATGCACCTAATGATCCAAAGTAGCCAAAAAGAGTAACTAAACCTTCCCACTTCCAAACCTACCAACCTTGATGTGACTATCCCACAAGCCAACACTACTCCCACTACCCTATATCACTGTCTCATTCTTCAATCCCTGCAAATTGGATTTTTTTTTGCACTAACTTTTAACTCTTAGGGCTATTACTCTCGTCGTGTCCCTAGACATCTCCAACACCCTACACAAGGTGACACAAATCCACAAACACAA
The DNA here is from genome assembly GCA_018584345.1 of Thuja plicata. Taxonomy (NCBI): domain Eukaryota; kingdom Viridiplantae; phylum Streptophyta; class Pinopsida; order Cupressales; family Cupressaceae; genus Thuja; species Thuja plicata. The sequence goes on from MU228229.1 coordinate 957,240, forward strand.
CACATCAACACTGCTAATTATCAACACTTGAGGTCCCATTTAGGTTTATTCAAATTTAAATTTTTCTCATATCTTGGTCATTTCCAACTATATCTCTTATTTGATGGAATGGAGGTGCCACCAAATAGGTATTTGTCAGATATGTCTTCCTCGAGTGAGGGAAATGCAAGAATAGAAGATGAAATTATCTCTTCTATTAGGTCTAAAATAGGGAGATCAACAATGTTAGTAATAACTGAGAGGGGGGGTGAATCAATGGCCTCAAAAATTAATCCTTAAATCAGCCCTTAAAAATTATAACCACAAATTATGCCTCTAGTTATATTCTTTCCTAGAATATGAATGCCTTGAAATACTTATATCAATTTACTACTTGTCAGATTTCTTTGTAAAACCTTCTTCTGTATGTTTACTGATAAGCAGTCAACTATTTACCGAAACACAGTAAATATGTAGAGTATACCGATAAATCTAGAATTGCATATGTGAAATGTAAAATAGTAAAGTAATGAAAAATAAACACATAACTCATGGATTTTTAATGTGGAAACCCTTTTAAGGGAAAAACCACTAGGAGTGGTATCCCAAATTTTCACTCTTCTGAAATGAGCTCTGTTAGGAGCCAACCCTGTTAAAGGTTATAAACACACTGTTAGGTGTGACCTTGTTAGAGGATTTAAAAAGATAGTTTGTCACCTAGTATTTGGCATCTAATGCTACCATCCTTGATCAAACACTCACTTGGCCTTTCAATAGGTATCGGGCATATCCAATTCTACTTTCTATGATCAAACTTTTTGATACTCCTTGGGATGTATCTCAATTGTAGAAGACTTTTAAGTACTGATCAGTTACGAGACTTGATGCTTCAATGGTTAAACTGAAACATTAATGATCTGTTCACACATAAACTTGAATTGCATATTTTCAGATTTATTGTAAGTGCATTCGCTCTCTGATCAATATAATGAATTCTATACCTTTTCTCCACATTGTTCTGCTTAGTGATTTTGTCTCACTATTTGTCGGTGTCTGTAGAATCTAGCTCTTTCCTCAGCTTGTTGATCAGGTCTGAATGAAGAATTTATTCTCCTTCAGAATCTCATTAGCATCTTCCCTCTTTTCTCTTCACCCCACACTCTATTCATAATGAATTGGGTTTGTCTCTTTATATACATGATTTACCTCTTCTTGGCTTTCTTGATTCTTGGCGTGATCCGTAATTCTCACCAATTATATTTAAAGCAAACTCCAATTTTATCTCAAAGAGATCTTCTTTCCAACTAAACAAATCAGTTTTAAATCAATTAGTTATCTTCGGCTTGATCTGGATGAATAAAATAATGATAACCATCAGTTAAGTCTATCTTTAGCTCTTGACAGCTAAGCATTTTGTCATTTTTTGAAATCTTTGTTCTATCGGTCAACACTTCAGTTAGTTATCGGTTATAACTAATTGTTCCGTCAGTGTGAGTTCAATTGTCATCAGGATCTCTGTCCTTGTATTTTCCATCGGGCAACACTGTAATTCTGTCCGTCGGGTTACATTGTGTTTTGCTTTTCAGGTAACACTGTGACTTTTCTCTTTTACTTTGACCGTTAGCGTGCACTCTGTCAGTGTATACAGTCACTTAGTGAATACTTGACTTATATGCATTAATGATAGTATAGCCTTTGATTCATCGGTTCTTTGAAGTCTTTGGTAGTATTTCCATGACCATATAGATTATATCAAGTTGACATCAATGACAATATAATACATTAACTAATTTAATGCCTTGCATGACCATCAACTTAACATCTTCAAACATTCAATCAGTTACATGTAATCAATCTCCCCCTTTGGAATTGATGGAAACATACTACATTATCATACTATACTATTACTAATACAATATGAAATATACAGTTTCATCAAGCTTTCCTAATGTAACTTATTACAAATGCCTGGCTTTCGGTAAGCTCAAATAGCTTTGATTTGATTCTTGCATCTTTCTTTCTGTCTTCAATCACTTCACTAGATAGATGTAGAATCTTTCTTTCTTTGATGTGATGTGTTCTTCTTCTGTGTCAAACTCTCTCCCTTTGACTTTTCTCCTTTCTTTGATGTCTCTTGTCAGTAATTATTTTCCTTTGTGTGTACTCTCCCATTCTTGTTACATTTGTCCCTTTGGATACTTTGATGGATATAATCTCCCTGAGATGATAATGGATATAATCTCTCCCTTTATCAGTATTATAATGAGATAATTCTCTCCCTTTGACAGCAATGCCAAACAAACATCTTTGCCAAACAAATCTTTTCTATCCATAATATATTCCAATAAATTCCCAATCCATTAGTAATAACTCTAGTGCTTGGAGTAGATAAATACCTTGTTGTCTATAGATTTATATTTGAAGTCCATCTCTCTGCTTGCATCAACATGAATGATATTTTGATAATATGTAGGCTGATGTAGCCTTCTAGTCATCTTACTGGCCAATAGACAAGGGTCTGACCCCTAGTCTCTTTCTCAAGTACTCAAATGCATCCTTGGGCAATGGCTTCGTGAAGATATTGGCCAATTGTTCCTTTGATTTCACATACTCAAGTATCACCTCCTTTGCTTGAACTTGTTCTCTTAAATAATGATACTTGATGACAATATGATTTATTTTAGCATGCATGACTGGATTCTTGGAAATGTTAATTGCACATGTATTATCATAGTAGATAATTACTGGTTCAATAATTTTCATATGCATACCTTCCAGTAACTGTTTGATCCATGCAATATTTGAGCAGTTTGCAATAGTAACAACATACTCTGCTTCTGCAGTAGACTAAGAGATGCATCCTTGCTTCTTGCTGATCCACGTGACAAGTCTGTCACCCATAAAGAATGCTCATGTAGTTGTGCTCTTCCAGTCATCAATATTTCCAGCCCAATTAGCATCGATAAAGACTTTAAGTTCAAATTTGCCTTCTCTTCTATACCATAAGCCATATTCCTTGATATTCTTAAGATATCTTAGGATTCTTTTCATAGCAGCCATATGTGATTCCCTGGGATTAGCAGAAAATCTAGCAACTATTCCTATTGCATGTGCAATATCTGGTCTAGTATGTACAACATACATGAGTTTTCCAATCATTGATCTGTACAAAGTTTGATTTAACTCTGATGACTTGTCTTCCTTTTTCAGGTTACATCCAGTTGCCGTTGGTGTTCCTAATGGTTTGAACTCTTCCATTTTGAATATTTTTAGTACTTCCTTGATGTACTTGGATTGTGTAATGAAAATACCTTCATCTTGTTGCATGATTTGTAGACCAAGAAAGAACTTGATCTCTCCAAACATAGACATCTCAAACTCTTTTCTCCTTTCATTTGCAAATGATTTGCATAGCACATCATTGCCTCCAAATATGATGCCATCAACAAATATCTCAGCAGTCAAAATGTTAGCATCATTAGCTTTCTTCAAATAAATATTACTTTTTTCACTAGTTCTTACAAATCCAATACTTATAAGATAGGAATGAAGTCTTTTATACCAGGCTCAGGGTGCTTGTTTCAATCCATACAGGGCTTCGTGTAGTCTATGTACCATGTCCCTCTTGTCTGGATCAACAAACCCTTCTGGTTGTTGAATGTATACCTCTTCTTCAAGTATTCCATTTAGGAATGCAGACTTGACATCCATTTGATATACCTTGAATCCTTTACATAAGAAAGTAATATTATGACTCCTAGTCTAGCAACGGGTGCAAAGGTCTCTCCATAGTCAATTCCTTCATCTTGTGCATACCCCTTACATACTAGTCTTTCTTTATTTCTGGTGACTTCTCCATTCTCAATAAGTTTATTCTTGAATATCCATTTTGTACCGGTGACATCCTTGTCATCTAGTCTCGGTACAAGTGTCCATGTCTTATTTTTCTCTATCTTCTCAATCTCCTCATTCATAGCACTTATCCATTCATCATTATCTAGTGTAGCATTGACATATTTGGGTTGATAATCACAAATAAGACATCTTGTATTTAGAGACTTACTTCTGGTTCTCATACCAGCCTTCTTGTCTCCAATGATCTAGTTCTGTGAATGGTTCTTTCTGACATATCTTGTAAGTACAGGTTCAACTCTTTGTCTATTAGCTTGATCATCATTTTTTCCTTCATTCTATTCTCCATCACTTTGTGCATCATCTTGAGAAATATTCTGGTCATCGGTATTTGTAACCTGATGCTCGGGTGCAATGATCTGTTGCTCGCGAGCTTTACATTGTTGGTCGGGTAGAGTGTCAGGTTCTTCATTATAAAAAAACCTATTGTAGTCCTCTGGTTCTTTAGTGCTTTCCTTTTCATTCTTCTTTGCAAATTCATCTATCTTTACATTTGCACTTTCAACAATTTTTTTAGAGGCCTTATTTAGACATTTATAACCCTTGCTCTTGGTGGAATACCTGAAAAAGATTCCTTCATCACTCTTGGAGTCAATTTTTCCATTTCTATCATCTTTTAAGATATAACATTGACTGTAATTTTTTTTGAAATAACTCACATTGGGTGTGTATCCATACCAAAGCTCATACAATGTCTTTTTGGTGTCTTTCTTCAATTGTACTCTATTCAATGTGTAAACAAAAGTACTGACAACTTCTCTCCAGAAGAATTTAGGTGATGTCTTTCTCTATCATCAGTGTCCTTGCACAATCAACTATGAATCTGTTCCTTCTTTCAACAATTCCATTTTGCTGTGGTGTTCTTGGTGTAGAGACCTATCTTTTGATTCCATGCTTGTTACAAAAGTTAGTGAATTCATTTGAAATAAATTCTCCTCCTCTATTTGATCTTAACCATTTCAATTATTTACCACTTTGTTTCTCAACCATTGCTTTATACCATTTAAAAATCTTAAATGCTTCTGCTTTATCTTTTAGAAAGATTACCGTCATCATTCTAGAGTAATCATCAACAAAGAGAATAAAATATCTCTCACCATAATAAATCTTTTTCCTCATAGGTCCACATAAATCAGTATGGACTAATTCTAGAATGACATCAGATGTATGGGTTTTGCTTTTGAAACTAGACTTTGTCATCTTACCTTTTTGACAATTCTTACACATGATGTTGTCGGGTTTAGTCATCATCGGTAAACCTCTTACATTTCTCTTTTTTCTAATCTTTATTATGTTGTCAAAGTTCACATGACACAATCTTTTGTGCCACAACCATATGACTTCATTTCTAGCCATTAAGAAAGTGGTGTCAGTATCATTCAGATAGAATAAGTTACCTTTTGTCTACTCACCAGTACCAATTAGATTTCCTGATTTATTGAAGATCTTTGCCTTCTTATTTTCAAATGCTACTTAGTGACCTGAATTATTCAACTGAGAAACACTCAACAAATTATAATTCAATCCATTTACCCAATAAGAATTTTCACATTTTGTCTGGTTATTCAACATTATGGTTCCTCTACCTTCAACTAGACAAGGTGTGTCATTACCCATTCTTACTGAACCACCTTTATAGTATTCAAAAGTCTCAAACTTTTTCTTGTCACCGGTCATATGGTGAGTGCAACCACTATCTATGATCTAGAGATCATTTTTACTAACTTTAGATATGAGTGAAATTTCTACATACCTTTCTTCATCATCATCTGAATCATCTTTTACTGCCACAAACACCATCTCGATGTATTCCTCAGATTCGGTGTCAGTATCATCATCTTTGCATTTTTCTAGGTAACTGGCCTTCTTTCCTTTGTCCTTGTAGTCTCGGGTATCTCTTCTTTCTGATTGTCGATAGATTTTGTAATCACCTTTGTCAGACTTCTTTTCAAATGATCTATCATTACTTCTGTCATATTTTCTTCTGTAATGACATCTTGCAGCAAAGTTTTAAATCTCTTTACAATTAAAAAAAACAAGTGGTAATTTACCTTTGTATTTACCTTTGCCTCTCTGTATTCTTCTAGCCATAGGTGCTTCAATTTCATCAAGATCTTCTTCTTCACTTTCACTATCACTATCTTTTCTCATAGTGTGTTTATGACTTGATTTACTTATTCTCATAGAAGTTTTGAATGCAGACTCTATGTTTGGTAAGGCACTATTATCAAAGTTATTCATCTCAAATGAAATCAATCTTCCAATCAAACTGTCTAGAGTAATATTGCTATTTGCTAGTGCTCTCATTTCTTGAATGACAGATACTCTAATAGCATAAGTAGGTAGTAAGGTTCTTAGAATTTTACTTACCACTGCATCTTCTTCTAGTACACCTCCAACTCCTTGGATAGAATTGACTACCTCTTTGATTCTTGTGATGTACTATGTGATGTTTTTACCTTCTTTTATTTTGATATCATAAAACTTTCCTCTAAGGCTTTCTGCCTTGGCTCTCAAAACATTTTTGTCACCACCATGTATAAGCATCAATTTGTCCCACATCTTATTTGCAGTCTTGCAAGTTTTGACATATTCAAATTCAGCATCAGAGAGTGAGGAAGCAAGCTCTATCATCATAAAATTGTGCTCATGCTTCTGTTAGAGTAATCAGTTAGTTTTCTTACTCTTTCTCACTTAAGCTATCTCTTAGGTGCATATAATTAATACTTTATATTAATTATATTGCGCAACCTAGCATTTCTATTTTAGGGTTTGTTCACCTTTATAGGCTGAACTTTGTAATGTTTTTTCATAACTTAGAGAATAATATTGTGACTCTTCTTTTGAACATCTCTGAGTTCTGCTTTTTCATTCTTGCGCTTCTACTTTGTATTAGGTTATTTGCATGCAGGTGTATTCGGGTTTTGTGGATTTGCATGTTTCTCAAATCCTACATGGTATCAGAGCCACCCTGTCGCTACCTAATCGAAGTTTCTTGAAGCCACAATTCGAAGAGGACAGCCACAGCTTGTCTGGGGTTTTTTCGGTCACTTTGAAGGAGGCGCCATTTTCTAGAGTCATTTGAGCAAAAATAGACTCTGCCATTGCGTCTAGAAGGCCCGGGAGAGTCAAAAAACATATAAAGTTTGATTATTTTGGGCTCTGTGACCACAGGAAAAAATTTCTAGCCTTCTAGGGCCGTACGGGATCGAAAATCGAGAAAAAAATCTTGAAAAAAATTCAAAAAATGTGTTTTTTCACCTTTTTGGGTGCTGCCAGCATGCGCCACCAATGAGCCGCCTGTGCGCCACTTCTGGCCAGCGCGCCGCCCTACAACCGCTCGGCTACCACCCGGGCCCGCCGCCGCCCACCAGCCGCTCGACCGCCGCCCGAGCCCGTCCCGCCCGCCGCCGCCTCCC
>MU228229.1:967037-985070 GCA_018584345.1 Thuja plicata
TCACCTTTATAGGCTGAACTTTGTAATGTTTTTTCATAACTTAGAGAATAATATTGTGACTCTTCTTTTGAGCATCTCTGAGTTCTGCTTTTTCATTCTTGCGCTTCTACTTTGTATTAGGTTATTTTCATGCAGGTGTATTCGGGTTCTGTGGATTTGCATGTTTCTCAAATCCTACAGCTTCTCTCTCTCATTTGTTCAACCGTTCGTGCTCCTATGGGCAATGCATATTCAGTATCTAAGTATTGAGTAACATCATTTCCAATACCTAATAAGTGGAGTCTTATTTTTCTTTGCCATGAAGCAAAATTGTCTTTGTTCAACTTGGGCACATCTCGTCTATTCATCTTCTGATCTTTATCTTAGGGCTTGATACCTTACTTCTAAGAAAACAAGCTCTGATACCAATTGTTAGTAATAACTGAGAGGGGTAGGTGAATCAGTGGCCTCAAAAATTAATCCTTAAATCAGCCCTTAAAACTTATAACCATAAATTATGCCTCTAGTTATCTTCTGTCCTACAAGATGAATGCCTTGAAATACTTATATCAATTTACTGCTTGTCAGATTGTTTTGTAAAACATTCTTCTATATGTTTTCCGATAAGCAGTCAACTATTTACCAAAACACAGTAAATATGTAGAGTATACCGATAAATCCAGAATTGCATATGTGAAATGTAAAACAGTAAAGTAATGAAACATAAACACATAACTCATGGATTTTTAACGTGGAAACCCTGTTAAGGGAAAAAACACTTGGACCGGTACCCCAAATTTTCACTCTTCTGAAGTGAGCTCTGTTAGGAGTCAACCCTGTTAAAGGTTGCAAACACACAGTTGGGTGTGACCTTGTTAGAGGATTTAAAAAGATAGTTTGTCACCTAGTATCTGGCATCTAATGCTACCATCCTAGATCAAACACTCACTTGGCCTGTCAATAGGTATCGGGCATATCTAATGCTACTTTCTATGATCAAAATTTTTGATACTCCTTGGGATGTATCTCAATTGTAGAAGACTTTTAAGTCCTGCTCGGTTAAGAGACTTGATGTTTCAATGGTTAAACTAAAACATTAATGATCTGTTCACTGTTCATCAATGTCTGCAGAATCTAGCTCTTTCCTCAGCTTGTTGATCTGGTCTAAATGAAGACTTTCTTCTCCTTCAGAATCTCGTTAGCATCTTCCCTCTTTTCTCTTCACCCCACACTCTATTCATAATGAATTGGGTTTGTCTCTTTATAGACATGATTTACCTTTTCTTGGATTTCTTGATTCTTGGCATGATCCACAATTCTCACCAATTAGATTTAAAGAAAAATCTAGTTTTATCTCAAAGAGATCTTCTTGCCAACTAGACAAATCAGCTCTAAATCAATTACTTATCTCCAGCTTTATCTGGATGAATAAAACAATGATAAGTATCAGTTAAGTCTATCTTTAGCTCTTGACAGCTAAGAATTTTGTTATTTTCTGAACTCTCTGTTCTGTCAGTCAACACTTCAGTTAGTCATCGATGACAACTGACCATCCCATCGGTGTGACTTCAGTTGTCATCAAGATCTTCGTCCTTGTCTTTTTTGTTGGGCAACACTATAATTCTGTCCGTCGGGTTACACTATATTTTTCTCGTCGGGTAACACTGTGACTTTTCTCTTTTACTTTGACCGTCGCGTGCACTCCGCCGGTGTATATAGTCACTTAGTGAATACTTGACTTATATGCGTTACTGATAGCATAGCCTTTGATTCATCGGTTCTTTGAAGTCTTTGGTAGTATTTCCATGACCATACAAATTATATCAAGTTGACATCAATGAAAATACAATACATTAACTGATTTAATGCCTTGCATGATCATCAACTTAACATCTTCAAACATTCAATCAGTTACATGTCATCACAATAAGAGGTCAAAAGATTAGAAGAAATTTTATAAATGCATGGAATTTTTCCTTTTTCAAGGAGGGTCACGTTCTTATGATGATGAGACCAAAGGCGACATCGAGGTGCCCTTGAGGTACACACATCTACAGAAACAATGGGTACCCAAGGAATTGCCTCCAATAAACACTTACTTTTGTGTTAGTGAGAGGATATATCACCTAACACCATCTTCATTACATGGTTTGGCCCTATTTTCCATGGACGACATAAAGGTCAGTTACAACAAAGTTGTTGAACTAATGGATTATGTCAGACCTTGTCACAATTACACAAATTGGATGTAGATTGTTCAATATACAAAAAGTATGCTTAGGTATGCACTGTCACCAAATTATGTACAATAGAAAGATAATAATCAAATTAAAAGAGTTTCTATGTACATTGATGGAATACCAAAAGCAACAAGGAATATTGCAGGTTTCATAAATAGTACACAACCTCGATCAACTAATAAGCAACCTAATTGCATATTTGAGGCGCGTGGGGAAAATCATTTATTTGTATGTGCAATAAAATCAATAAGTATAGGGGAAGAGTTGCTAATAGGTTACAATTAGAACTTCATAGATAAAAACAAAGTTACTATCATGGGGGTGGTGCATACTATATACCATTTAAACCGATCTCCAATTAAAGAGCCCAATATATCATTTTATTATTGTTATTTTTTGATAACTCTATTGGTTTCATTTCGCTAATGTTTTTATATTTAATCTTTCTCACAGGGGGCAGTGATCCATCACATAGCACAGGCAGGGATGCAGATCTCATCCCTTCTTCCATGCAAGTAAAGGTCATTGGAATTGTACAAATTAGATAGAAGACAAATGTTATATTATTGTGTTGTTTTCTTTAGGGTTTTGCACTAATTTTGATAATGTTACTAATATTCTTGTCACAAATGGATGTTCAGAGAAAGGGTAAATCACTTGTGATACCTCATGATACATGTGTGAAGGTGGACTGGACAATATCATTGTAGGAGAAGATCACAAAATTCCCAGAGCCTGCTAGGGTGATAGAAAAGGCCCTTAGAAGAATTAATAAAGAAGTTGTTTCTCTCATATTTTTAGTGCCTCAATCTCCTGAGATAGAAGTGAGGGCGAATATTTGATGGAGATAATAGGAAAATTGCAAGTAAGTATTAATGAAATCTTTAATTATAACAAAATTTAAATAATGTATTATATTTTATACTCTTATATGTCATGAACTAAAATATGTGCTTGTTGTTATTACAAAATTATTTGCGTCCTCATCAACTTGCACTTGAACTTGATCAAGGCATTACTAGTAGTTCAGGTAAAATACTTTTAGTGGGAAATGATGCAATTATTAATGTGTTTTTACCATTTTATAAATGTATGCAATTATTAATGTGTTTAAAATAATCAAGCTCTTGGAAAAAAATTCCTTTGGGTTAGCATTAGAAAAAACATTCTAAAGTAAAGTTTTTGTATTCACCGCTCTTTTTTAGAAAATATTTAATGTTTTGTATATTGCCTGTATTATTCTTCAGGTCCTGTGGATACTCCAGTGAAAATGCCTCCTCCTTCGAGGTCAAACCCCTATGTATTGCTGACTGCAATGTCGTCAATGTGTAGCATGCAGACATCCACTCCTGCATAGGCCAGAGTTGGTAGATCCATCTTCTTCTCTCTTCTGTTATGTGTTTATTTATCTTCAAGTATTCTTTCTTGGGGGAATTTCATAGTGGATTGATTTTCTGCAACAGGAGATGGATCTCATCAGGATCCTACTACTGATGAAAACATATAGTCATTTCTTGGTTCTTCCCGTGTTACTAGTACATGATCGTTGAAGGTCACTTTGGTGTTCAGTGAAGAAGAAATGCTTCCTTTAAAAATACAGAAGGTTCCAGGTACTTTAAAATTATTATTATTATATAGTCTAATTGAAATTTACTTATTGATCCCTCATTTTTGGACTAATGATTCCATGATTGTTTTGCAAGAAACAACATTTTTTTATAAAAATATGAATGAGCTTACATTGTAGATATTTGGGCCCACCATACATAAAAGGTGGAACATCATATGTGAACTAACCCTATTTGACTATTTCCATTTCATATCATTGCTACAATAGTTTTCCTTTCATTTAGGGCCCGTTTGTTTCCTAGAATATGACAGGAATTGGCATTATCTAATTCTGGATAATGCCAAATTCCATGTTTGGGTCCTTGGAAAAAAATAGAATTGGAATTCCGAAATTCTCATTTTGCCCCCAAAATGGGAATATCATCTTCCACCTAAGTAGGTGGAATTGGAATTTCAAATTCCAATTCCAATTTTTACAAAAGTAAATTTAATATTTCGTGGGATCCGTGACTATAAAGATGTATATTATATTGCTATAAGGATGTATATATAAACATGTGTGTATATACACATGTGTGTATATACATGTGTGTATATATATATACACATGTGTGTGTATATATACACATGTGTGTATATACACATATGTGTGTATATACACATATGTGTGTATATACATACATGTATGTGTGTGTATATACACACATGTATGGTGTGTCTATATGTGTGTCTATACACATGTGTGTATATGTCTATATATACACATGTGTGTAAATATCCATAAATGTGTGTAAATATCCATAAATGTGTGTATATATACACACAAATGTGTGTATATATATACACATGTGTGTATATGTGTATACATGGATACACACTTGTATGTGTATATGTATGGTGTGTATATATATACATGTGTGTATATGTGTGTGTATATACATAATGTGTTTATATGTGTATACATGGATATACACTTGTATGTGTATATACACACATGTGTGTATACACACATGTATGTGTGTATAAACACGTGTCTATGTGTGTATGTGTGTATATGTATACAAATGTGTGTATATGTGTGTATGTGTGTGTATACACACATGTGTGTATGTGTGTATATGTGTATACATATATGTATATACACACATATACACATGTGTATATATATACACATGTATATATACATGTGTATACACACACATGTATGTATGTATATATACACATGTGTGCATGTGTCTATATATACACACCATATTCAAAGAAATTAAAAAATAAAGAATTAAAATTCCTTATGCATCTTCTCATTCATCTTTCGGGTGAACCAAATGGGTCAGCCCATATTCTGGATTTCATTTTGAGGATAAGCATCTTCCTGAATATGCAACATCTCCCTGAATTGACCATATCCAGGATATGGTATTCCAGTACCCAAACGGGCCCTTAAGTATATTAAATGTAGCTTCAGTTCATTTCAAAATCTAACAAGTTTTTTTTGCTTAAAAGGTGGAATGACCAAGAAAAAAAGCTAAAAGATGAGCTCATAGAGCGTTTGGTTCAGCTCTTTGGAGATAAATTTTTTGCAAAAGAAAAGGTCCTTGAGAAAGCTAGCCAATATCTTAAGTATATGAGAAACTAATATAGAACACATTTAAAGAATAACTGAAAGTACGAGCATCCCCCCATGATTCTGGAGCTAGAATGAAGTGATCTCATTTTGGATGCGAAGGAGAAAATTGATATGAAAAAAAGAAATACGCCACTAGATGCCACAAGAAGGTATGTGATACTATTAAGAATGTAATTATGTACTATTTACTTATCTTTATATTTATATAATCTAAGATATTTCAAACTTTTCATAAACTGATGAACACATCAAAGGCAACTAAGGCTAGACTAGAAAAGCATAGCCAACACAAACTTGGCTCTGGTGGTTATCTAAAACTTGCCGCACGACTTGTCAGTAATAATAAATTAAATATCGAATCAAAATATTTATAAATTGCAAATAATTTTGTTTAATCTAACAATACAAGAAAAATTCATGATATTAAGAAAAAATGCAGGGCTCTGAACTCAATGTGGCGCCCATGAAAGATGACAAAAGAATTGCCTTCCAGCATGACTATGTAGTCGTGACTGAATGCCTACGAGAGTCGAGTAGCCACACACAAGATTTTATTACATCAGTCACACATGTAAATAGGCCAAATGGAAATTATTTCAAATTGAATACTCGAACAATAATCTATTAATTTTATGTTAATTTATAAGATAAATATTTTTTTAAAAAAATAAGAAAGCAATGATAACCATGTGCATGACATTGCAATGCAGCCTACTAATCCTGGAATAGAACCTGCACATGATGAAGGTCCTGTCGTGCTTCCGAGTGGTGAAGGTATTCATTTGCTATTTCATTTTTTTAATGTAATTATTGATATAATTAAACATCTTAAATTTAAATTGCTATAAACTTTTTTGTTTATATTTTAGAGCATGTAGACCGTGGTGGCAAAGTGGAGCATGATCTAGGTACGCAGCATCAGGAATGTGATGTGCCTCAATTAGGTAAAGAGGACCACTGTTATTCATGTAAATGAATTTAATTGAAATTGGTGTATTGATTAATGTAATTAAAATTTGTATTTAAACTCCAAAATATTTAGAGGGTGTTCACCCTGTTGAGGTTGAGGCTAGACAACATGATATGGTAGATGATGTTGCCCCGTCAGGTAAAGAAAATCCATGTTGTGTTCTTTTAATTAATGTAATACTTGTAACAATAATAAAAAATGTTTTGAATTTAACCCATATCTTTGTTATTGTAGAGGACCCCCCTTTGCATCAGTGTCCTCATCGTGAGAACAAGACGAAGCATACACTGAGATCAGTAGCAGAAGAGGGGGGAAATGATGAAGAATTCAATGTTCCACTGAGTCTTTTCTCCATAAAAAAAAAAGAATGTAATCTACCTTATTTGATAATAACTAAATTTTATATTTTATTAATGGATTAATGAACGAATGAATGTTGTATTTTATTAATGGATGAATGAATGAATGTTATATTTTATTAACGGATGAAAGAATGAATGAATGATAAATGTTAACGGGGAATTTAGAGTTATGTTGGGGGGAGGGACCAAATGAGCTTCCACCTTCACGTGGTTGGCCTTGTTAAGTAGAGAATATTAAACTATTCTCGAAACAAAGAGAAGCTCAAACTTGTTTCAGGGACAAGCGTCTGACTATATACCCGATCAAAACTTGCTAAGAGTATGAAGACTGGTCCTCAAACACCTAGGTCAAACATTGGTAATACTCTAAATTTTAAATCTCACTTCTTGTAGTCATTGAATGATTTTATTATGAAGACCCCTATTTGTTTTTGTATTAATTTAAGTGTCTCCCTTTTAACGTGGAATATAGGATATTGGATATGCAAAATTGGCTAACTTGGATCCTTGATATAGCCTTTGAAATTATGTCTACTCACTTCCCGTTAGGAAATTTCTATTTTTACAAAATTATCTATCAGTCTGTCCATTTCAAAGAAATAGCACATAAATTTAAACATAGCCTACATAAGTTATTATAAATATTTTATAAATTTTATAGCTTTATGGATATTTATGTTAAAGCCAATAAAAACTTAAAACATAACCAAATTTGTGGATCTAGAAAAAGAAAGAGTAACTATATTTAGTTATATGTGGTTTCTTTGTTCTTGGGTATTTTTGGCAATATTATTCTTGAAAATATTGTAAGAAAATTATGTAAACATAGTCCATAAAGAAATCCCTTGTTTTGCATAATGCTTTACCTTTTCATATTAAAGAGTCCACAGTGCATTTATTTGTGGTTCATTAGATCTTACAATTGTTGACCAGTCCAATTTTTTTGTAAATCTTGTAAAAGGTTTAGCATTTAATAGTAATAATAATTGTTTGGGGTTTACAAGTTATCTTAGATGCATGTTCTAGTAAACTATTTTCTTTATCTTTAATAGAGAACAACAAAGTTGACTTTTTTAAGCTTTTAGGTATTCATTATAGGCAGATTCCTAAAAAATAATATAATTGTTGTACAATTTGTTTCATTGGTTAGATGGGTGATTAACCATTTTGCATCTTTTTATCTCTAATGCTTGAAGACACTAGCTTTGTACCTCCATTGATATTTGTTGCAATGGGAAGCTCCGGGGATATTCCAATTGGGTAAATATTTGTTGTGTCTATCTTCTTGGGAACACTAGACAATAATGAAATACATTAGGTTAAAACTCATGATTACTTATGTCTTGTATTCACATCAACCTTTTTCACTGGTACTTTTCCAAGCATTACTTGGAATGTGCATATATATATATATATATATATGGAGAGAAAGTCTTCTACATTTAATGCATCATCAATTAATAAAATCTTTTTTGGTCAAGCTTAGTTTCCTCATTGACTATTTATCATGTGAATCAATTTTTGGCTTCATGGGAGGTGATTCCATTGTAATTGGCCTACAACAACTGAAAGGATTCCTTGGTATAAAGACATTCAGAATTAAAATGGATGTTATCTCTGAAGAGAAGTCTGTATGAGGTGCAGTCCATCATGGAGTATGTATTTTCAATACTTCTATTCTTATGATGTGCATAGTATAATTTTCACAAACACCTATCTTTCATTCTTGCATCCTCCAATTCAACTATTTTTTTCTAAAGATAGATTGTTTATGCAATGAAATACTACTGAAAGTTAGAATTTCTCTAATAAATCTACTCATATTTTATGAATCCATATTGTTTAACTTGTTTAATTTTTTTATAGCAGAATTGTGAGACAATTTTGATAGGAACAATTTTTATGAGTTTTCTTATGACAACTAAATATATCGTAAGTCTGCTATCTGAGTATTGCATAAGAATTTTCTTCTTTAGAAGTTTCTAATTGCAAAACTTATATATCTCAAAAACCAGATCTGTAGTTAGCATTTATGATAAGTCAATCAATTGTATGATGTATTAATTACATAAATGGTTGTTAGGAAATTAAAATGTTATTAACAGAGTAGCCTTTAACAAGATTACCTTGAACACTAATTGTGGCTTATGAAGATTACCATGTTTCTGGATGAACTAATCATATGTATTCCCCAATAATTTCCATTATTTATTTATGATTATTTCATCCTAAGTCCTTGAAGGAGTTTGTAAAGGCAAATTTAAAGTGGCAT
Source organism: Thuja plicata (assembly GCA_018584345.1). NCBI lineage: Eukaryota > Viridiplantae > Streptophyta > Pinopsida > Cupressales > Cupressaceae > Thuja > Thuja plicata. The sequence goes on from MU228229.1 coordinate 976,057, forward strand.
TTTAAATAATAGCTATCTTTGTGTTGAAAAGTGACACCCATATATAACCTAGAGTTACCAGAAATCTATGGCCTACCATGAAAGATATGATATCTATATTTTGTCAATAAATTGTATCAATTCTAAATGATTATTAAGAAAAAAAGTGTTATTTAATATTAACAGATGGATACTGGAAAATCATTTTGATTAAGAGTATTCTAACGAATATGGGAAGCTTTACCTTTGAATTTTTTGACAGATGTTATTTGTAAAAAGTAGTGTGCATACAAAATTCTTTAATATGTACAAGGTCAAAACTCTCGTACAAGTTTGACAAGAACATATTGAATATGTAAATGGACCTCCATATATGATACACAATGATTAATAACACCATCTACTTAAACAATTTATTTGTTGACAAATAAATTACATAGTAACCTATCAGCAATGTAGAGATCTTCAGTGGAAATTTAGCAACATATATACAACATTAGAAAATTGATAATGGGCTGGTAAGTGCCCATACTAACCACTCAAACTATTGTGAACTTCTTGAAGCTGCCCATTTTTTCATTATAATTGGCATGCAAAAACTTGGAAGTAGTGTCAAACCTATGATATCAGGGCAATGCCTATGATGGGGACTTATCTTCTAAGAAAAACTACAGAACATCATTTCCATAAAAATTCATGTCTTCACAAAGGAAAAGGATTGTCCAATATATGTTCTTGGACCCGTGCCAAATGGTAAGAAAGAAAATGGATTCTTCCAAGCATGAGCCAATCCATTGGAAAATATTTCGGGCCTGAATTCCTCAAGATCATCACCTCAATACTCCTTGAAATAATGGAGGGAAGGGATAGGCATGACAACCTCAATTTTCACTGGAATCCTATTAGTACTTCAAGGTAAATTCCTTTGCGCTACAAATTTATTTGTATGAGTGTTAATCCTATTACTACATTTTCCCTGACTATACATTTTCTTTCTATAGGATTAGGTTGGATCAATTGATGGAACCCATATACCGGTCACTGTTGATGTCGACTTACATGGTAAATATCATGATAGAAAAGGGAACTTGTCACAAAATGTTATGGCTGTCTCTTCATTTGATTATAAGTTTTAATACATTCTTGCTAGTTCTCAATATAGTAGATCCACTTGTAGTTCCCCCTGGTATGCCATTTCACACTGTATGTTTAGTGAAGAAAGTGATAAATGCTTCATGGTTTAACAATATATTTTTTTATCTAGGAAAATATTATTTAGTCGATGCTGGATATCCCAATGTACCAAGATTTCTCACTCCTTATCGGTGTACATGTTACCACCTGAAGGAATTTTCAAGAGAAAACCCTATAAACAACCCACAAGAGTTTTTTAACCACCGACACTCCTCGCTTAGAAATGCAATAGAGCGTACCTTTTGCATTTTGAAGCAGTTTTCTCCTATCCTAAGGCATGCAATGTCTTATCCAATCATGACACAAGCACATATTATTTTGGCATGCTGCATACTGCAAAACTTCATTACTATAGAGGATGACGTTCCATCCGAAGTGGCTATTGAAGAGGATGATGATCGTGATGGGATAAATGTACCAATGCTTGAGACATATGGGTTGAGTCAGCGTGATAGCAATAATTGGGGGAAGTTTTGAGATGATATAGCAAGTAGGACATGGGAAGACTACAAACATAGATAATAGTTATAGTTTAGGGGACCTTTCTTTGTTCTTTAATGTGCTTTAATGCAGATACACCAATATGTGTTGGTACTCAAATCAACATATTGGATTTCCTATGGACTTTCCACTCCAATGATGGGAAACCCGTGTGATTTGGCCAACTAACAAGTTCAACCCTAAAGAAGGATTGGAACTTCTGCAATTATGGCTCTACAGGACCAAGGCTGGTAGGCCTATACCTCAACCCAAATCTATTGGTTGTAGGCTTATTATAACAGATAGTTGTGTGGGACTAATATAATTTGTGTAATTTATGGAAAGAATTTTTTTGAAGTGAATTGTTGGTTTATTTAGAAGTTGTATTTCTTAAAAGAGAGGAATATATTTTGATAATTTGTATTAATAAATGTTGATTTTTTTGTTCAATGCTAAGGATTGATTATTTTCAAAATAGACCAATGCCTAAACCTCTCAAATTTGATCTATATTAACTTAATTAAGAATGAATCATATGTATAAATATGGAGACAGTTTGAAATTAAAAACTATCACTTTAAAGGTGTTCAAATGAGCACATAATTTAATTTAAATCCACAGTTAGTCCTACTGAATTTAACTTTGCTCAGAAAGACCAATAGGACAGAATTGAAACTTGACAACCAATATTTCAATCTAATTTTCAAACTATAATTTACTAAAAATTATATTTCCACCAAACTACACATTAAAGCAAATCAGAATATTTATCACTGAAATTTAGATGAACAAGAGAATAGATATCACTGAAATTTAGAAACAACTGGTCTTTATATTATAGAAAACAACCAATCGATGGATAAATGCTTGTAATGCTCTAATTTTCATAGCATACCCCAAAAGTATATAACATATCGGTAGTAGTATCCTATTTTTTTTCTACACTTGTGTCATGTATATATAGACAACAAGGTCCAGTTACAATTTTGAAAGGATGCAACCTTTCATAAAAAGTCTTAACATAAAGTAAACTGACAAAAAGTTTTTTTTTATTTGAAAAAAATAAAATGAAACAAGGATTAATCTCCTAAGAGTCTCCTCCAGTGTGTGATGTGATCCATATAATATTTATAAATATAGGTGTCAGCATCATGGATGATATTCCTCACAGTAATCTCCAAGGTGGCGAAGCTTTCCATCTGCGCATTTGTTCCCTTTAATTCAATTTCATCAGATCGAGCAACATCCAAGGCAACACTGAGTAGACTCTGGCATTCACTAATCCATTTAATCATATTATTCACATCACCTCTTTTGTCTGTCAACGTTGGTAACCCTACTCTGATGACATCCTTAAAATTGTCAAACTCATTCGTCATTTTTTTCTTAAACTCTCTATGTATTATAATAGCTTTGTTCAATTCTTCAACCTCTGCATTGCAATTTTCCTCCAGGGTTTTCTCATGTAGTTTGTCTCTGATCATTTTTTTAATCCTAAGATGCAATAATTGTTTGTTTCTATTCTTCATATATGAATCCCATAGGGTCTCAAGTATTCCCTTCATTTTGTCAAACCTTTGTGTCAATAAGAAAATTATTGTATCCACCCTTACATTCTGCATTTGTCTTATCATCCTCTAGTTCTCTGTTTGTAAATTATCAAGTTTCCTTTTCCATTGTGTGTTTTCTCCAGGAATGGTCATGAGCACACCCAATCCACTTTTCTTCATTGTTTCCTCATACAAGGCCTTAAACTGATCCTTTTCTTTAACTAATATGATGAACTGTGCTTTATTATATTTAGAAACTTCTATAATCATGTCTATAGAAGTAATAGGGTCAATTTCCCCAACCTTAAGCCTCATCATGTGGCTAAAGGATTTGTCAACATCAATAATATTGGGCCTTTTATTCGGTGGATACAATGCCCACAATAGCAAATCTTCTTCATCTTGATCAAATCTTGAGCCAACAAATACTTCATTCACACCAACAATGTCTAACTTAACATCTTTATGTTCTAAATCTAACATTCTATCAAAAATAAAAGAGGCACTCATATCCCAACTAGGAAATAGAATATCACCAACTTCAAACAATAATAATCTACCCTTCTGTGGGGTCATGGATAGCATTTCATAATCAATATCATCCTTAAGTCTTTTCAACAATATGGCCTCATTTTTTAGATCTATAATAGGATGAGCTTCTCATAACTTCTTCCCTTTAAAATTATAGAAGAAATTTTTGAATTCTTTTGATTTAACATATTCATCATCAAACACAAAAACAACATGCTTTTTCATCCTGTTATATTGGTGAATTCCAACAACAGGGACAAACTTATCATCTTTATCTAATGCTTCTTCAATCTCAATGACCCGTCTCTTAGAAACAACCTCATGCTCTGCAGATTCTTCTTCCTTAAGAGGTTCTATTTCTTTTTGTTGTGTCAAGTCTTTAAATTTTTGTCTTTTTTCATCCAATTTCTTGAACTATAATAACCCAAAACAACTTGAGTCTCATGTTCTTCCAAATTTTTAAAAATGTCCCCAAATTCTATATAGCTACATGAGGATAATCACCCAGGTTTTGCCTCTTTTTACAATGATGAATATATCCCTCAGGATCACAATTTATTCTGGAGTGATGCTCATTCAAGTTAAACTCCTCTATCAATATCTTATCAATTACAACAAAAGCCTTTGTAGAAACAATTGTAAAATCACCAAAAGATATAAAGTGCTAGACAAAAAAGTCTATTTATGTAAATTGCCAAAATGTTTAGCATTTGAAACACTCAGCTGCCTCATAATCTCAAGATAGGAAATCCTATCTGGAATAATCTTGGTTAACATATAAGGAGGTCCCTCAAAACCATATATTCTGAAGAAAGTAAAATTGTTACATACATACCAATCTCCCCATTTGTGATGAATCTTCTTATCTGGATCAAATTGTTTGGGCATAAGAAAGGCTTTGATTTTATCTGATATTGAATGATTGCAAGGGAAATTAAAAAATTGGTACACAAGCTTCACTATCCATTCTTCAAATCTCGAGTCCCACACAGAAGTCCATAGTTGCACAGGCTGATTTTCTCCTTCTTTGTTCATAGTATTCAAATTCAATTCACAGGGTTGTAACCCCCTCTTATGACCATAAAACAATACAATGTGCATTAACAATGAGTAATATCTGAATGTAGGTGTACCACTGCTCCTAATCTCTAAGAAATCTTCATGAAATTTCTCAATAAAAAAAACAACATAATCAAAGGGCCTGGGTTCATGTATTTTAATGTCTGCGGCTGACACCACGGGTCCAATGCTCATCGAATATGGGACTTCAACTCCTCCCAACTGCCCACAAGACATGTAAGTGTACTGGAGATAGGGCCTAAACAAATCTACCCTGAAATGGGGCCATCCTCTTTTGTAAGTTTTCCCTTTTCAATCTTATGGACTACTAGCTTCCAACCCATATATAGAGTATCCATCCTATTGTACTCATCCTCCAAACTTATGAACTTTAAAGGCTCGTTACAAATAAGATCTAAATCAAATACCTCTATAATACTTTCCATAGAATTTATTAGGAAAACGTTTCCATTGGGATCCTTAATACATCTTTCTTCAGCTTTATAATTCTATACCAATAACTCTAACAACTTCAAATTCATAAAGACATTAGGCACAATTAACTTACCCAAATTCATAGTCCACAGGTTGCTAAGAGATGCATTTTCATTTCTTCTCAGATAGTGGAAAAGAAAAAGCTCATAACCCCGCACCTTCATCCATATTTCTTTGACATTTCCATAATTATCTTCTAACTACTCCCTCTCCAACAAATGTTGTTTTGACCGCCTTGATTTAGGTCCTGGAGCGTTCATCTGATCAATCATGTCTTGATTCAGCGTTCTAGTTGGATCGTTTTCATCTCCTTTCTTCTTCTTAACACAAGACTTTGTACTCTTTGTTGATTTCCTTTTCCCAGCTGAACTCGTCGCCTCCATTTTTCTCAGTTTTGCATGAACAATTTCTTAGCTCTGCAAATTCGCAATCTCTGTGAGTTTTTTACAATTGATTGTATTGTATTTATTTCCATCTTGGATACCTGCATTCAATATGTTACCTCGTGCGATGCATAACATCTCATTAATGTATCTCCTTTTGTATTTATCGCATTTGAAATGTCGTTAAGTTCACTGCTATATGCTATAGCTACATATGACCGATAGTGGCACCTTAGAATAGCTCTTTTTGTGTTTCTTCCATTCATCGGCGTAAGCTACCCCGCACAACCATCGGGCATTGATCTAGCTAATTTCACTCTTCTCCGCTATTGAAACTTACACCGATGAACTTATCGTTATAACCCTTCCTGATAGTGTTGCATCTTCTATCGGCATGCCTCATACCGATATTCTCATCGGTCGTCAGTCTAAAGTATTTTTTGAAAGCTTTGCCTATAGCTATATCAACATGATCCTTCCTGATGATTCCAAATCTTTCCTCGGTGTGACATATAATGATATATCCATCGGCTATCGGTCTAACTCCAATTTCGCTTGGATGCTGACATATATTATGTTGAGGGTTTCGTCGGGGCCATCTTCGTGCGTTTTGCCGATGTGACTAACTTATGTTCTTTCGTTAAAACCATTACAGAGGTGAGACTGAACCCGATACATACACTGCAACCATCACCTTTGGCCCAGCTTAGATACATGGTGGCCTCTTTATTATTTGAAACTTAATAGTTTAACATGTTACCTCATTATTTCTGTTTCAGTAACACCTTGAGCTTTCAAAGTTATGTTCTTTAACGCAAAGATTATGTCCACAGTATTGTATTAGTTTGCCAAAGATTAAGTTAATATGTATATTACACTCAATAAGGAGACTTTATCACATCCATAAATACAGATCATAGATCATGTATATTGGAGGATATATATAGTGACCATATATATAAAGAGCATGTATAGTGGAGGATATATAGTGACCATATATACTACAACATATGTATACTAGAGGATATATAATGACCATATATTGTTGAATAACTGATGAATATATGATGGAGATGATGAAGACCAAGTGATACCGAGTATCATGATTGTAGAAATGGTTAGATCAGTTGTTGTTTTGTCATTGATGTCAAACAATTGATTAATTAATTTTTATTATGTTACCATATCTTAAGAGGAGAATTTAAATGAGTGACAAATACAGATCAGGCAATGATAAAGTAATAATGATATAGTTGTTTTATACTATACATTTAATTTTATCAAATTAATATAATTGATTGATCAAGTCAGAAACTGAAAGAGTTAAAGTTATGACTGAAAGAGTTACTTTACCAAGCTAGACACAGTCAGTCAGTAGAATATTATGTGAGTCAGTTACAATTACTTAAAATTGAGTGAAAGTCAAGCACTGAGCACCAAAGATAAGTTAGACACCGAGCAGTGAACGAAATCAGTTACTGAGTTGCAAAGCAAGCTTTACCGAGTACAGGATATTGATTGTAAATGATGATAAGATCAAATTTAATGCAGAGCGATGATGAGCTGGATGAAGAAATGAATTAAATGAATATTGTTAGAAGATCAATGAACAGGAAAATTCAGTGAGAAGATCTAAGGCAAAGATCAAGTGGTTAAACTAAATTGTGAAGAGTTCCAAGAAAAGTACAAGTTCCGTGGTAAAAAGTGAAATGGTTTACTGAGTTGAGATATATGAAGAAGATGTTCGAACGACTGAGCGCAAATGAAGGGAAATCAAATTACGAAGATTAAGAGGAAAAAGTATGCCTATATAAAGAATGAGAAATACACATCGATTACAGAGGCTGGCAAATTGAACAGAGAAGAAGAAGAAGCTAAAGAACACCATTTACTGAGCAGAATAGACAAAATAGAGATTGAAGTATATACAGTCTGAGAAAGAGATCAAAGGAGTATATGATGTTAGTATTCATTTGAGCATAAAGGATCTAACACAAGCAAAGGTAGTTGCTATATTTACAGATCAAAGTTTACTATTGCTTATTAATATTTGTAACAGAGAAAAATCTCTTAACCAAGTGGATTTAACAGTCCTATTTGTAAAACCTAGAGTTAGGTGACATTCCAAAAGAGTGTTTACAGACCTCTAACAAGGCCACTCCTAATAGGGTGAGGATCTTAAAAGATCTGAGGTAAATACCCTAACAGGGTCACATTTAGCAAATGTGTTTTGTAATCTTTAACAGGATAAGTTCTTAACTAAGCGTACTTCAGAAGGGTACAATTTTATTGTGGGTTACAATTCCCACAGAGGTTTTTCCCAAATTGGGTTTCCTCGTTAAATATGGTGTCAACATAGTTAAATCTAAAGTTATCTGATTTAATATGATGTTGCTAAGTTTTAATGATGGATTTACATATATGAGATGTATTGTTGTTTAAGTTATTAAGTTTATTGGTGATTTGGTTGATTACTGTATTCAGTATTACTGAGTGATTCAGAGAGTTTGGTTTTGAGTATTTAAGTTTTGATTTTTCTGATTCACCCACCCCTCTTAGTGGACCAACAATTGGTATCAGAGCTATGTTACTTTGAAGTGATAAGTTTAAAAGGACTTGACTTATGTTCTAAAGATGTATAAGAGGGAAGCACCAAAGATGAATAGGGATCATTTCTCTACATGAAAAAGTAGAATGAGGTTGCATGTGTTTGGAGTAGGAGAATATGGACTTCACTTTCTTGATAATGAGTATGTAGCACCGACTACTACACCTTTGACTATCAGTGAGCAAAGACAGAAAAAAAAAATGTAGGATTTCACAAATGCAAATCCACAGAACGCCAAGAACACTTGCATGCAAAATACCTAAAGCTGAAAGAGAAACCTGTGAGAGAGAAGCTAGGGTTTGGAAAATCTCAGCGGAGTGAGAGCAAATTGTTATTTCCCAAAAGAATGAATTACAATAATTACAAAAAGTGGCTTATAAGGTGAGAAACCCTAAAGCCNNAGAAAGCTAGGTTTGTGCATTTAATAATTAATAAACATATTAATTATTATGCACCTAAATGACAAGCTTAAGTGAAAAAGAATAATAGTGACCTTTAATAATTAAACCAGATAGATTTAATTATAAAGGTAAATAAAATATTACTCTAACACCCCCCCTTAAGCGAAGCTCAGGAGGAACTAACCTAGCACAGCTATGAAAGCAAGGAATGGGTCCCGGCAACAAGGCCTGATCAGGTACCCAACAACAAAGAAATCTCTGTAAACCGGGGAAATAGAGAAAACCCAGTGGGAAAAACCCTACCCCAAAAAGAGATACAACAACATGCTAAAAA
>MU228229.1:1002527-1053774 GCA_018584345.1 Thuja plicata
TACTTTAGAAAAGAGAGTCCTAAGTTTGATGGAGAGAATTATCTTGACTGGAAGAACAAAATGATAACACATTTGCAGTGTGTTGGTTTTGAGATTTATGAAGCAACTACTCAAAATGTTGATGTTCTTTCTTTAAAAGACCTTGAAGAAAAAGATTCTACTGTTAAACAAAAGGAAGTATTCACCCAAGATGCAATTTCCAAAGAAGCCCTTATAAGTGCCTTATTTGACAGTGAGTTTTCTGAGATTAAGAAAATAGATAGAGCCTATACAATATGGAAGTATCTAGAAGACATGTTTGAAGGAGATATCCAAGCAAAGAACACGTGTATAAAGACATGGAAGAAGAGATATAACAATTTAGAGATTCTACCTGAAGAAAACATCAGAGCATACAATTAGAGGATTAATGAAGCAGTTGTAGGAATCAGAAACAATGGTGGAGAAATTTTAGAGGAAGACATAATGGATAAATTGATGACTACACTAATAGCATATTATGAGAGCAAGATAAACATCTTAGATGAGACTATGCAATTTTTGAAAGACTTCAAGAGAGAGACCTTGATCAGCAAAATTTCAGCATTTTAGATATCAAAATTGAAGACATAACCTAAAAGTGAAGCAACCTTCAAAGCCTCAGTTCATGGTAAGAAATCCTTGAACACTTCTGGTAATTTTTATAATGAAGATGAGGATAAAGAACTAGAAGAATTCATTGTTATGATTGCTAAGAAAGAAAGAAAAGGAAAAGGAAAATATGAAGGACAGTTACCATTCAAATTATTTTCATGCAACAAGGTTGGTCATTTTGCATCTAAGTTCCCTACAAGAGTCAAGAAGTACAAAACCAATTTCAAGCCTAAATATACAAAGGAATGCTACTATGTTGGAGATGGAGTGATAGATGAAGACTCAAGAGAAGATGAAATTGGATTCATTGAAATTGAAGATATGGAAAAAATGTTTGATGAAATGGACATTGAAGATGAAAAGGAAGCACAAGAGTTGGCATTAATTTCCCAAGCAGACATCAAAACATACTGGATCATTGACAGCGGGTGTTCACATTACATGACATGAGAAAAAGATAGATTTGTACATCTGGATAAGTACAAATGTGGTATGGTTAGATTTGGAGACAACACTCCTAAGCCTATCATAGGTAGAGGAGCTATCACTTTAGATGGAAAGAACAACAATGGTGATGATCTGTATGTTGATGGTTTACATCATAACCTACTAAGTGTTGGACAGTTGCTTGACAAAGAATATCGGTTGGAATTCAAAAACAACAAGTGCATCATTAATAACAAAGAAGGATTTATTATTGCATCAGGTTCAAAGACTAAAGGTAATGTTTTTCAGCTCAATTCTAAATCAATTTGTTGTGTTGCAAAAGTAGATGACAGTTGGTTATGGCACAAAAGATTATGTCACATCAATTTTGACAATATAGTAAAGATAAGCAATGTAAAGGCAGTAAGACACCTTCCCAGTATTGCAAGACCAGTTGATACTATGTGCATGGAATGTGTGGTGGGAAAGCATGTAAGGACCTCATTCAGAAGTAAACAGAACTTGGCAAAAAACAAATTGGATTCAGTGCATACAGACTTATGTGGACCTACTCAAACAAGATCACACTATGGTGAAAGGTACTTTATTTTTTTTGTTGATGATTATTCTAGAATGATGTGGGTTGCGTTCTTAAAAGATAAATCGGAAGCCTTTGAGAAGTTCAAAATATTCAAAGCTAAAGTTGAAAATGGGTTTGGATTAAAGATAAAATATCTGAGATCGGATAGAGGAGGAGAATTCACCTCTGAAAAATTTTATGAGTATTGAGAAGAACATGCGATCAAAATACAGCTAAGTGCACCTAGAACCCCTCAGCGGAATGGAATTGCAGAAAGAAGAAATAGGATCATACTTGACACAACACGTGCTATCATGATTGAAGGAAAATTTGCACACACCTATTGGAGAGAAGCAGTCAATACTTCAGTCTATACTATCAACAGAATTCAATTAAGGCCAGGCGCAGATAAGACACCTTATTAACTTTGGTTTGGGAATGTACCTACAGTAAAATACTTTAGAATATTTGGAAGCAAGTGTTACATCAAGAGAGATGATGATGTTGGCAAGTTTGATGCTAGAAGCGATGAAGGTATTTTTCTTGGTTACTCTACCATAAGCAAAGCTTATAGATGTTTTAACTTGAGATTGAAGAAAATCATTGAAAGTACCATGTGAAGATTGATGAGAAGTTTATGATTCAAGAGAGATACTATGATTATGCACTTATGATTGAAGATGCACCAAGACCTATCAATAAAGAAATAGTTATTGAATAAATGTTTGACAGCATTGATGTATCATGCAATGACCCTGAACCAAGTGAAGAAGAATCACAGATAGCATATGAGAATGTCACACCTAAAGTTCCAAAATTCACATCTAAATACCATTCAAAAGCATATATCATTGGAAATCAGAGCAGTAAAGTTATGAAAAGATCTAGAGAAAAAGGTTTAACAGTTGATGAAGAGGTATGTTTACTTTCACAAATTGAACCTTTAAGTGTTTAAAATGCATGTAATGATTCAGATTGGAAAAAAGCAATGAAAGAAGAGTTAGATCAAATAATTAAGAATAACACATGGGAATTGGTCCCTAGACCTTGTGACAAAAATGTGATTGGAACCGAGTGGATATTCAGAAACAAGATGAATGAAGATGGTACAATGGTAAGAAACAAAGCAAGACTGGTATGTAAAGGATATGCATAGAGAGAAGGTATTGATTACTCTGATACATTTTCCCCTGTGAGAAAACTAGAAGCTATAAATTGTTTTTAGCTCATGCAACATTCAATAACTTTAAAGTATATCAGATGGATGTCAAGTCTGCATTCCTGAACGGTGACTTGAATGAAGAAGTCTACATAGAACAATCTGAAGGATTTATTTTATCAGACAAACCTAACATGGTATGCAGACTAAAGAAAGCCCTCTTTGAACTTAAGAAATCCCCTAGAGCATGGTATGAAAGACTAGATGGTTACTTGATGAAGATTGGATTCAAGAAAGGAGTAGCAGATTGTAACTTATTCATAAGAGAGACACCTGAAGGATTATTACTTGTTTCTATTTTTTTATGACATTATTTTTGGTGGTAATGACAAGCTTAGTGCAGATTTTGCTAAAGAGATGCAGAGCGAGTTTGAAATGAGCATGATTGGACCTATCAAATACTTTTTGGGATTAAATGTACAACAGACAGACATAGGTATATTCATTAATCACTCTAAGTATGTGAAAGAAATATTGAATAAATTTAATATGGAAGATTGCAAGCTAGTAGGCACCCCCATGATAACAGGAAGCAAGCTTTCTAAAGATGATGATTCTACAACAGTTGAAAAGACACTATACAAGTCTATGATTGGAAAACTCATATATCTTACTCAATCTAGACCAGATATTTCTAGCAATTGGCATTGTTGGAAGATTTGTAGCTTAACCTAAATAAAATCACTTAATGGAAATAAAAAGAATATTCAGATACTTAAAAGGGACTATAAACTATGGTTTATGGTATCCTAACTCAGAGAATGTAGAACTTCATGTGTATACAGATGTAGATTGGGTAGGTTGTGTTGATGACAGAAAGAGTACTTTAGGGGGAGAAATATTTCTTGGAAATAGATTAGTTACTTGGACAAGAAAGAAGAAGAATTGTATTTCTCAGTCAACAACAGAAGCAGAGTAAGTAGCAACAACATTAAATTGTTCTACAATTGTTTGGATCAAGCATATGATAAAAGACTTTGGAATTCAGATTGATTATCCTATTGCTATTCATTGTGACAACACTAGCACTATCAATATGTCAAAGAGCCATGTGATGCATGCAAAGACAAAACACATTGAAATAAAATATCATTTTCTAAGAGAGAAAGTTGCAGATAAAGAAGTAAAATTGGATTATGTGAGCACTAAAGAATAGCTAGTAGACATATTCACAAAGCCTTTACCAAAAGATACTTTTGAGTATCTCAGGGAGAAGCTGGGAGTAATTCCCTTCCCTGAGTCTGATTAGAATATGTAGCAAGTACATCAGTCCTTGGTGACTAATTAATGGTTGAATACTCTACCTCAGGAGTAGTATCTGTTCCTATTTGTTTTTGGCACCCTTTTCCATTGATGTCAAAGGGGGAGTATATAGTCTGGGGGAGTATACAACCATGAAAAATCAAATGTAGTATAAGGAGATACAACAGTTAAGGGAAGTTTTGTTGAGGATATTGAGAAGATTGTAAAAAGAAAGAATACTTTTGGATTGATGGTGTTTTTCATATCATATGTTGCCATCAATGTCAAAGGGGGATATTGTTGGAGATTTGCCTTTGAACCAGTAGTTGATTGTATGTTTGTCATTGATGACAACATATAGTATGCAGTAGTGTCCTATATGTAATTCTCAGTATGGATATGTTGGAGCTTTGCGCATTTATTTTTATGTTGTAGAAATTTTCATTATGCTATGTTCATAGACACAGATTCAGTTGTGCAGTTGAAGTTGAGTTATGATGATCTATTTGCCAGTTACAGTTTTAGGAGATTGTTTCTTAAGAGTCGACAATATTTATATTGTTTCTTTAGTTGCGCCTATCATTTGGATATGCATGTTTGGATTCATGTTTAGTTATGAGTTAAACATATTTGGTTAAGAGCGCTTAACATGTTTCATCTAGAGAGTGAAGTTTGAGATAATTTGGTGGAGCCGACTATGTGAAGCGACGCGTCTACTCATCTTGAGTTGCGCGGTTCTATTTATGTTGTGTGCTTAGTTTTGTCGATGGAGAAGTTGCTGAAGAGTTTACTACAAGCCGAGTTGATCATATCTTTGGAGGAGGATACTTATAGCAGATCATTTGTGAGAAAGTGGAGAAAGTAGCAGAACATAATGTTTGATGTATTGGGCTAGTAAAGTTATATCATTCATCAGTTGAAGATCTATGTGAAGGAGTAGAGAGTGTATGCAATTCACTGGAACTAATCAAGATAGAAGGTCTAATTCATAGTTCAATATCAGATATAGTGTATATCTGTTGTGCAAAAGGTTGCATCCTTCATCATTTGAGTAGTGTGCTCATAGACAGTGTGCCCTGACCTCTAGTAGGGTTATTTGTAAAAGACTCCTAACAGGGTCCAACCTTTAACTAGGTCACTGTACTTAATACATTGTAAAGATCAACTCCTAACAGGGTTGTAGGATCTTCTAATAGGGATCATTATACACTAGTGCAGTTCTTTGTGGGTGTTGATTCTCACCGGGGTTTTTACCTAATTTGGGTTTTCCCGTAACCAAAATTGTGGTGTTATAATCTGTGTTATCTTCTTGTGTTTGTGCTTAATGTTATTCTATACTTAATTGGATAAAGAATTGAATCTTGTAGATAACTGATTCACCCCCCCCCCCTCTCAGTTATCTCTTGGGACTATTCCTAACAAAATGTACACCTCTAATAGGTGAGGTAAAGGATGATGCAAGTTTGATAGCCCTCTATTTTTCTGGTAAAACTCTCAAATGAGAACTAAAACCTCCTTTGTAACACTTAGAAATCATTGTGTAGTAGTAAATCAACACCATTAAACTACATCATTAACTAAAAACCACTCCTTATCCCTTTATACACTCCCAAAACTGTTGGATATCACTTTATATCATACTAGTAGACATTCTCAAAAGTTTACAGGTTTGAGATAAAGTCTAATTACTGATACAGCAACTGCATAAGCCTATAAAAATTCACATGAACACATTATTAACTGATTTCTCCTATACACAAAGGGGTGACAAAGTTTGGCATCTAGATCAATTAAGGCACTTGTTCCTTGTAGCTCGTGAATTAAGGTAAATTCTAACTTATTTCTAGAATTTTTTTTGTTTTGATAAAATGTAATTATATCTTGAAGGATGAGAAAACCCATGGAGAGATAGCTTCAAGCATCGAGTGTTACATAAAAGACAACCATGGTTCTACAATGGATCTTGATTCTTTAAATTATATCACAAATCGTATTGAGAGTTGTCTACAAGAGTTAAAAAGGAGTTTCTTAAGCCTTCAAATATACCAGATTATTGTCGAACCTATATTTCAACGCTGGATTTCAAGGTATATTTTTCTTGTAAAAGGATGTTGATGGTGTTGCATATTCCCATCATGAAGAGATACGAGATGCAATAACAAAAGCTCTCATAGAAATACACACATGAATGCTTGAGAGTCTTGACTATAGAAACCCTTGGCCAAAATTTTCACTTTTCCAAAATCAGGCGTGCATTTCATCAAATAACTTGCATGTATTTACTGATGAAGCTTTTTCTGATTTGCAATGTTAATATGATATTTATATCTATAGATTCTATTTATGTTACATTAACGTTCATCTCACAAATTCAAGCATCCACATACATCGACTACTCATCCATGCAAGTTGTTCTTATACAAAGAGGTTTACAAAAGCTGTTCATATTCACAATTACATAAAGCATACATTTTTAACATTGCATGATCATATTTCATCATGATTGGAAATATTTCATTTTTTTGATACATACTAGATTTGTTGCTATACACGATGTCTGAATTTCTCATAGCTGCATTATTGTGCTTTATTTCTTCTCTTATTCTTGAAAGCTAAACCTTTGAACTGCAATTACAAGATTGCATACCTTTAGCATGTTGAGAAACCAATATCCTTGTATATTACAGGAGGCTTTATCCATGCAATCATTTATGCTTGGAACACTTGCACCTATGTTTGCATGGATATAAGCCTCCTACAAAATATTAGGATAATTCACAAACTGAGGACCAACAACCTATTCTGGATACTACCCCAACAAGCTGAGCTCAACCCTTGTAGATAGGTAAGTAGTTTAGTTAATCAGGCATTTATTAGATCTTTTGACCTAACAATCTATCTTTTCTCTCATGTAGGATCTCAGAAAAAGGACAGCAAAGCTCAACAGGACATCTGCAAAGACTCATACCTCTTCTTAACCAGTCAAGCCCTAGGCAATGATTGGTTGCCTTAACCTCTTGCTTCCTATCTTTATCATTAATTTCTATTTTTCTCTTTCATGAAAGATAGAATAGGATATGCTCATGGCTTGTGTGAGAATTCCATTTTAATCACCCATCACAGAGGACTCTTCAACACCAAAAAGGGTATATTTACACAAACTATTAAAGATTCAACTATTTTTCCAGCTAGTAGTAATTCAAACAACCAACGATAATTCAAAATGACACTTTGTGAGTGTGTTAATGCCAAACCACAAAAAATGCTCATACGCCAACCGATTAATATTTTAGGACTTACTTGGGATAGTAATTATGCCAAACCAATTGGACAAAACATGAGTGTGAATCTAGAACAATCAATAATATTAGCCATTCAACACATACCACTCTCACGTCCCCCTAAAAACTGGTTTCATCTTACATAAAACCCATGACTAGCACTTCTCATTCAAACACCTAGCATAATATGGCAAAAGAAACCAACATTGAACCTTTGAATTACTTCCAATCAAAGCATAGCCCACACCTAGCTTGTCATTTCAAATTATTTAGCTCTTTCTTCCCCCTACAAGAGCAGAGGGAAAGTTGGTAGACTGCCTAAAAATAAGATGATGAAAAGTCATATCAAATCTAGTATCCAGACTACTCTAGATAAAATTATCCCTAGGTATGGGGATCCTGACCTAGGAATTCTTGATCAACACCATCAATTTTTTTTTAAAAATATATAGGTAGCGTCAGAATTTTGACGACAATGCAAACTTAAACCAACGATGTTGTTGCACATCCGAAAACACTGTCGTTAGAATAGTTCACTTGATTGGCATCATAATTCTGAAAATAATGCAAACATAAACTGACGATGATGTTGTACATCTGGAAACACTATCGTCAAAATAGTTCATCATATTCTCATCGTAATTCTGACAATAATGGAAACATAAACCGAAGACAAAGTTGTACATCCGACAGCACTGCCCTCAAATTAGTTCTCTTGATTGTAGTCTTAATTCTGACTACCATGAAAACCTAAACTGACGAGGATAGGGTCATAAATTTGACCTAAATTCTCCAAACGTAGACCCATATTTTCTGAATTCATTGCTATCAGAATTGTGACGACCATGGATATGTCAAATTCTTTGACTAAATATTACCAATAGCTCTGTTAGTTGGAAGTCCAAATAATGGAGGTCAAAATCCTGACTAATAGCTGTCGTAAATTAGACCCAAATGTATTAGTGGTACCTTGTCTTCATCTTGTATCCATGCGATCTGATAGATTTTAGGATGCTTCAATCTCTACAACTTCAACTTGTCAACCAACTCCTCCGAAGCAAGATTATCAAAACTGCCATTGTCTATGACAATATTGCACACCTTGTCTTGCACCTTGCATCTGGTTTGGAACCAATTCTTCCTCTGTAAAGGTTCCATATCTTTATCTCTGTGATATAGGGTTCTCCAAGTTTTTAGGGTTTCTCCATCCTCGACTTGATTTTTTTTTACTGTCCCATTGGACTCCTCATTTGATAATGGTGTTCACCTACTACCTTCTACCTTCTTCTTAGAGTTTCCTTTTTTTCATTTAAAGGCTTGGTTCCTTGCTTCACTACACTTGAAACAAGTGCCACTGAACTTCCTTCTATCACCACTACTTTGTCCTTTGAAATTGTGATAGGAACTCCTATCATTCATCTTGCAGCGATCATTATCCTTAGCTTCTGACTCACTTATGCTCTTATCTACAGAAGATCTACCTCCTCAATCATTAGTAATGGATCGGTCTCTCAAAAATATTCCTCCTCTTCCTTTTTCCCTTTTCTCATGCCTTTCATTTAACTTTTCTTGAGCCTTCAATGCCCACTTGTAAGCTTCTTCCACACTCTTAATTTGTATCAGACTGATTTCATCGTGTATTGACACCCTTAAACCATTAAGGTAGTGAGAATCTTGTTTAGCATCATCATCTATATGGCCAGATCTAATATTCAGCTTGTAAAACTCTTTAGTGTAGCTCTTAACACTCAGGTCTCTCTGCTTCAAGTTCTGCAAATTCTGAAACATACTTACTTGGTAATTCTCAGTGCAAAACTGATCCTTCAATTTATTCACCACTCTATCCCAAGCTTCGATCTTATCTGTACCCCTTCTATCGATCTATTTTTAAATGTTCCCAACATAAGGATGCATGTCCTTTTAACTTGGTACAAGCATATTTTACGTTCTTCTCCTAGCTAGTTCCCTCAAGGTCAAAGTACGTGTCCATCTATGTGATCTAATCTATCAATTGATCAGAATCCAGGTTACCATAATAATCAGGTGGATTGCAATGAGGTCTCTTATTCACATTAGTCAAATCTCTAATGAACACATAACATTATCAAGAAATGAGCTTTTAAGATTCATCGATTGGGAAAACCTTCGCGAGATTGGAAAATACAAACACTGGACGAAAAATGAAGAACATGACAGTTTCGCCAAGAATTTGAAATATCTTAACGCAAAGTAAACAAATGATGCGCGATCCTAGGAGGGTGAAAAAAAGAATCCATGAACACGTTGGAAGGATTGCAACCTTTGAGAATAAGCACAAAATGATGGTAGAAAGACACACTAGAATTGATCAAACATGAAAACAAATGTTTTTAGTTGATGCAAGATTACCAAGAATCTATGATGCTCCTGCATCACCTTTCATTGAAAGAGTTATTAAAAAAAAGTTAGAAGCAAATGTTAGTCTCTCTCTCTCTCTCTCTCTCTCTCTCTAATAAAATAATTATCCAATCCTTTCCCCCACTTCTCTCCCCCTCGCCCTCTCTCTCACTACACACTAAAGTGTACTTAATTACACCAACCAAGATAATCACTGAAGTGTACTGAAAAACCCGATCATAATTTTTAAACAATTGTAAATCTTATTGCAAAAACTTTCCCATATAAAGGAATTGTTTCCCAAGCATAATATATTGGTGGAATTAGGAGCTTAGAGTATGGAGAAATGGTGGTATGAAAATTGAAAAGGAAATGTGTGCCCTAGTTTTGGGAAGTGGATCAGGCATACTCAACACATATTGATTTGTCTCCTTCCATTTCCCAACAATGACTAATATACACCACTCCTTGATGTGTATCAACTAGCGCTTGTTTCTCATGTTTAAGGCCAAATTAGTCCACTATGATAACACCCTCGTATTTTATTTGCAAGTGAAGGGCTCTAATGAGACCCCATATTCTCAAATCTCTGTGAAGAGCTTCTCTAGTAAGATAAGGTGCCCGACACAAGTGAGAAGTAGGTTGTGAGATTGAGAACTTACACAGGGCTTTGACTATGGTTGTGGAGAGCCCATCAAACCTTGCTGGTAATAGAAAATTGAAATTTCTACTATTCTTTTACCCAAAAAGTAAACATTCATAGGAGGAAAAAGAATGGGGCAACTCATCACAACGAAACTTTGTGGAGGGAATGGTAGAATATAATTCATTTACAGATACAATAGAGATAAAATATTGTATGATATCATGGGTTTTGGCTCATTCTTTCTTGGTGGGGTATGAAAATTAGATGGAGGAAGTTGATGAAGAGGGTATACATATGTGTATTGTAGATGTGGCACAAAATCCTCTACCCATGGATTCAAACTACCTGGCATGGCTTATTTTGATACCTATTGTCTATTGTAATGTACATATTTTATTTCTACTTGGTTCATGTAATAATTCTCACAATATTTAGAGGTACACAACTTAGTGATTTCCATGTTCTTTATCTGGGCAATTATATATATAGTCATACTACCAAGGAAATCAATACCATTATGTTTAACTATCTTATGAACTTATGTAGTCACATTGGTATGTCCTAGGTTCATTATGGCTGTCCTATGTTCATTAGGACCACCCTGCTAGAAATAATAGGTACTGAGAGGGGGGGATGAATTAGGACTAATAAAAAATTTAGACTTTTACTTATACCTTTGAACAACAACAAAAGAAACTTCCAAACTATGAAGCATATAGTTGTAAATGTAAAGTAAAAGTGCAATGAATAAAATGACAACACATCCAAACACATAACACTTAGATTTTTATCATGGAAACCCTTGGTCAGAGGGAAAAACCATGGTGGGGATGAAACCCACAATCTTCTCATTGCAATAGAAATGAGTGCTTTGTTAGGAGCTTACAATATGTCACATTCTAGGTGACTCGCCCTATTAGGAGTGGTTGATACCTTATTAGAAGTATCTAAAATCCTATTACAGACTACCTTGTTAGAGGATCTAATCCTACTTTTACAGTGTTCACCCTATCAATGTATTTACAATAAATTCTTTCTAGAGACTACCATGTTAAGGGTTTTTAACTTGTTGAAACTATTAGGAAAACAAAAAGAGTAATTGACCTGTGAAATGCACTCCTGAATGCTAATCAAATCCTTTGATGTTTTTTTCTTGGTCTAAACCTGATCCTGAAACTTCTCTCGAAATGGATTTGAAATCGCTATCCAAGATCTTACTTTTCAACAATACTATATATGCTTCTCTCTCTACTTCATAACTCTGTCAACAACTATCATCTTATACCCTTTTACCTTTGACTGTAAACTTGATTGGGGTTTCTTTAAACCTAATTAGGAGTGGTTGATACCTTATTAGAATTATCTACAATCCTATTACAGACTACCTTGTTAGAGGATATAATCCTACTATTACAGTGTTCACATTGTTAATGTATTTACAATAAAGTCTTTCTAGAGACTACCATGTTAAGGGATTTTAACTTGTTGAAACTATTAGGAAAACAAAAAGAGTAATTGACCTGTGAAATGCACTCATGAATGCTAATCAGATCCTTCGATGCTTTTTTCTTGGTCTAAACCTGATCCTGAAACTTCTCTCAAAATGGCTTTGCAATCGCTATCCAAGATCTTACTTTTCAACAATGCTATATCTACTTCTCTCTCTACTTCATAACTCTGTCAAAAACTATCATCTTATACCCTTTTACCTTTGACTATAAACCTAATTAGGGTTTCTATTTCCCTCCAAAATAGCTTTATGAATCATAACTAACTCGTCAAAACTTGAAATCCTTACCACGACATCCATAACAAACTTCAAGTTATTATCTCCAATGTGAAATATTCCTTCAATATTATTGGCCAAAATGTAGCTTGGATTCATACACAAATCTATGCACAACTACCTAAGAATTGACTTATTCAACTCTTTAAACAATGTACTAAATTTTTCATGTTGTCCAGCTTCATTGAATTGTCCATTGTCATAACCGATTTAGCCAAGTAATCAAAATTGTTCAATAACCTTTACTTTTACATGTTCGCTGAACTGACTGGTTGGTGGAATCTTCACTTATGCCTTTACCGGTGTGACCTAAGAGGTGCGGCCACAAATTATAGTATACCTGTTGTCTTTACACCTTCCAATTTACCGACATAAAACTTGTCTTCCTTAACCAATTTGTCCTTCACCTGTTTACCAGTTACCTTTCTGACTTAACTTCTCTTTACCGATTGGTTATTACTGTGTACCGGTTGGTTTAACTTCTCATACTTACACAAAAATTTCTTACCTATGTAATGGTTTGCCAACAATGAAAACCATACTCTGTAAGATCATCATCAAATCATCTATCAACATTCTACAATAAACACACCATACTTTTATGAATGTCACTTATTGACCTAGAAGATAAGAAGAGTTAGAAGACACACATCTTTGTGCAGTTAGGTTTTGAGAGATTACATATTTACTCTTTAACTTCATGACATCATGATTTAGTTGATAGCTACAAAAATACGAACCAATTTCCTTATTTTGGAGTGTTGTTTCTTTTGTGTCGACTGTGGATTAAAATAACCCACTCAACTGCTTTTTTTTAAAAAACCATAAAACCATGATCGTGTTATTTTTATTGTATAAAGCCAATTGTAAATTGGGGTTTTATTTATAAAACCTCGTATATGTTAAGGCTTGAATTTTCTGAGCCCTAACACTTTCAATTTATTTGAATTTGCAAATAATCCAAATGTGTTACCTACATTTTTGGACTTTTTTAGGTGAGTGGTCACCTTTTTGTTCAGCATCTTGGTGCAAATATTGGTTTCATACTTTGGATTACTTGTTTAGTATATAAGGAATGTCACTAACAAAGCTTGGATGCTACAATTATTATGCTATGAGTATCAGTTAAGTCATATTCGAGGAAAAATACCACGTTAATAATGGAAAAGTGCATCAATTGTCATGTTGTACACATATAACTCATAAAGCAATCTCATTTATTACTATCCTAACTAAGGTTTAAGTGGAACATAGCCAATTATTTGTTCACTTAATTGTTCATATTTGTTAATGAGGTTGACAATAAACATGTAGTCATGAAGGCTTGATTAAAAATTCAATAATAAATCCCTCACCTAAACATACTTATAGGTCAAACATATATAAATATATGGATGGGAATAAAGAACTAAAAAGAGGTAAAAATAGCCTTTTTTTCTAAAATCAATCAAAATTGGTCTTGGATGGGAAATTGAAGATAGCCACACTCAAAATGTGAAAATAGGACAAAAATAAGATTTGTAATGCTTGAGTTTGATTTCTAAACTACTTATTTTTTAATAGTGGAAATTAAGAGGTTCTAATAGGGGGAGTACACAAAGTATAATATAATGTCCAATGTGCTCCGCCTAAAATGTTGACTTTTAAAAAATATTTTACAAATCACTTTAGTATAAAATGAGGTAACATCATGTAGTTTATCCTTTAGGTTTTGTTGATTTTTAATGAATATATTATTTTCTAACTAATTTTCAAAGTGGACATGTCTTGAAAAATAAAAAAACGTTGAGCATGCTCACCCTTTTTAAAAAACTCATTAAAAGTTATTTTTTAACGTTTATAGAATATAGTTTAGAATGTTAAAATATAAATTATTTCGTATTTGGATGAACATATAAAAAATGACACAAAAATACTATGCATAGGTTTTTAGCAAAAAAAAAGAGTAGCAATATAAATTGAATATCAAAAGCATATGATGTTTGAAATGTAGAAATATTTATATGGTTAGAAAGGTCAGAAAGCTTGGCATTATTATGACATTTTTAAAACCAGGATAAAAACAATTGTGCAAACTCATCAGAGAGGATGCTTGGCAATTAGTTGCCTTTAGGTTGCATGCCCAAGGTAAATCAAACCCTAAGTGGTGGTAGTTTCCAAAGTAAGTTAAAATTTGAGTGCGTAATAATATGCTCAGACATTTTGTGAGCCTAAATAAATCCCACAAATATGAGCATATTGTAACGCACTCGTGTTTTGTGAGTTTTTTCTTTCTTATTATGGCTCACAAATCATGATCACATTATAATGTGCTCATATTATAACATAAGCATGTTATAATGTTCTTGCATTATATGCTAGTTGGATCCAAAATTGGTTTTGGTGACTATTTGGTCCATCATCTTTGTGTACACAACCATATGGAGTATCATAGTTCCTATTCAATTTGTCATGCTCACAATGGTTCTATAATCTCTATGATGAATGCCTAATCAATGTTATCATATGAATATTTGAAATTTCCTTATATTTTTAAAAAATCTTATTTTTAATAATCATCCCTTGTGGAATTTTTTTAGCTCAGGTAAGTACTTCTGCATAGGTGTGATGTTTATGCATTCAAAAGTCAACTAGTTAATTTTCCATACACTCAATTCATGTAAAAAGTGAAGAATGCGTAATCTTTAGCGAAAAAGCACATTAATTGTATTTTTAGTTAATGTAGGCTTATTTTATCTCTAAGAGCTAATTTTAGCTTGGAGAGCTTGGATCACCAAAGGATTATAAATTGGGGTGTGGAGGAAGAGCTAGACAAAGAAGAGAATTTCCAAGCGAAGCTGAGGAAGAAGGGTAAAGAAAATTTTAGCAAGGAAAGCAGAGACAATTCTTCTTGTAGATACAAATTGCTCTAATTTATGTTATGAATTTTAAGATTCTACTATGGGCACAATCTTGATTAGCATGAGTTGGAAATTTAGTGAGACCAAGTAGTTGGGCCAAAAAAAGGATGGATTATGAGGCTGAAATTATCTCCATGTAATTGTCGTGGCAATCTTGTAATATGTTGTATGAATTCTTGCTCCTAAAGTTGAATAGATGTGTGTTTGTAGGATTTCCCCACACTAGGGTTTCCTGGGTATATGTGTCATTTTTCTATTGGCTTCATGTGAATTTGCTTCCACTATTCATTGTTCTTAATTAACCTAGAGTACTGGCTATTACAAATCAGAAAGATAAATAGTATTCTTGTTTTTGTTTTATGAAATTTGTTGAGCAATTAATCTGTAACTGGGTTATAGAAATAAACATGGTATCATAGCTCTAAAAACTAAATATGAAGCCAAGTTTTGTGTCACAAATTTCAAAGGAAAAAAAAATCAAATTTCAATTTTCAAATTCTTCAAGGGTTACATTCTACAATGGAAACCAATGTTTGATATGAGGATAGGCTTAAGGGTGTTTCAAACTACTTGTAGTGGAAGGTTTAAATTACTTCAATTCTCAAGGAGAATAGGTCGTGGACCTATGTTAGTACAAAAGTGGTTCCATCAATGAATGAAATAATAAAACATCTTGGGGCAGTGTTATGCTTAGTGTGCCACTCTTTGAGATCAAGCTTTTGCTTCTTTTCTAAAATGATAGAGAACTCCAAATAAGACAAAAGTGGTTCCATCAATGAATGATCTGATTGCCCTAGATGCACATGAAATCAAGGAGGCCAAGGCGTAGAGGATTATCCTTGATGGGGTAAGAGATCACTTGATCCCCCATTTTTCGGGGAAAGACATCTTGACCAAGGTTGTGATGAAGGGCAATTTTGTATACATTAGGGATAAGATGGGTGTTGTGTAGAACATCTTCCCCGTTAAGAGGGAGTGTTGAGTTTTTGTAGCTCATCTAGGTACTTCTACATAGGTGTGGTGTCTATGCATGCACAAGTCATCTAGTTACCTTTTCATGCATTCAGTTCATGAAAAAAGTGAAGAATTTGTAATCTTTAGTGAAAAAGCACATTGATTATATTTTTAGTTAATGTAGACTTATTTTGTCTCTAAGAGATAATTTTAGTTTGGAGTTAATTTTACCTTGGAGATCTTGGGTCACCGAAGGATTAAAAATTGGAGTGTGGAGGAAGAGCTAGACACATCGAGAAGAAGAGAATTTCCAAGAGAAGATGAAGAAGAAAGGTAAAGAAAATTTCAGCAAGGGAAGCAGAGACAATTCTTCTTGCACTTACAAAAATTGTTATACTTTCTACAGTAATTTTTCAGATTCTTCTATGGGCACAATTTCAATCAACATGACTTGGAAATTCAATGGGAGAAAGTATTTGAGCAGAAAAAGAGGATTGATTGTGAAGCTGAGATTATCTTTTGTAATTGGTGTGGCAATCTTGTAATCTGTGGTATGTATTCTTTCTCCTGAAGCTAAATTAACGTGTGTTTGCAGGGTTTCCCCACATTGGGGCATCTTGGGTATATCTATGTCATTTTGTTATTGGTTTCATGTGAATTTTCTTTTGTTGTTCATTGTTGTTAATCAACCCAGAGTATTGGTTGTTACAAATCAAATAGATAAACACTATTCATGTTTCTATTTTGTGAAATGTGTTGAGCAGTTAATCTGTAACTGGGTTATAGAAATTAACATCCCTTAAAAATTGGTCTTCAAATAAAGTCATCCTAGAAATGTGTCCCCTCATCCCCTATCATCCTCATTTTCTCTTATGTCTAACATTATCTCTCTTTTGCATATCATGTATTTACCTTCATCAAAAACATTATCTCTCTTTTCCTATCCTCCATTGTTAAAATAGAAAAATTGTACCGCTTAAGACACATTCATTATTTTTTTGTGGAGATGACAATGAACAACTTTATTCTTCTAATGCAAAGTTTAAATTAATTCAGAACATAATTTCCCTTTCTACCAACCATTATGATTGGCTTAGATCAATAGGAATAATTAGGCCTTCTTGGTTATTATATTGGGTCACTTTAAGGTCATCACTTCCTTGACCCTTCATAGGAAGAATTTTTGTTGTGGGTCGATTTTCTCTACTAGTTGGTCGAGTGTTTCATGATATCTTTCCTCTCTTGCAAGATTTATCATTTTGTTATTTTTCACTTATCTTTGTGACGCATAAACTCCTATAAGAGTTAGAATGTTCTCTACCACACGAGCCTCATCATGTATGGTAAAATAAAATGTCTCGCTAGGATTCATGTGCTCGACAAATGCATGTAGATTTAGGGGCCAAATTCACATTCCCTTCAATTTTGATTTTACGTTTTCATTTGCTAATATTTTTCTACCCAAGTTTTGTTAATTCTTTCCTCTTAGTTTCTAATTCTCAGTACTTACATATCTATTGTCTCTACTATGTTTCCCTTGAAATGTAACATGAATGCAAAAACACACTTACATAAAGTGATTGTAATTTGTATGATGTGGGGATATTAAGGTCAAAAATTTCATCTACAATGATTGTGCCTCATGGATTGTTGTTGAAGAAACATAACTCCCATGTCCATAAAAAATTGTGATAAGCATTGTTTCTGGATTCAAGTGTGTAAGATTCTTTTGCATAAATATTTTAGATCACACTTCATGATCCATCGTCAAGACGTAAAAAGAGATCTGAAGGCGGAAAATCATTCATGTTATGTTAGTGAAACAACACTAAAACTAGGTAATGTGGAAAAGTGATATAAACAATTTATAAGTATATATTTTATCGTCCAAACATGATCTTGTGAAGTCAAGCACTAACCTAACTCGCAATTAGAACACCCACGAGGAAAAAATGGATATGCAGCATGGAAGACTTTATTTTCTTCGATGATTTTGATTCATTTTTGACAAATTCAAATTGTGCTTGTTTTCCTGAGTTCTTGCCTACCTTTTCGAAGAGACCAAGCCTGAGCCCAAAATGGATCTGCCAAATCGAATCCCAGTTGTGATCTCAAAATTACACCACCAGTAATGTTCATAAATGAATATACTCATTAACTCAACAAAAGCTTTAAAAAATAAGACACAGATCCAGGGTATTATTTATGGGTTTCTTCAGATCTTCAAAAAAAATTTAGCAATCAACAGATTCTTTTTCTTTAAAAGCGCATTTACCAGGTTTATTTGCAGATAGGATGTTTCTTTCTCATCATAATTTTTTTTTCTTTTGAACCAAGAAATCTGACTAAGCATCTTACATTTGTAAAACAATCTCCACCCCTTAAATTTCCCCTCAGCGAAGCTTATTCCAGCGATCTGGCCACCAAAACCCTATTCTAGAACCATGTTCAAACCCTAGAAGCCCTAAAAATTCAAAATTTGAAGAGTAGAAGAAAGAAAGTACCAAATTGCCAAAGCCAGCAGTGCAGAAGCCATTGACAAGATCCACCAACACCAGACCAGTCTTCTTCTTCTCTGAGGAAAGAAGCAAATTGCCCTGCTTGAGGGGCAGATTATCCTGCAACTGTTCCAAAAGCTCGATAGCCATTAAATTGCCTGTTCTTTTGTTGTTTGCAGAACCCGCTCAGTTAACAGGAAGCACACAAAAGGCAGATTCTGTTTCCTCACAGATTATGGCTTTTTCAATTGTAGGTATTCCTTTTTGGGGATGCTGTTTTTTTATCATTTGACTGCTGAATTGTCTGTATATTTCGTAGATATACTATGGAATCTTCCAAGCAAGTGGGGATTATTACTGAGATTATTCTGTGAATATCTTACATTGTTCAATTTTCGTTTTTGTTTTTATTAGTAGGGATTATTCTGTAAATATATATTACATTGTTCAATTTTGGTTGTTTTTAGAGAATAATATTTTTGTTGTTTTTAGCACTTGCAAACTACTATTATTGTATAAGTTATATATTTTTTATTTTTTTTGGGTTTATGTAGTGTTAAGAATAAATTGTTTTTGGAATTTATAATTTTTATATATTTTATTCTTAAGTTAAAATGTATTTTCTAAATTTAAAAATTGAAAAAATTATATTTTGACAATATGATTGGGTAAATTAATTGGAGTCTTATATATGAAATTATTAAACCAGTTTTTATATTGTGATTCCAGTTTTGTTAGGTTTAACTCATTTTACAATAATACAACTAAAATTGGGTGGTGGAGGAATTGTGTTTTTGAAGGAGAGGTCACAAGTTCAAATCCCATGGGGGTGAGGTGTGTATGTGTTGTTGATAGACAAGATACTTAGGCACATTTTTTTTACTTTTAATAAACTTATGACCTTTTTAATTCAACCCCCACCAAACTACAACTTGACCAAGTAATAGACCAATGGTTAATCACTATCATAAAAATCTATTAAAATACATATACCTTCTTGCAAATCTATTCATCTTCACAACCAAGGATTATCTTGTTCATATATTGAACAACCTTCAATATACAAGAATTATCATAGACAAAGTTGACATGCTATAGTCGTTATACTATTGAAAAGTCATTGTTGAAATGTCACTCTCACAATGTAAAAATATATTGATCATGTCCTACACAAAAAAATGTATAGAACAATTTAATTCATTAATAACTTAGTTGAGGTCAAATTAGACCTCTTAACTTTTCTCTGTCTATGAGTTTGACAACAAAATATGCAACCTTGAGGCTTAAGGAAAACTTCACTAATAAATATTTCATCCAAGTATGCACACCACTTAGACATGTCTTAAACATCATCATAATTTCTATTTAACTACCCATGCTCACAACGACAAATTTTGTAACAATCTTATCATATAAATATTTAAAATTTTCTTTGTCTATGAGTTTGACAAAAAAATATGCAATCTTGAGACTTGAGGAAAACTTCAATAATAAAGATTTCATCCAAGTATACACCACTTAGACATGTCTTAAACAACATCATAATTTCTATTTAACTACCCATGCTCACAACGACAAATTTTGTATCAATATTATCATATAAATATTTAAAATTTTCTTAGAATTTTAAAAAAATCTTATTTTTTAATAGTTGTTCCCTATCATCCCCTAAAGATGGTCTTAAAAATCTCCATCTTAGAAATGTGTCCCTTCATCCCCTGTAGTCCCTATCTTGAAATTTTATGGAAGCATAGATAAACTATACTAATGAAATCCTTTCACTTCACTAGTGCACATTCAATGTATTTAATAGGAGATTTAGCCTTGTAGTTTTCACCATCATTGATGGTGCTTTTAAAAGTGGGTCTTCTTTTGTCAACTATTATTGATGACATAACACATCCCATTTGTTACAAATTAATACCTATAGTTGAACACCATAGCTTGTATTTTTTTCATATTTTATTTATTATTTGATTTGAATCTAACAATTTTCTCATTGTAACTCTCTCTTCATATGTGTCTCAACATTTTATTGATTCATTACAAAAGAAACTTATTTCCCCCACTACATAGCCTTTGTTTTGAAATTCGTCGTTGTAACAACTACTCATAATCACTTAATAAATTGTAGAAATTAATGAGTAAATTAAACATAATTGGTAATCAAAACCAAAAAGTCAAATACTTAACTATTTCTTTTTCAAAACACATAAATGATTCTACATCATCACAATTAATGCAAATCTATTTATAATCTTACCATAATCGTAAAACAAGTTATTTTATGTACAAATGCATGTATATCTCAAAACCAATTTGACAAGACACCCAATCAATCTAGTAATCAAGATCTTCCCTAATAAATTCATAACTATATAATGTCTATATATGACATTATAAGCAAATAAAGATCAGTAGATCACAAGATATATTAACATTCATATTATAAAACTTCTTTCATTTCCTTTTTCATAACTTGAAGCAGAATAGAGAGACCCACCCCACATATGCTTATGCACTATATGATTAATAGGACAACATCTAAACACCCATTTAAAAAGAAAGAATGAACCATGTTTTGAAATGTTCTTAAACGTGCTAACTTTTGAATCCATTTCAAAGGCTGAAGCAGCACCAAGGAGAGCTGATTTCCAAGACCAAGGTCGAGGGAATAATGCAGAGCTCTCCTTGGTCCTGCTTTGTCCTTTGACCTTGTATCCCACACTTGCAGACAGATTATTATTAAATGTCAAATGCTTTTGGCAATTTCGTTGCAATGTTGTCTTTGCTAACACCATTCTTCCACTGCATATAAAAATTCAAATGATATGTGCAATTTTGTCTCTCCAATTGGAGAACTTGCTTACAATTTGGCCTAACATTTCACAAAATGGCAAAACTCACATTCTTCTTCAGCAGCTACACACAATCATTGAAAGCAATGGAGATCCAACCAAATAATATTTGTTCTTTAGGAGATTGCCAAGCATGGAGCCTGCTGTTATCATGGGTCTTAAGAAGCTGCCTGATGTTTTTTTGTAAATGTTGTGCGAGTTTCCAGCTACCTTGCTTATTTCACCTGTCCTGTTCTATCTACGGCCAACTGCAACCTTTATATACTTTCAGCTGCATATGGCTCAGTTATTGTAACTTTTTGTTACCGAATTCTCTTAGGTGTTGTATCTATAGGCAGCTTGTATGCAATCAGCTGCGTATGGCTCAGTTGTAACAATTTGCTGCTGAGTATTCTCAGCTTTTTGTAATTTTGTATGACATTGCTTCTTTTTTTATAAAAACAACAACAACAAACAAAATACTTTTGAGGAATCCAACAAGGTAAAGTCCCAACAAGGTAGAGGAGGGCGAGGAGTCCCTCAAGGATTTAGACAACAAAGCATACTTTTCTCCTCCAGCCTTAGGCAGCTTAGAGTGCTTCAATATTCTCAGATTCTCAAGAGCCAGAATCTTTGGTGTCTTTGGCCACATCAACACTATTGAATCCTGTGGCATCTGGAGGATTCCTGCGTAAATTTCTCCGGATTTGACATTGGCCAGACGTTTTTTGAGATATCCTTTCTTTAGTTTTAGGTGGTATGAGCTATGACCGGAGGTTTTCTTGCTGGTTCTTTCCTCCGGGTATGCTCTTGAACCAGGTTTGATGTACATTTATTACTATTAATATATTTCATCTCGTCTTCAGCCCCTTATTCACCAAAAAAAAAAAAAACACTTTTGAATCCGTTTCCTTCATTCATATTCATGAAAAATTGATTCTTATTGGAAATGCACCTGTGATAATGAGAATATCATTTGATGGGTGTCATTGAATCCAGATATATTTCTACAACTTTTTCATATTCTTCATAATGGTCGGACTCAATTCTCATTCTTGTTGTTGTTCATTGATTTTGCAAGTTTTATTTGGATCATAGTCTATTTTGATTCTTCGCAGTGGTGGAATAGTGAAAAACCCTTTGAGTTTTCCTTCCGACTTCAATGATAGCCATTGTTGTCTAGAAATATTTCTGTTATAATCTGTTTTACACTTTTTTGAAATTTTTATCCTTTTTCAAAAATATAATAAATCAAACAACAGAATTGCTCATGGAACAGAAAAGTTTAAAGAATAAATATTTTCTGCAGCAATATGTATTGTATAGATTTTTTTTAAAAAGAAGAGAGAATCCACATTCAATACATATTTTAGCAAATACATTGATAAATACTTTACTGGAAAAGAAAGCAAGTGTTTTGAAACTTTGCTAATTGATGAATTATTCCTTGAATAAATTTGGGGAAGAAACCATGAAAAGATATCCTGTTGAGCTCTTAGAAAATTCCGAAAGGAAAAAGCAACTTTATAAAATCTAAATAGGTTCTATGAAAATCAGAAGTGGGTTTACTGTAGGACTACCTGATACAATGCTTTTGATTCCGGAACATGATTTGGATGAAGAATAAGGATAATGGGAATTTTCAGGAGGCACTACAACTAAACTTACCGATGTTTTCTAATCCTGAAATCTGGTAGAGAGACCATAACAATCTTAAGTGATTGGTGGCAACATATTCCATGATATAAATCTTCCAATCAACTAAAAGAATTTATTCAGAACAAGAAAGAAACAGAGAAGAAGGGAAAAATTTATTCATGATATAAATCTTCCAAAGTGAACATATATTTCTTGTTGTGGGTCAGCAAAAATAAATATTAGCATGCAAGATCTTTTCTCTTTTCTCTTATCCCTTGCCCACTGTTACAGAAATGCAAATTTTCAAAAGCTCATAAAATGGGATTTCTGCTGATATGGCAGACTAAATATTGTAAAATTTGTTTCAAACAACGTGTTATTGATTCATTCAAGCAACAATTCATTTATTTCAAAGACAAAAAAACATGGTATTACGAAAATTTGGACCAGCATTTGTTTCCATTCTTTTTTTCTTGAAATACCAACGTGTTTACATGGAGTTTCTGTTTTTCTTGAAATACCAAAGTGTTTACATAGACAAACTTAAATTCTTTTTTCGGAAGCGATTTTCGCCCACCAATCACACAAACAAGCAGGTAGATACTTGAGCACAAAAGAATTTCCCTGATTTAAGATCAAACCCAAATTCTATCCAAAATAACACGTAAATATCCAGCAAAGATGATTTTCTTCAAAGATCAAAGCCAAATTCTGTGCAAAATAAGTCTGAATTCTTGAACTAACCCTAACCCAGCATTCTCTCCTGTTCTTTCAATTCGATCCTGCATTCATCAATTTGAAAACAGTAAATATCTAGCAAAGATGATTTCCCACACTCAGAAAACCCTCAAAAACTGAAGGAAATTGCAAACATCATTGAAACCCTAATATTTTCAGAACGAATCACAAAAGTACAGCACTAAGCCAAAATGATTAGTCTTACCAGTCATGCATACGGATTTTTTCTCTTTTCATCTCTCTCCCGCGTTTATTTGCCTGCTGTAAAACGATTTTTTTAGAAAAGGAATCAGGAAATACTATTAGCACTTCACTAAAATTTGGCTTGAGCACACTTTTTATTTTTGGCAGCTCCGAATCTTTGATCCCCAGTATTCTTTTAAATAAATACTCTTTCACTGTCTTAATGGCATCTTCATCGTTCTTAAACGGGTCTTTCTTGCTCATCGTGAATTGCACAATGTAAGTCTCCATACTCTCCACAGGCTCTGTTTTCTCTGTACCCTGTGAAAGATTCGGCAGAGTGCTATGTAGAGTATGTATTTCTTTCCCCAACTCAGAGAGAGAAGCCTGGATGCCTTCATCGAGCATTTTAATGGATTCCTGGGTGTTCTGGAGAGCCTTCCCAAACTCAGAGAGAGAAGAAGCCTTGGTGGCTTCATCGAGCATTTTAATGAATTGAAGGGTTTCCTGTTCGAATTGATGCAAGTTGGGCTGTATTGTGCGAATGCCTTTCAAACAATAGGATGATGGATAATAGGGCGACTGCTCTTGGAAAGACTCTTCTGCAGAATAATAGGGCAACTGCTCTTGGAAAGACTCTTCTGCAGAATAATAGGGTGATGAATTTGCAGATGAACTGGAAAAGAAGCTACTATGATCTTCTTCATAACTAATAACTCCCTTCTGATTCCATAATTGCTCAGTGTTGCTTTCATTGCAAGGGGAAGAAGCTTCACTCTGATTCCATAATTGCTCAGTGCTGCTTCCATTGCAAGGGGAAGAAGCTCTAGAATTTGATGACCCAGTTGAATGTGAACTGTAAGCCAAAAGATTATTCAAAGCCCCCAATTGCTGACCATTGTTTCTGATAGAGGAAGCAGATCCAGAATTTGATGACCCATTTGAATGTGAACTGTAAGACATAAGACAATTTAAACCCTCCATTTGCTGACCATTGTTTCTGCCGAAGGAAGCAGCTCCAGTTGCTCTATAATTTGCCATCTTTTTCTTTTTGGGAAAAGAATATCAAAGCTGGCTCGTTGAAAGCTAAAGCAGCAGCAGGGAAGAATAAATAAATCAAATAGAAATGAATCAAGTTGCAGATTCGAAGCCACACCACACTAGAGCAGATGATTGCACGAATCGGTCAGAGGATCCACCAGAACAAATCAGACAGAGAATCCACTAGAGCAGAGCATTCAAACCCTAATTGGGCTATTCAAACCCCCTAATTGCTGACCATTGTTTCTGCTGGAGGAAGCAGCTCCAATTGCTCTATAATTTGCCATCTTTTTCTTTTTGGGAAAAGAATATGAAACCTGATGGAGAAGAATAAATAAACCAAACAGAAATGAATCAAGATTCAAAGCCACGCCACACACATGATGGAACAGATGCTAAAATAAACCAGGGAAAGAATCCACTGGAGCAGAGCAGCCAAAGAAAGAAATGCAGGGCAACTAGGAAATCAAAGCAATTTGCAATTGCAAGCTAAGCTCAAAAGATGCAGCCAAACAAAGACAAAGGACCCACTAGAACAGAGCAGCCAAAGACAGAAATGCAGAGACCCTCAGAGCAGTATGTAATTGCAAGCTGAGCTCTAAAGATGCAGCTAAACAAGAAGAACAAACCGCACTTATTTAATGTTTCAAAGATGAGAAGAAAAACCCTTTGTGAGAAATTTTGAATTCTTTTGACCGTTGGTGTCTGTTTTTTAACCTTTCGAAATTCAGGTAAGTGTCTTCATCAAAAGAGTTTAAAATTGTTTATACTTTTTAAAGATTTGAAAATAACTAATCTTTGGTGGGTTCGTTCTGAACTAGGTAAGTATTGACATGAAGTCCACCTGCCATTCCCACAAACCTTTGATTTAAAACCTTGATTAAATGCTCAGGGCTGTTTTCTTTGATAAAATTATTATTAATATCAGTATTACTAATTTAGAAGGGCTTATGAGAAAACAATTTAAGATGGTTCACAATCAAACATTTCTAAAATTGACACAGCTTCTATCTCTTGTTCTTCTGTTTTTTTCAAATATTGCAATCTCGTTAATTAATGTCAAGTCATATAACATAATTTCAAACTAGAAATTAAGAGGAATAAAAGTGTTTGCTGACTTTGGTAGTTGATAGATAGTTGTTCATTTTTTATTCGAAATTTTTAGTTATAATGGGGAATCACTTCTTCGATATTAATGAAATTTGAATTTTGATCATTCCTAAAATTTGGTTAGGGTTGAAATCATATGTCTACAAATTAGTAGCATCAAATCTATAGGTGTTGGTCTAAACCCTGAATGAAAAAATAAACTTTACACATGGAAATGATTTGGGTAGAAGTTGTGAGCAATTGGTTGATCTTAATATCTAGAACACTATTTAAAAGTTTGCTAGGGTAGGATTATTAATATTATTAGGAATTATGTGCCATCAAACTAGCAAACCCTTGACATTTATTAAACTCCTAATATTGTTATTAATTCAACCATAAGGGATGGAAGGGTTTAAGTGGCAGTGACAATTTATTTTTTGTTGTCATGATAATTCTATTTTTATCGGTCACAGTAAATGGTCCTTTTACCAATAGTAATTTACTTAGTTGCTTTTCCCGCACATGTACCATAGTTTTGGTAAAACGGTGAAGTTACTCACTTCTGGCATCCACCTTGAGAATCAACTATTTGTGGGGTTTATGACAAATGTCAAAGTTTTAAGGGCCTCTATGTCAACTATGATAACATGTATGATAACAGATATGACAAATTCCTTCCCTAGGCAACCCTATAGGAGAGATGTCTAATGACAACTGTAAGAGCATTTGCAAGTGGCTATTTTGGTGGAATTGATGATTCCAAGGAAGTTGGCGTGAGATTTTTCTAGGTGTCCTTTTTCTTGTTGTTTTGTGATACCACAATGGTATTCACTCCCAGTAGTTTCTATAAATTAGGGCATCGAGTTAGTGGTGATATCAAGTTTCTTTTTAGGTGTGGACATAATAAGGTTCTGCCAAATTCTATAAAGGTCTACAAAGAAGTGTATTGTTGTTGCAATATTTCATTGGATTAGTGCCTCTCTTTCTACGGTGGAGTTTTCTTTTTTTAAGAGTTTCTCCATGTATATTTGGTGTTATATGTGTTATAATTTTCTCTTCCTATTCTTGTGTTCACAATCACGTGATTTAAGGGTTAATCTTTGGATTCATATTTGCAATTACTTCAATTAAAGTTTCATATGGCAAGCTTTCTAAACCTTGTTTTACAAAACTTATTTGTTTGAAGCACTATTGTCAATTCAATATCTTGAAAATAATGATAATTCAAACTACAATCAACCATACAATGATTCCTAGGATGAGCTGATGTAAGTTGATGATGATTTATGATGTTATTGATTTATCATGCATTGTTGTGTTGTTTAGATTTATTTGAAATGAATAGGGATCATTCTCAAATATAAATAGATCAATTTTACAAAATTTATATGGTTCACTATTTTCAACATACCAAAATGTAGAAATTTTCCAATTGATAATAAATGATCACCAAAAAATTTATTAAGAAATGACTCACAACAAACATGTTATAATCAAAAGTACCAAAGTGAGAAAGAAACCTAAGATAAAATAAAATATGGAGGAGGAAATCATACATGTCATATTAAAAACCTTATAAAGTAAATAAAAACTTAAAAGATCATAACTTTAGTCAAATATCATGAGAGTGATTTCCAGCTTTCCAAGCACTCCATGCTTTGCATCATCTTAAATCTATACAAAACAACACAAAGGAAACATATACACAACACATGAGGAAGAATAAAAAATGAATCACATAACACATTATCAAATTTACTTGTGTTAACATTCACTACTAAAGATGTCTTTGCATCATCCATATGGTAGAAAAGAATATCCAAACAACACTTGACACAAATACAAAGCCAAGAAATAAAAGAAAAGACAATCTATATGTAAGAAATCATATCCATCATGTAAGTTTGTTTCAATATACTCTAAAAATGCATCACTATAATCCATGCCTCCCATATTTCACTATGCATGTGATCATGAAGTTTGCTTCAATGAACAAATAGACAATTTAGAGAAGCCAAACCTGACGTATGATTTGGAAGAACTAAAGTAAATATTATGTAATGTGTTGACTCTTTTCCCTCCTACATTACTTTGACATATGGTTTGCTATGCTTATAAAAAACTAATATTCTTATCATCATTAACATACAAAGATTTCTTATTATTTAATTTCCTCTTATTAGCTCCATCAATTGAATTAGATTAATGATATGAAAGATTTTAAGTTTTATTATCCTTTTATGTATAAGACTTGAATTTGATATTTCAACACACAATGTCCTTGAATGTGATAATAAGCACAAAAATATTGAACCTTTTGTAGTGCAATTTTGGAACCTAGGCACACTCATTTCTTTAACAAGAAGTAAAATTATAAATTTGTACGTAAAACTTTGTTCATATATAATATGTGGAATCTCCTTCAATCTACTAAAATCTATTAACCTATCTATTTTATGTGTTCATGATTATCCTCATCATGAGTAATATGTTGGAAATGGGTTGAGCAACTGAGATGGGAGGGGTGAATCAGTTACCAAAAAAACAAATACAAGTCCCTTAGGTGTCTTAATCAAACTTGTCATTGTTACTCGATTAACAAAGAAATCTTAAGATATTAACTGTGATTATCCTTTAGTGAATAAGTGTAGAAATATAAATCATAAAGCAAATAACATGTAGATAGTGTTATGCCCTGCATCCCCGTCCCTACATTTTGTGTGCAAAATGTTGGGTCCCCCTTTTTTTCTTTTTTGTTTGTCTTTGCTTGCGGCTTTGCCTGTCTTTCTTTCCCCTGTTGTTTTCTTTCTCCGGGGTTTTCTTCCCCGTTGTTGTGTTTTGTTTGTTTGCTTTTCGTCTCCGGGACTCCGATCCCGGAGGTTGTCCTTCGTTGGGAACCGAATTCCGTACTCCGGGATTCTTCGCCACGATGTTCTTAAGGATACCATCGCGGGGAATCCCCGGGCCCGGGGTCCAGAGGTTTTGCTTGTCCGGAGATTGCCGGAAGGGGGTGGATTAGCCTTTTTACCACGGGTATAAATAGAACTTATCTGTCATTTTCACATTTACCGCGATTAAAACTTTCAAGCACTCAGAGCGATTTCAAAGCAATTAACAGAGCAATTTGCAGAGAGTTAGTGATAATCAGCGCTTAACACTTCCAGTCATTTCCAGGAAATTGCGAGTGCTTCGTGGTGGCGATTGTGATCCTTTGATAACTAAATTTGTTGCAGAGCTCCCGCGGTAACTCCTTTCCTCCACCTTTCGGCGTTCTCAAGTTGGTTTTTCTGTTCCCGCCTTTCTATTTCCTTTTGGTTTGTTTGGTGTTTCTTTTGCCTTGTTTTCGTTCGTCGTCTTTTTGTTTCGTCTATTTTCTATTTTCTGGTTTTGCCGCCCGTTGGTGGGTCGGCTCTGCCAGAGGGTTGTCCGCCCTCTGCGTAGAAGTAGTCGGTTTGTAGATAGATGTATATACTCTGCCTCGCCTAGTTTCTCATGGACGTCATTTCGCATTGTATATTTATGTATATGTGTGCATATTTGTGTATAGTCTTTGTATATCCCTCCAGTTCTATGTATATATCCCTCAGCCTTCATGTATATCCTTCTGGGTGGCTTGACAGGGTGGTCGAGTTGCCTATGTTGCTAGTTTTCTGCCCATAAACTCGCTTCGGGGCAGAAAACCACATGTTTGAAACTTGGCTCTCGGCCGGTTTCAAACAGGCAGTTTTCTCTCTCTTCCATGAAACCAGTCAGACCCTCATTTATGTCCCATGCGCACAATCAATTCTAGCCAAGTGGCCTTCACCTTTCGCGCGTTCAGACAGTTGGCTCCGTCGTCATCGCCATAACTTCCATTTAATACCTACGCACGTGGCACCCACGTAGGCTCGATGACTTGCCTTTTTACACGTCCTCACCAACGGTTACTTCTCCGGGCTCTGAGTCTCCTACCATCATCCATCCTGTGTCCTTATCAAGTGTGATAAAATCCCCAGACCCGGATGTTTAATAAAATCTTAAGTATGTGATGCGTTTTCTTTTCGGTTATTTTTGGATGAAACTAACTTTTCAGGAAAGGCAAACATCGCGGTGGTAAGATCTCCGGACCCTGGAATATTTATTTTGATTAACATGTTCTGACGGTCGCTTTACCTTGCAGGTTTCCAGAGTCCATTTCCCAAACATGTCTGAAGCATCTGCATCCTCTCCACCCGGAAGTCCAGAGCTACCTTCCGCGGCAGCCACCAGGGCAGCAATAAAATCCAAAATGGAGAAGGCCTTGGAGAAGATGCCCCTGACCATGAAGTTTGTGCAAGA
The DNA here is from genome assembly GCA_018584345.1 of Thuja plicata. NCBI lineage: Eukaryota > Viridiplantae > Streptophyta > Pinopsida > Cupressales > Cupressaceae > Thuja > Thuja plicata. The sequence goes on from MU228229.1 coordinate 1,032,915, forward strand.
CAACGTCATAATGGGCTCAAAGATCAAGTCCAAAGTTAAGCTTATAACCGACACCAGTGTCAAAACATGGCCGAAGATGCAGGCCTTGGTGAAAATAATGCACATCCAACGACAGGCCGGAGATCAGCTGGCAATCAACGTCGGGAATTCTGGAATGCTCAGGGCGGCTTGTTTCCCGTGCTCCATGCAATCTCTGGAGCTTATTTTAACACTGGCCACCAACTACAACTCTTCTATTCGGCCTGTTATGCTCGCGGCCACAGAACCAACGGGATACCCTACTCCTCTGGTATCCCTTGACCCAGTCACATTCCAGGCAAGTCTCGGAATCCCACAATTCGATAAGGCCTCAGTGGTTACAAGGACTGATGCCTTGGCCCAATTCACATAGCTGGAGGATGTCGCCCGGGTGTACATGAATACCCATTGGCTAAAGGTTCCAAAGAGGGACCCAAAAAGAATGAAGATAGAGATTCCCCGCTCTGAGTTCAAGGAGAGCATCCAGATGGGAATGATAGCATTGGCCTGGGTCTTTGGGCAGGCCTCTGCCCAAGAGTTTGCTAGATGGATGTATTATTTCCTCCTCGGCATCTCTACCAAGGGAGGATACTTCGACTGGGCGACCATAATCTCCAACCACGTCGACTCCCAATTCCTACAATTAAACAGGAAGAAGAAATTTTACATGTCTTCCTATGTTTTCTGGGCCCTAGCGCAGCAAAGGCCCCACGCCCACGGCCTACTTACAGACGGCGTGCTCGGGATTGGCCCGGGACAAAAGGCACCATGGGACCATTTCCCACAAGTTCAATGGGAAGCCAGCTTCCCTAGTTTTTGTCGGGTGAACGACATGTTCGTTTATTATCATCTGCTTACACCCACCCAGGACGCTGGATATCACCTGTCCTCAGAGGCGATGAATTTGGTCCAGAATTATAGACATTACTACATTCAATTCCAACAGCACACCTATATTAGGGTTGTCGACTTCTCTGGGAAACCCTACTTGTTGCCCAAACACTGTGGGGACAAGATCGTGCTATTGGAATACTGCAGTCAAATGATGGAGGTGCATACCCTCTTCGCCCTGAAGAAAATACACAATATTCCATTCCCAATCACCTGCGGGAACTACACATGCAACCTGGCCGCCGCAAAGGAGGCGAACAATGAACTAAAAAGTTACAACTTGGGAGAATTTTACTTAGCGTGGAAAAGCTTTGATCCGCATGGAAAGATAGCAACGGCACTGCCCCGGGCTTTAGAGCCCCATCACATCCATATGGAGGACTTCTGGGCAGATTGCCAAGACGATGTGGAGGTGCGAAGCAGGCACTACGTCAGAATGACAACCGGTATGATGCAGAAGTTGAAGCTCCAGAGGTTCCCGGCAGACTTCTCAGATGCCGCCCCCACTACCGATCCCCAGTACAAAGCAAAGGGGATCGACACAAGGACTCTTCCACTAGTAAACTGGGATGCCCAGGAAGGGCCCACAATTGAGGACTTCACTCGAGAGGTGGTCGAGCAAAGTCACGCCTATTTCAAGAAGGTGTGCCCCGAAAGTACCCGCCGAGCAGCCCAACCGACACCAAAATTAACTCCGGGGGCCGGGACTTCTTCGCAGAGAACGGATAAGGGAAAAGAGATAGATACGACCCCTTCTGCGCAAGAAGTCTCCATAAAGGAACAAATCAAGCAATCGATGGCAGCCTCCCAGCAGATGAGAGAGCAATTAATAACACGGCTGGCCACTCCACCGCTCATGGCCGGGCCAATTCGTCCCTCTTCCTCCCCGTCACTAGCAACCCTAATGGTGAAGGCAACGGGGGTGGATCCCATGGAAGCAGCAGCAATAAGGGATGCGGGGCCACCCTTGGTAACCCAGAGAAAGAAAAGGCTTAATAAGAAGCCTAAGGCAGAGTCGGGGAAGGGAACATCCCAAGCCCAACAAGTAGAAATCCTCTCTTCCAGTTCCTCGGAACCGGAGAAGGAAGCAGAGCCTGCTGAGGTCCCATCTAGTCCCCCTGCACAAGAGGAATTTGATGATGTATTTGTAGCCGATGAGTTTGAAAACTTGTAGGGGGACAATAAAATAGAGACAGAGGTCCCGACTGCAGAGCAAGAAGCTGCTAAACAAGAGCCTGCACAGGAACAAGAGAAGCAGGTAGAAGAGAAAGAGCCAGAGCCAGAAATTATCTCTGAGCCTCAAGCGATGCAGGGTCCGGGAGTGGACCAACAAAGAAAAAGTGAACAAATGGCATCCACTGGGGGAACCGGACCTTCGGGAATAACCGTAACCCCAGCCGCCACGTTCCAAGGGCCACTCCCGGGAGCAACCTTTGGGCAGGTGATTACCGCGGCCCAAACTCTAAACCTCGGCCCAACACCTCCCCTACTGTCAAAAGATGTACCAACAGAGGAAGAGGCCTCAGAAGTAGAAGAAGAGCAACAGGGAGAGCAACATGAAGAAGAAATCCCCGAGGAAGCCTACCAAAGTCCAGACAAAAAAATAGATACAGAGGACAAGGTTGAGGAGATGGAGGTTGATGAGGAAAATATTACCGCAGAAGAAGTAGATACAGGGAGAGGGACGGATGAGGTCCACGCCACTGAGGAGCAACAGCCGCAGGACACCGGGGAAGAATCAAGGGAACAAATTCTTGGAGGAAGGCCACCCCTACCACCTTAGTGGCTGATAGAGAGCAGAAAAATAAAGGCTCAGTCCGCTCCCGTGACTCCTCTCTCCCTAGCTGAAATGATGGCCCAAGTCCAGGCCCCGCCAAAGGCCAAGAAATCCCAGACAGTTCACACTCTTTGAACTAGGCTGGGCGGAGAAACAGTTGTCGTTGTGGCAACACCTCCCCCAGGCACCGATGAAGCAACCGCGGACCCTAAAGATTATAACGTTGCAGAGGTACCGCTTGGAAAAAGGGGAAAACAAGGTGAGGTGGACTTGCTGAAGGAGGCAGCTAGGGTAGTGGAGGCCTGTTATGAGAAAGAAGCCCAGAGGCTCAGAGCAGAGAAGGCAAAGAACGCAAACCTTATGGGGTTTCTCACCGAGCTGGCTCGACCCATCAATGTCGCTCCTCCGGAGGCCTCCACCTCTGAAGATTTACCGTAGAGTGACATAGACTCCCTGTGAATGATGAAGAAGAAAGCCCAGGCAGTGAACGAATGGGTCATCCTGTAGATAGGAAACACCCGGTGTTTCCTGGTATCCACCCTCCCAGATTTATATACAGCCCGGTAGGTTATACACCAGGCAGAAATTCTTATTGAATTGTGGGAGGGTGATACCGAGAATTATCAAGCGTGGAAGGTGGAGCTCGAGGAACTCCTTACCCTGGGAGAGGATATGATTTCTGAATCTGGAATTCTGGGTGATGAATCATTTGATTTTGTGAGAACCCAGCACTCTAGACTTGACCTCACATTGGAGGTAATCAAGCAACTGGTAGGGTCTCTGCAAGATAAGGTTAACACCGTGAAATATTCTTTCAATTTGTATAAGTCTTTTGTAATAAAGACTTCCAGGGCTGATCCCCTTAGCACAGATACATATACCCCCGAAGATTCAGTTATGGGGAGTTTTGATGAAATAATGAAGTCTCAGTATCAATCCCCAGAGGGGATAGATGGGGCCCAGATGGAAAAGTCAACTCGCATGATACTTAGTGGTCATGACGCGGCAAGAATGGCTGACAAGTTTAAAGAGAATGTTTCGGACCTGGGGGAACAAATTGAAGTGGCCAAGTACCGAAGGGCCAGCTTAAAAGATATTGATGAAGATGGCATTTCCCGCCTCCTCCAAGCTTTCAATGATAATAAGAAACCTTGAGCTTTCTCCAGGGGCTGGGGAAAACTCAAGCGTTGGGTATTCTTTATTCTTTTGGGGACGTAAGTTCCTGGATCCCGGAGTCCTAGATCCAAAATTTTGTATTCTTTCAAATGATCCGTGTCCCGGTCCCCGAGGCCGACCGGTCACTTTCAAAAGTGGTTAATAAAGGCTGTCAGAGGGTGGTTGGCTACATCAAGGAGGCGTCGACTTAACAGTTGGTTTTCTGACAGAATGGTCTTCTCGAGGCGTCGCTCAGGAGTACACCTGGCACATTGGGGACAGGGCACCGCGTTTCCCATTTATGAGGCATGTAGCCTCGATCCCTGGGGGACCTACTTTCTTCCTTCTCCTTTCTGGCTCTCTTCTCGAGGCCAATTCTTCCGCTGTATATTCTTGTCTCATTCCTCTGACATGACAGGCCTATTTCATCTCAAGGTCTTTTGTAGGGTGGCGTAGGTAGTACCGGCCCCCAGATATTGTATTTTATTGAAGCATGATGTAAAATGGGGTTAGGGTTAGAGGAGAGTTGTATAAATAGCCAAACTGGCCCATTTCCAAGGGTCGGTGAAATTGATGATTTTCTTGTCCATAGTAATAGCAAAGTAATTTTTCATTTTAAAGTTGCAGAGCTCAATGCTCCATTGTTCCATTTTCAATAGTTAGACACTCCCCTGGAGCCACCATTGTACCATGCACCAGTGCTTGCTGGAAGAGACATTAATGAAGAAGGAAGAATTTTGTGTGATGATGTTGTTGAGATTCCTGCTTCTGAGTTAATGGTATTTCATGTTTTATGTTCTTTATGTCTTCTACTATGATATGTTAAAATAGATTAACCTCTTTTCCCTCACTACTGATGAAGTTCTAACTGATGGTTATGTATTTCTTCGGTATTTAGTGTAGTATATCAGAGTATTATTGATGTTCTGGACATTTCAACATGACTATAGTGAGATGAAGTGTTTCTAACCCTGCAGGATCTTTTTCATTTTATTTGCTAAGTGTAGAATACTAGGGGAAAACCTTACCTTATCGAATCTCTGGAGGAAATGAGTTGAAGAAACCAGCTATCCCCCTCGAGAACAGTCACTTCTCCTAATCGAGCCCTGCACCGTCGTGAGCCGACACCCAGGTGCTTGAAGGCCCGGGGAATCTATTTTCCCTGGACTACCTTTACAAGCGGAGTTGGCCGGTACCCGGTGACAACTTATGACTGTTGGCGTACCCGGTCAGCAAAATCCCGTAACAAAAACTGGTGCTAGAAGGAGGGAATGAACTCATCCCCCTCCCAAGATTCCAATTTTACACCTCCTGAGGGTTCCCCAAGTTATAGTTTTAAGAGGCAAGCCTTCAGTGGGATTGGGTCCTTTTCCCCAGTGAAATTTGAAAGAATCCTTAGGTCTGCCCCGAATCCCGGAAGGTTTGTCGAACTCAAGCCTCCTGCTCGAAAGAAACGGACCTCAAAAATCATACCAGCCACTATTGTCTGGGGGTCTAGCATACCTCAGAGTACCCAAACTTCTCAGGTAATCCCGGGAAACAGTGCCCAAACTACCCAACATATAGTTCCCCCAATGGCCACGTATTTCGGAAACACCGGGTCCCCAATGGGAACTTTTACGGGCGCAATCAAAGACTTACCATCTCACCCAGAGAAGATTTGCCCACGATATGAGCACTTAGGCTCACGAAATGCTGAAGAGCATTTACATGCATACAAGGATGCCATGAATCGACACCGGATCCAGCATGAAGACTTTGTGACTCGGATTTTCCCCTTGTCTTTAGGGCAAGGCGAGTTGAACTGGTACCTTAACCTTCCTACCAACTCCATAAACACTTGGCAGGACATGGAGGATGCCTTCCTGGCTGCCTTTCGCGTGCATGTGGACCCAGCCCGATCCCATAGACAGTTCATCTCCATCAGGAAGGAACCCAATGAGCCTCTTGCAGCATTCAACCATAGGTTCCAGCGCACTCTGAAGCGGTGCACGGGCCCTTTTATCCCATCCCTAGAAGTAACCATACAGACCTATCTTAACACGATGGACCCTTTCGTTGCCACTCTCCTTTGGAGAACAACCACCGCGGGCGACCGGGACACCTTGGAAAAAGTTTACAACTTAGCCTTAGAGTTGTCTCGCGGCCTCAACAAATCCCCGGGCGGGATTGGGCAGAGTACACCCTTCAACATGATCCCCGGTGGAACCATGTATGCCGGGGGATACAACCCCAATCTGGCGATGGGTGCCTCCTCGATGGCGATGAATCCTCCGCCACCCCTGATAGACCAGCAGGCCTGGTACGTTTACCTGATGCAGACCCAGGCAGTGCCAGCTCTGGAAACTTTCCCTTGGAACCAGCCACAGCAGGCACAACAGCCTCAGACACAACCATTCGGAGTGCCCTTCTTTTAGTCCGCGACTGGAGGATTGTCGCCCTCGACTCCGGCTAATACTGCTACCTTCCCGGGAAACCAACAACAACAACCGTCACATTGTGACACCAACACTCAGTTTATCACCGAGGTCAAATCCCTCTGGCGAATGTTGTCTACCTTGACTGTGGACATAGGCCAACTGAAGGCGGGGTCCTACGCACCCCATAATTTGAATTCCCAGAGGGGAAATATTTTCTCCAGCTAACGAAACAACAACGCTGGAGGAAGAAACTTCAACACCGAGTTTAGGCCCAATCAACATCAATGGAATAATAATGCGAACACCGGAGGCCCGCCTCCAAACCAAAATGCCAACCAAAATGGAGCTGGACCATCACACTTCACACCAGTTGCAGACTTCTAGCCCATGACTAATTGGTGTAGATTGCACGACACAAGTTCACATAATGAGGTGAATTGTGCCACCTTGGAAAAAGTCATCATGATATCCCAGCTAGACAGGCAACAGTCGCATGATCCCACCCCTCCAGACCGTCCTGTCCAGGAGCCAACCCATAGTGCCTTCACCTGTGACACCATCTTCTTCGGGACTTCCAGGAAAGATGAAGCATCCAAACTGTAGGGATTCTTTGATGAATCTATCCCGCCCTTCGAGGCCAATGCCTTTACCAACCCACGGACTCCATATAACACTCGGAGTCAGGTTGGCAAAGGACCAGCTTACATGCCCACACCTCCTATCAAAGACACGCCTCCTCCCTGAAATAACATGACTGACCAACCCGCTCCTCCAAAAGGTCCTAGCTCTAACCAAGCAAAAGATCTCGCCGAGGAAAATCACCAGTTCCCGGGAGGAAGATTCGACATTACGAAGGCATTGGAACAGACCACCACCTCCATGACCTTGATGGAGGTTTTGCTAAACTATCCCGAGTAGAAGAAGTCTCTTCTTAAGCTCTTAGGGAACCTGGAAGCCGTCAGCCGCCCGCCCAAGACTGTCTTGTTCGAAGATGCTAACGCGGCCATCCTCAGGGGGAACAATGAAGATTCCCCCTTCCTACTAGCCCTGAATATCCAAGGCAAAAATATACACAATTTCCTAGTAGACTCTGGAGATTCAGGTAACATCATGCCCTTGTCCATTTTCCAGAAGCTCAAATTCCATCCCACCCCATCTAATGGTGCAGTGATCCAACTGGATAAGACTGCTGTGAAAATGGTGGGGGAATTAAAGAATGTCCAGAAATAGCTTATCCAGGACCCCAGGATAGCCAGCATAATTGATATCCAAGTGGTGGACATCCCAGAAACTTACGGGATGTTATTAAGTCAGAATTGGTCTAGGTCCTTGAATGGATACTTTTTGACTGACTTCACCCATTTATGGGTTCCATGGGAAGGAGAATCGAATAAGATCTGGGTTGAAAGTGAACCCCGGATGAAACAGGCCCTTACCGAGGTGGGGAGGGTCAATGAGGTCTTTTTCTCTGAGACTTCCCTGGGGGTGTACAAACCCTTTGAAATCTTAACATTCGATTTCATCCCCGGAGAGGACCCCGCAGTACTGCAGAGAGCATAGGACCTAGAAGAAAAGATGAGAATTGAGATCGACTCTCAAGGCACCACAGCAACCCTTGCCACACTCCTATTTGACACTTGGTGCCGAGTACACTATCAGAAACATTCAGAGCTCGAGTGTGGACCTTGCCTTTCAGTCGCTAACAGGTACCTAGATACCTCCCAGAATAAACAACATGTAATTGATTCCCCGGGGCCCAATGTTCCTACGGGATACACTCCTTTGATGTCGTCTCCCTGGGAATCCCAGATCCAAACAGCTCCGGAGATAAAATCTACGTTCATGCCAGTAGTCTGGGAGGGACCCCCTAAGTCTCCCAGCAATAATCCAAAGACTACTCCCCTTCCCTAGCCCTAGATTACGAACAACGACTTATGGACCCTCAAGTTTGATGGGTCCCGATCAAAACAAGGCTGCGGGGCTGGGGTAGAACTAATCAACCCGCAAGGGAAATCCTTCCTCGCATCCTACAGACTGCAGTTTAACTGTATAAACAATGTCACAGAGTACAAGGCCTTGGTCCTCAGACTCTTATTTGCGTTAAGGAAAGGTATCACCCGCCTCCGGGCTCTGGGTGATTCAGAGTTGATTGTTAAACAAGTCTGGAATCAATACACATGTCACGATAAAAGGTTGGCCGCATACCGCAACCGGGCTTGGAGCCTTATTGAAGATTTTGATGCCTTTGGCATTGACCTCATTCCCCGACGACGGAACTATGTCCCGGATGCCCTCGCCGTTTTTGCCAGCACACTTGAGCCAATGGCTAGCTCGCGACTCCAGAGATTTTTAGTTGAGATGGTCCCTACCCCGTCCATTCTAGATAATGTCACACACTTTCAGGTTTTTGAGGATGAACAACAGATCCTGGCCTTCATGGCAAATGTTGGCATCTTTGAAAATCAGATAGTGGAAGAACAAGATCATGATGATACTGGGCAGGCTGATGAAGATGATGGGATCATGGACCTACCCACTAACACCATCTCGAAGGGGATGGTTGTGCTGGAAAGAATCTTTGACTCGGACCCTTGGGCCGGGGAGAAGGTGTCATCCTCCTCTAAGGGAGGAAAGTTTGAAAAAGTTAACATCAGCCAGCCCGGTGAGGAAAAGATTATTCACATTGGTACCTCCTGTTCACCTGAGGAAAAGGAGAAAACTCTCATAGTTCTCCGAGAGTACATCGACGTAATTGCCTAGGGTTATGAAGACTTAAAAACATATGACACATCCATCATGACCCATACTATTCCCCTGAAACCTGATGCTAAGCCCTTTCAGCAAAAGAAAACACCGGTCAACCCCCTTATACAGCCTCTGATTTGACAAGAGGTAGAAAAAATGTTGTCAGCCCAGATAATCTTCCCAATCTGGCACACTATGTGGGTTGCCAACTTGGTCCCCGTGAGAAAGAAGAATGGCGAGATCCTCCTTTGCGTGGATTTATGAAACTTGAACAAGGCCTCTAAGAAAGATAATCACCCTCTCCCTTCGTTGGATGAGGTGTTGCAGATAGTGAATGGATCCCAGATGATGTCCTTCTTGGATGGATACTCAGGATATAACCAGGTCATGGTTAAGTATGAAGACAGAGAGAAAACAACGTTTACCACCAAGTGGGGAATGTTTGCATACAGGAGAATGCCCTTCGATCTGATCAATGCAGGGGCTACATTTCAAAAGGCCGTGGATATTACGTTTGAGGGCCTTGTAAATCGGTGCATAATCATCTACATGGATGACTTGACCATCTTTTCCTGGGACAGGCGTGATCATTCCGCCCACCTCGCTCAGATTTGTGAGAGATGTTGCCGGTATGGAATATCCCTCAACCCCAAGAAGTGCATATTCGGGGTCACCGAAGGGAAGTTTCTTGGGCATATCATCTCTGAGAAGGGTATATCCATAGACCCTGACAGAGTCAAAGCAATCCTAAACTTACAAATGCGTGGCAACAAGAAAGAGATGCGATCCTTCTTCGAAAAGATCAACTTCATCCGACGGTTCATCACGGGATTCGCAGAAATAGTTAAACCGCTCAATGAGATGATGAAGAAGGATACCAAGATTGAGTTGAGCCCTGAAGCAAAGTGGGCGTTTGCCCAGATCAAACAGACAATAACAGAAGCCCCTGTCCTGGCTAGTCCAGACTATTCCCTTCCATTTTACATTTACTCCTTTGCTTCGCCGCACTCTACCGCGGCAGTGTTGGCCCAAAAGGTTGAGGGGGAAGAACGACCAATAGCTTTCATGAGCTCCCCCTTCAAGAACACCAAAGTCCAATATTCATCACTAGAAAAGCAGGCCTTTGCTCTAGTTTGCACCGTGAAGAAATTCTGGGATTATATTCTCCGGAGCAAGGTACATGCTATCATTCCGAACCAGGCCGTCAAGTCTCTGCTGATGCAGAGAAAATTGGGTGAGAGATGGGAGAAATGGATGGCCATCCTCCAGGAGTATGACTTGGAAAGGCAGCCCATGAAGATAGTCCGGGGTCAAGGACTGAGTCGAGCGATGGCAAAAGAGACTCCCCCACATAGAATGTCAAAATACACGGTAGAGTCCATTACCCAAGACCCGTGGTATACTGATTTGGTATATTTGCTACTAAATAATAAATGCCCAGAGGGATTACCTCCCCACAAACGTCACGCCCTTTAGATGAAAAGCGCTCACTTCATGATCAAAAACTCTGCACTCTACCGCAGAAACTACGAGGGAGTGTACCTTCAGTGCATCGACAGAGACCAAGCTGTAAGAGTGATTGATGAATTTCATGGGCAGATCAGAACCGGGCATGGCTCAGCCGACGCCACTGCCCATCAGATCCTTCAGGCCAGATACTATTGGCCCTGTATATTCAAGGACATTTACACTCATGTTAGGAAATGCCATACTTGCCAAACCGCAGCGCATCGTGGGCGTAACCCAGCTATGCCTTTACAACTAGTCTACGAGGCTAGGCCCTTCACCCAATGGGCATTTGACTTCATCAGGGAAATCAACCCCAACTCATTTTCCAACCACCGATACATTCTCACTGCTACTGATTACTGCACTCAGTGGTCTGAGGCCATACCATGCAAAAATAACACGGCAGACATCGTTATCAAATTCCTGGAAGAAAACATCGTCACAAGGTTTGGAATGCCCTTTGCTTTGGTGTGTGACGATGGTCCAGCATTTTCTTCGGCACAGTTACTCGAATGGACCTACGATCGGAGGATCACTTTGAAGTTTTCCAGCAACTACTATCCCCAGGGGAACAACGTTGCTGAATCAATGAACAAAAATCTACTTGAAGTGATCAAACACCTGCTAGAACAAAATCCCCGGGATTGGCATCAAAAGTTGAAATTCGCCCTCTGGGTGGATCGCATTTGTGTCAAGACCGCCCTGGGAACATCCCCGTTCCACCTGGTTTATGGTCAGAACCCAGTGTTCCCAGTTAACTTACAGATCCCAGTTTTACAGTTTATGCAGGAAATTAGCAAAAGGGACAACATCGTGGAGGTTCGGCTCTTAAATCTGGTGTGAATGGAAGAACAGTGAGACACAGCCCTTGAACATTTTGTGTGTCATCAAGCAATGGTAAAATGATGGTTTGATAGAAGAGCCCAATACAAGGCTTTTTAGATCTCGGATCTGGTCCTGCTGTGGGACAAGGCCCAAGAGAAGAAAGGAAAGCATACCAAGTTCCAACGGCTCTGGCTCAGACCATACCTAATCTCAAAAATCTGCGGGGAAAACACTTACCGCCTTAACACCCTTACTGGGGAACCTGTCGCATTACCCGTTAATAGACAGTTTCTCAAGCACTACTTCGAATAAGGTAAGTTTGTCCAAAGTTGTATTCTATGTAAAGCCTTCCACTTGTAAATATTTCTTCCAGGTGCCTCATTGCGAGGTACCCTGTCTTGTAAATAGCCTTGTCGACTGTCCTCCGGGGCAGTCGTCTTTTGTTGTTTTTATTTTCGCTTTTGTTTTTCTTCCGGGGTCTCATCATTTTGTTCTGTCTTGTAGGAACTGGGATGCTTTGCATAAACTCTAGTCTCTGGTGTGATGTCTACGACATGGTGAACTTCAGAATCTATCTTTAGCATAGTGGAGTCAGCCCGGTCTCCAGGGTTGTTTCACAGGTTATGGCACATTTTGAGCAATCTCCATCAGGTGTTGTCTCTGGGAGTCTGGCAATTAGTGAACACAAGTAATGGAAGGAACAAGTAATTGGACATGCCGAGGGTAGATCGGTTGTACTAATTGGTCGACCCAGGTCTGAAACCTTAAGATATTATTTCTGGGTCCAGAGCTTTATCCCCCCTTCAAACATCTAAGTATGGGTGGACAGGTGAAAGAAGTACCGCCCTTAAAATTAGCTAAGCTTAAGCATAATGGTGAAAGAAGTACCGCGTTCCCCACCTAGAAAAAAGCAAAATAACAAAAGAGGAAAAGCGGGACAAAAATCTGGTCTTCGGGGGAAGCGAGAAAATTGACGACAGGTTCGATGTGATTAGTGCCTCTTCTCTACTCTTCCCAGAGGTCATCGACTTGATTTCCTTCCAAAGCACACACAACACCACTGATGAAGGACTCCATACTAACTCCTGTATGGTTGGATTCTCTCAGATAGGTTTCTCTCTACCTGTCAGATGCTTCAGGAAGCGGCCTATTTCAGTTTTGCTAACCAGAGACCCTATAGTTCTCAAATGCGATAAGGCATTTGTCCTAGATAATCGCCATTTGTTATGCCCTGCATCCCCGTCCCTACATTTTGTGTGCAAAATGTTGGGTCCCCCTTTTTTCTTTTATGTTTGTCTTTGCTTGCGGCTTTGCCTTTCTTTCTTTCCCCTGTTGTTTTCTTTCTCCGAGGTTTTCTTCTCCGTTGTTGTGTTTTGTTTGTTTGCTTTTTGTCTCTGAGACTCCAGTCCTGGAGGTTGTCCTTCATTGGGAACCGGACTCCGGACTCCAGGATTCTTCACCACGATGTTCTTAAGGATACCATCGCGGGGAATCCCCAGGCCCGGGGTCTAGAGGTTTTTCTTGTCTGGAGATTTCTGAAAGGGGGTAGATTAGCCTTTTTACCATGGGTATAAATAGAACTTATCTGTCATTTTCACATTTACCATGATTAAAACTTTCAAGCACTCAGAGCGATTTCAAAGTGATTAACAGAGCAATTTGCAGAGAGTTAGTGATAATCAATGCTTAACACTTCCAGTCATTTCCAAGCAATTGTGAGTGCTTCATGGTGGCAATTGTGACCATTTGATAACTAAAGCTGTTGTAGAGCTCCCGCGGTAACTCCTTTCCTCCACCTTTCGGTGTTCTCAGGTTGGTTTTTCTGTTCCCACCTTTTTGTTTCCTTCTGGTTTGTTTGGTGTTTCTTTTGCCTTGTTTTCATTTGTCGTCTTTCTGTTTCGTCTGTTTTCTATTTTCTGGTTTTTCCGCCCATTGGTGGGTCAGCTCTGCCAGAGGGTTGTCCGCCCTCTGCGTAGAAGTAGTCAGTTTTTAGATAGATGTATATACTTTGCCTCGCCTAGTTTCCCGCGGACGTCGTTTCGCGTTGTATATTTATGTATATGTGTGCATATTTGTGTATAGTCTTTGTATATCCCTCCATTTTTCTGTATATATCCCTCAGCCTTCATGTATATCCTTTCGGGTGGCTTGACAGGGTGGTCGAGTCGCCTGTGTTGCTGGTTTTCCGCCCATAAACTCGCTTCGGGGCAGAAAACCACCTGTTTGAAACTTGGCTCTCGGCCGGTTTCAAACAGGCAGTTTTCTCTCTCTTCCGTGAAACCAGTCAGACCCTCATTTATGTCCCATGCACACAATAATCTCTCCCTCTTTAACAACCAATGCCAAAGACTCTATCAATGAAGTTGTAGTGTACCTGATGTACTGATTCATATGCAATAAGCTCTGACAATCTGTATCAACATGTTAAATTTGTTCTATAGCACGGTTGATGCATCACTAATCTGTCCATTAGTGAGCCTCAGTAAGGGGAATCACCCCTAGATTTCCTCTAAGATACACGAATACATCCTTAGGTAAAGGTTTTGTGAATATATCTGCAATTTGTTCTTTAGTATTCACATATTTCAACCTTACTTCCTTGTCCTAAACCAATTCCCTCAAGAAATGATACTTTATTACAATATGCTTAGTCTTAGTATGCATCACAGTGTTCTTTGAAATGTTAATAGCACTAGTATTGTCATAGTAGATAATAATTGGTTCTTTGATTTCCTCCTTCATACATAACAACAGATGTTTTAATCATATAATATTTGAACAATTCACTGCTCCAGCATCATACTCTACCTGTGTTGTAGAGTGAGAGATGCAATTCTATTTCTTGCTAGTCCAGGAGACTAACTTCTTACCAAGAACGCTCCACCACTAGTGCTCTTTCTGTCATCAACACTTCCTGCCCAATCAGCATCAGTAAAATTCTTCAAATCAAAGTTTCCTCCTTTCTTATACCATAATCCGTACTCTTCAATACCCATAAGATATCTTAGAATCCTTTTGATAGTCATCAAATGATTCTCTCCAGGATTAGCTAAAAACCTTGCAACAATACCAACATCTAATGCAATATTAGGTCTAGTGTGAACAACATGTTGAAGTTTACCAATCATGGATCTGTAGGTAGTCTGAATTACCTCCTTTGAGTCATCATCCTTAGACAACTTATGTCCAGTAGACATAGGTGTTCCAACTGGTCTGGAATCTTCCATTCTAAATTTATTCAGTATCCCTTTGATGTATTTAGACTGAGTAATGTAGATACCATCCTTCATCTGATGAACTTGTAAACCAACAAAGAATTTGATTTCACCAAACATAGACATCTCAAATTCCTTACTCATAGCTTCAGAGAATGCTTTGCATAAATCAACATGTCTAGTAAACAATATATCATCAACAAATATATCTGCTAATGGTATCTTGTTCTGAGGTCCTTCTTTGATGTACAAGCTACTATTTTCATTAGTTCTCTGAAGTCCAATAGTTACTAGGTAACCATACAATCTTTCATACCAGGCTCTAGGCGCTTGCTTCAGTCCATACAAGGCTTTGTGTAATTTGCAAACCATATTCCTTTTGTTAGGATCAAACAAACCTTCAGGTTGCTCAATATAGATTTCCTCTTCCAGAATTCCATTCAAGAATGCATATTTTACATCCATTTGGTATACCTTGAATCCTTTATGTGTTGCGTATGCCAGAAGAGTTCTGACTCCTTCAAGTCTTGCAACAGGAGAAAATTTTTCTCCATAATCAATACCCTCTTCTTGAGCATATCCTTTACACACTAATCTTGCTTTGTTTATCGAAACTTCACCTTTTTCATTCATCTTGTTTCTAAAAACCCACTTAGTACCAATTATATTCTTATCTCTTGGTCTAGGTACAAGATTCTGGGTTTTGTTCTTTTCTATCTGCTCAATTTTTTAATTCATGGCTTCTATCCAAATTTCATCATTCAACGCATCTTTAATGGATCTAGGTACAATTTCACAAAGCAAACATGTACCTTTAATTTTGTTCCTTGTCATTATACCTTATGTCCAATCTCCAATGATTTTCTCATGTGCATGATTCTTTCTGACATATTTGACAAGTACAGGTTCCTTCCTCTTTGATTCTGGGCTTGTTCCACTTGGTTCACCATGTTCAAATATTCTTTTCTTCTCTTTTGACTGATACTCTGGTTCCACTATCTGAGACTCGGGCGCCTCTGTCTGAGACTCGGGCTCCTCTGTCTGTGACTCGGTTCCCTCTTTCGGTGACTCGGTTTCTTCAGTCTGAGACTCAATTTCTTTAGTTAGCAACTCAGGTTGCAACAAGGTTTGTGCTGATGAATTCAGTGGTTGACATGGTTGTTTTCCAATCACCATTGCCTGTGTCTTAGGTATAGTATTAGGTTCATAATACACAAAGTTTTTGTAGTCCTTAGGCTCTTTACTGCTCTATTCTTCACTTCTCTCTGCAAACTCATCAATCTTTACATGTACACTTTCTATCACTTTATGAGTAGCAAGATTCAAATATTTATATTCTTTTCTTTTACAGGAGTAGCCTAGGAATATACCTTCATCACCTTTTACATCAAATTTTTCATTTCTTGCTTCCTTCAAGATGTAACATTTACTTCCAAATACTTTGAAATAACGAACATTGAGTTTATAGCCATACAATAATTCAAAAGGTGTTTTCTCAGTACCTTTCTTCAGTTGAACTATGTTCAAGGTGTGTAGTCCTAATAGTTTTCTTCTAGTATTTGCTTGCAACATTCTTTTCAATCACCAAGTTTCTTGCACAATCCATAATAGATTTTTTTCTTCTTTATGATATCCCATTTTGATGTGGTGTACCTGGGGCAGATACTTGTCTCTTGATTCCTCTTTCATTGCAAAATTCATTGAACTCATTAGAAATGAATTCACCTCCTCTATCAAATCTTAAGAATTTAAGTTTATTTCTTGTTTCCTTCTCAAATATGGCAAGGTACCACTTGAACTTCTGAAAAGCTTCTAATTTTGCTTTGAGAAACATGACAACCATCATTCTGAAATGGTCATCAACAAATAGAATGAAATACTTCTCTCATGTGTAACTTGTTTTTCCAATTGGTCCACATAGATCAGTATGCACTAACTCCAAGACTTCTTTTGTATTGTAATTCTTGCTCTTGAAACTAGTTTATCCCATCTTCCCAATTTGACATTGTTTGCATATTTTCAATTCAGGTTTCTTCATAATAGGGATACCTCTTACTCTTTCCTTCTTGCTTATGTTGACTATGTTATCCAAATCACATGACACAAACTTTTATGACATAACCAACTTTCTTCTACCTGTGCAATAAAACATGAACTTTTAGTGAGATCAAGATAGAATAGATTACCTTTTGTTTTCCTGTCAGTTCCAACTAGGTTTCCCTTACCATCTAGGAGCTTGGCCTTACCATTCATGAATTATACCTTGAAACCAATGTTATTCAGTTGTGTCACACTTAGTAGATTATTCCTTAGTCATTCAACCCAATAATCATTATCACCTTTGATTCCTTATGTTAGAGCAATACAACCTTTACCTTTCACATAGAAAGGTTCATCATTCCTAAAACTGACACTCCCACCATCATAGTGCTCAAGATGTTCAAATTTAGTTTTATCACCAGTCATGTGGTGAGGACAACCACTATCAATTATCCAAGTGTCATTTTTGCTAATATGAGAGTAAAGTGCGGTCTTTTCATTATCTTCATTATCTGAATCATCCTTAATAGCAATGTAAACCATTTCATCTTCATCTTCATCACTATCAGAATCTTTTGCAATATAACAAGATTTCTTACCTTTTTCTTTGTAGTTTTTGTAGCTTTTGAAATCTTTCTTTCCTTTATACTTGTTGAAATTTCTCTCACCTTTGTCTTCTTTGTTTGGAAACTTAGCAACAATGTGACCGACCTCATCACATGAAAAGAAAATTAATGGTATTCTTCCTTTGTACTTTCCTTTGGCAACTCTCTTTGCAAGTAATGCTTCAATGATTTCTGAATCTTCATCATCAGAATCATCATCACTATCACTATCAATTTTTTTTCCTTTTGAGTTTCTATCCATCTTACCAAGGTTTAATTTAGCTATGAATGCAGACTCAAAATTGCTAGGATCAGGAGAATAATTGTCAAAATTGTCCAACTCAAAAGTTGTAAGCCTTCCAACCAATGCATCTACAAGTATATCATTACTACACCTCATCTCTTGAATAGCTCAAACTCTAATTGCATAGATAGGAAGTAAAGTTCTTAATACCTTAATAACCACTATTTTTTCTTCAATTGTTCCACCGGAAACTTTGATAGCACTAACACTTTTCTTGATTGTTTCATTGTATTTTGTAATGTCTTCTCATTCTTTCATTTTCATCTGATCAAACTGACCTCTGAGACTTTCTGCTTAGGCTCTCTTTTCATTGTCATCTCCTCCATGTATATTATGTAGTTTCTTCCGCATATCATAGGCAGTAGGGCAGTCCTTGACTTCATCAAATTTGGAATAGCTGAGTGAAGAAGCTATATCAATCATCATTATGTTATGATTCTTCATGTCTACCATCTGATCTACAGACATAGGTGTCGATGGTTCCACATACTTGTGATCCAAGAATTGAAAGCCAGTATCTCCAATAGTAGATAGATGTAGCCTCATCAAATCTTTCCATGCAGCAAAGTTATCTTTGTTAAGCTTGGGAATCTCCCTTCTGTAAGACATCTTCGATCTTTAGCTTAGGCCTTGAAACATTCCCTGAAAGCACCAAATGCTCTAATACAAATTGTTGGAAATGGGTTGAGTAACTGAGATGGGAGGGATGAATCAGTTACCACAAAAACAAATCCAGGTCCCTTAGATGTCTTAATCAAACTTATCACTGCTACTCGATTAACAAAGATATTTTGTTGTTACTAGGTTAACAAAGAAATATTAAGATATTAATTGTGATTATCCTTTAGTGATTAAGTGTAGAAACATAAAGCATAAATAAAATAACATGTACATAGATGACACCAAGATTTAATGTGGAAACCCAATTTGGGAAAACCACCAATTGCAATTAGTTATTATTTTTCACTCTTCTGAAGTGAGCCTTGTTAGGAGCCAACCCTGTTAAAGGTTACAATACACACTGTTAGGTGTGACCATGTTAGATGATTTGATCACCCTGTAAGGAGTGGCCCTATTAGAGGTCTTCAAACACTTCAATGTAGAAATGTCACCTTGTGAGAGGATTTATGAAAGACTGTTAAGTCTACTCTGTAAACAGATTTGGATCACTGCTACAATTGTTAGAGAGTAGCAATGGATTGACCTGTTTGACGAAGAAACTATCTTTTCTGATTCAGATCTTTGTTGTGGCTTTAAACTGGATCCTCACTGATCAAATATTCTATTGCAGCTCTATCTGGATGTTCTATCCTTTATCAGAATCCCATCTAATTTCGCCTTCACTCTTCATATCAAAACTCGGCCATATATTTATGCTTATTACTTCACACATATTCAATCCAAACTTGACCTTGTATATATATGATAGGCCTTGTCAGGTTGGCTTTAATAATCTTCCGAATAAATAATAAAACTTAAGTTTTTCGGCTGCATATAACCAATTAAACATAAAATGTAAACTGTTGTTGATCAGCTGACACTAAGTGTATAACTCGGTTAACATTGTAATCCTTCAATGCCCAACCGTTAATGTATCGTCTGAGTGAACTCAGTTAGAACTAAAAATCACGTTGGTCTTCTTTAATGCCCGAGAGAACTTGGCATACACTGATTGTGCTAAGTTTAGGTATAGACATTTGTGTAACATCACTACATTTGTGTATACATAAATGACAATACGCAATTGAATAATTGTCATCAACATAATATAGATGCATACTAAATGTCCCAATTTTCCAAATGTGACACTAATGGAACCTCATGGGTAGGTTCACCAAGATGGTGTGCAAAAAGGGTGTATAAGTGGCCACTTTTTTTCTCATGAAATCAGGTAAACCTGAACTTGGAAGAGAAATTTGAGAGTCGTGCACTCAAAATTAGAAGATGTGCAAAGAACAAGAACTATACTAATCTGAATCTAGTTTCTAAACGACTAAGTTTTTTAAAAATGGATAAGATTAAGAGGGTCAAATCCATTGCGCATGACAAACTATTCTTGATTTTTTCAGGAAAACATAACATAGTGTTTGGCGTGCACATAAAAAAGATATAGTTAGATATAGTATTTTGGAAAACTCTTTGGTAGAAAGATAGATAAGAGTGAGAGCTAGAAGTTGTGTATTTTTTTGTTTAGTATTTTTTTTTTTTGAAGTGGGCACATCCTGAAAATCAGGTGTCTTTCATGCGTTAGACATAATTTGCATCAAAATAATTGAAAAATGCATTTTTTTTAAGAGTGTATATAATCAAGTACACAATAATAATATGTAACATTTTGGATTTTGTCAAGTAAATCAAAAGTTATTAATAAATTGGTACACGTGTGTCCCTGAGAACTATGAAGATGCTAGTAAAAAAAGATTAAATTTTAATATGTTAATGTTGTGCAAAACATAGAAAAAATTATATGGTTAGAAAGCTCAAAAGATGTGTGAAATTGTGGTGCAAATTTTACAAATACCTAATTGATGATGTGTAAAACTAATGATGATAAATTTGAGAAACCAATCTGGAAGAAAAAGACATGAAAAAGGAGGGAAATGAAGCTCCCAATGCTCAAGGTCGTTATCCAAGCCTATTACCTAAGTATAACCCAAACGGGTTTTTAAATGTTTAAAACTCGATTAGGTTTAAAGAAATAAAAACATATAAGTGGACACATGTATGCAAACTTAATATGCACTACACATATGTATATAGTACATATATAATATGTGTATATGTCTATATATGTATGCATATATTGGTGGTCAACATTGATAGCCAATTTAGTGTGTGTGTGTATACATATACATATGTATATGTATATATATATATACATATATATGTATATATACATATATGTGTGTGTGTGTATATATATGTGTGTGTGTGTGTGTACATATGTATGTCTATATATTTATGTACTCATGAAACTATTATTAGACCTTTAGGATAACTTATGACACCTATAACCTCTTAAGAAATCCTACGATACCTTATGAAGACATCTCAGGGCACCTTAGAACCAACTATGACACCTAGAGCCCCTTAAGACATCTTAGGACCCATTAGTGTATGCTAGGATTCCATAAGACTTCTTAAGAAACCTAGGGCCCTTTGCACCCATTAATACTCCTACAAACAATTAATGTATCCTAGGATGCATTAATACATGTACGAGGATACCTAAGGATTTAAGACATCTAGGACCCTTCAAGGCATCCTAGGACCCATTGATTATCCATGCCCTAATTATCCTCCTTCTCGAGCTCCATCTCATCTCTCTCCCCCTCCCCCTTCCCTCTTTGCCTCAT
>MU228229.1:1054089-1077983 GCA_018584345.1 Thuja plicata
CCAAGGAATTGTACCATCTCTCTCCCTCTCCCTCTCACCATCTCTTCCAAGGAATTGTACCATCTCTCTCCCTCTCCCCCTTCTCTTACTCTCTCTCTCTCACATCTCTCTACACCTAATTACCCTCTTTCACTCTCTCCCCTCCCTCCTCTTACCATCTCTTCCCCCTATTTAGCCTATATTTATACCTTAATTATATCACCCTCTCCCTATTCTCTCACTCTCTCTCACACATGTCCCCCCTTAATTACCATCTCTCTCTCTCTCTCTCTCCACTTTGTAATCGGGTATACTAGAATCCTGCAATAACACTGGAATCTCAACCACAAAGAGATTGTTAAAGCAATTAGTATTCTCAATACTCAAGAAAGGATGTAAGACAAATAATAAGAATAAATAATAATTAATATAAAATAATTCTAAGAACATGAAAATGCAAACCATAAAATCCTTTCTTGGTGCTCTCCTTCTTTATGCAATGTGGGCTCTCAGATACGAGTGCTCGATTGTATGCCAGCATAAGAATCCAAAGAAATTGTGGTTATCAAAATCAAAGGTTTGGCTCTCTATTTATAAGATTTTAGGGGTTTCAACTAAGAATCCATGTTTGAAGGACTGATTGGTTGTGATTGAGGATTTGAAATCAAAGTAGGAGTTTAACTCTGCTTGACTTCCATGATTAGGGGATTGATTTACCTGTTAGCAAATAGATTAGAGAGATGACTTGAATAGACTGGTGAGTTAACAAATGGTATGGATGAGTTAACTTATTTCATGGATTAGAAGACTGAATTGACTAGAGACTTAACTGATTGTTGGGGGACGAATTAACAATGTGGATTGAATAGTTCAGAGAGAGAATTGTGGAGGAAGGAATTGTGATTGAGAAGCTAACTCAAAGTGAGTGTGAGTTAGGAATTTAGGAGGATAATTATGATTTAAATAAATAATAAATTATTTATTTACACATGGGATATTTTGTAAATAAAGAATTACTTATTTATTAATTAGAGGAATTATTAGTTTAATTAAATAAATATAATATATTTAATCATGAGAGAGGAATTATTAGTTTAATGAAATAAATATAATTTATTTAATCATGAGAGGGGGATAATTAGTTTAATTAAATAAATATAATGTATTTAATCATGAGAGGGGAATAATTAGTTTATTTAAATAAATATTATTTATTTAATCATGATTTAGAATTTGATTTATTTAATACATAAATGTAATAATTAGTGAAGGGGGGAAATTCATTAAATTAAATTATTTAATTAATTATAAGGAGACAGGGAAAAATTAAATAATGTATAATTATTTAATTATTTTGTAGATGAATAGGGGATGAAATATGGATTAGACGTTGAATAATTAAAGTAATTAATTAAAACTACTTAATTATGAAATTAAAGGAAAATGGTGATTTTGATCTTAGAATATGGTAGAAAGAGGCTTAGAATATGGTAGAAAGACGCAATTTATTAAATAGTAAAGATTATTAAATAAATTAAAGAGGAATATTAGTAATGTCATTGCATTAGAGCAACAGGCCATTTTTAGGTGTCTACATTTTGCCCCTCTTTGATACAATGCATTTTAGGTGTTGTTTCAAAGAATATTTTGATACAAATAATGTCCCGGTAGGAAAAAGATGACAATGAGGTAAATGATGCCCCCTCGAGAGATTATTTATGCAAGAAAGGCATGATTAATCTCTTGAAAGGAGATGGTGAATGTAAGATGAAATGATGCAAGAAAAGAATAATTAGTAAGAAGTGAAGAATGTTGGTAGGTCATGATGATTGTTTGATTGTCATTGGTCATAGTGATTATTGATAAGAATCATATCTTCTTTTAGGAAGGACCCATCCTGTATAAGACTAGCGATAGCGTCTGGTTTTAGGGAAGATGTGCCTTGTATAAGACTGGCCAATAGAATGTTAGAATTGATTGATAGAAAGTTAAGAGGGGAGATATTTAGGATGAATCCTTGATTGAAACCCTTAAATTATAGTAAAAAAAGATCTTCCATTTTTAATAACCACATTGAATTCCAAATGAATTGAAGAATATCTTCATCATTGAGCCATTTTTATTATAGAAAAATTGAATACCATCATACCTAGATATTAAAGATCTATGAACGACTTTCCTTTTTCATTCTAAAAAGTACTTTGAATAGAAAAGTAATGTGGGTCGATAAATCTAGGTTGGGCGTTAAGAGTCGAGGTATGTGCGGTGTATCACAACCAATTTATCTATTGCAATCCCTGCAATTAGATATCGCATGTGGTTGTGAAGGCTCTTACCAAAGACACCCAAAATGCTCTTTTAAGATTTCTCAGTCAACATCCCATAGACAACAAACAAGAAAAGGTAAGTCATGAACCATCATGGCATCTTTAATCACTTAGGTGGAATCATGGAGATGCATAGGAACATGACTTGCAAAAATCAAGACATAATAAGACCAACTAGACTCAACAAGTAAGCAACCATATTGATTTTGTGTTTGTATTTTTGGAGTTGTTTGGACATTGATTTTTGACATTTTGCTGATGTTATCAGATGAAGTATAGGGTACCCCGTATAAGAATGCTTTGTCTGGTTTTGAGTGTTCTCTTCCTTGTCTAAAATAACATGATTCTCTTGACAAAAGATTGTGCTATGGGACTTTGTTGATAGATAAGACAGTGTGATCAATCTGACTGAGGACCTGCTAACCTGTTTCACTATTTTGACTTGGTTTTGTTGAAGCTCAAATCTGTTGAATGAGGTTGTTCAATGCTTGTTTCAAAATGAAAAAGAACTGAATTGATATCCAAAGGATATTTATTGCAGATTTTCTTGATTTTACAATTTTTTTGGTTGTCTAATGACATTCTTTCATGACTTTTTATAAATGTTTTTGGTCCACCATAGGTTTTGTATGTTTGGAGTCGAGGTATGTGTGGTGTATCACATAAGTGAAGGCCCTTATCACATACACCCCTTACACGGTTGCCCTAGATGAATATTTTTAAGTTTTTCAATAGTTTTGAACATTTTAAAAGATTTTCTTATTTTTAGAGATATTTTCAAGTTATTTTTTAATTTTTATGTATTTTTTAGAAAATTTTATAAATTTTTAGGTATTTTTTATATGCTTAATGGATCATGACATTGGGTGCCCCCAGTCTGGATAGAGTGGGTATTCTATTATGAAATGACCATGGTGGACTGACTTTGTGTTGAATATGAAATCATGGGAAACAGACAATTATGATAAACTTCAAGCCACAGGTTTTATTATGGAACATGGGTGAAATGATAAGTGATACAAGATTGGAGTCACGATAGAGGGTAGAGAAACAATCTTTACACATGGCACCAGTTTTCCTAGTTTTTACCATGGTACTTTCCTAAGCCACCGAAGTGGTTTTCACCATATGACAATTTTATTTCTCTTGTATTTCTATTTTTGTGTTACCAAAGATGCCTGATTGCTAGGTTTTCACCAAGGCAACCATTTTTTTCCTTTTTAAATTATTATTTTTGGCATTTTTGAAATGGGTGTACTCTGATAGTTATAAATAGTACTTGCATAGATGCAAGCTATTAATGGGATTGGATAGGGGCTCGCCCTATAATGTGGATATCTGATATGCTATATACCCATATATTGATGTAATGATGTAAGGAACCAACCAATTTGATTCAAACTTTCCTAGCTTTTCTCTTTTTGTCTGATTTTTCTTATTTCTCATTAGGACTAGATCACCAACTTCAAAAGCTTTGGGGATGACCTTTTGTTTGTAGCTTCTTATGAGACATTGTTGATATGCTTGCAAATGTGTCATTGCCTTTTGTCTCTTTTCATCAAGCAGCTCTAGCTCTTGTAGTTGAGATACTCTATATTCCTCATCTTAAATGATGTTCTTGAGGGATACGCGCAATGATAGGAGTTAAACCTCTATTGGAAAGATGGCTTTGGTACCGTATACTATTGAATATGGAGTGGCACCTGCGGGAGTGCGGAAACTAGTGCGGTATGCCCAAGGAAAGGTTGAGTTGCAGATGTCAGTCTCGACCAACTTCATTGACTATATTTTTTAGAATTTTAATAATGGTTTTGTTCTTACCCTCAGCCTGGCCATTTTATTGTGGAAAGTAGAATGAAGAATAGCTATGGTGGATATGAATTTTTTTGCAAAGCTCATCTGCTTCCTTATTTTTGAAGAGGGAGCCGTGATCTGTAATGATGATTTGTGGAATACCATACTGACTTATGATATAGTTTAGAAGGAACTGGGAAATCTATTTTCCAGTGGTGTATGTCATTGGAATTGCTTCAACCCACTTTGTGAAGTACTCAGTGGTTGTTATTATGTACTTATGACCATAAAAGGATAAGGGATGATTATTTCCAAAATGGTCAAACCCCCATTACAAAAAGGGCCATGGTGATGTGAGTGGTTGTAGCTCCTGAGAAGGTGGATGGATGAGGTTCCTATGTATCTAACACTTTCTACATTTCTGTACATATACGCAAGAATCTCTTTGCATTGTAGGCCAATAATACCCAATTCTTAAAAGTTTCTTAGGTAAGGTCAAGCCACTAGAATGATCACTGCAAATGCCATTTTGTACTTCTAATATCGTCATTTGTGATTCTTCTAAGTTGATACATCTGGTAAGTGTTTCATCTAGACTACACCAGTAAAGGATATGGCTATGATAGTGTACTAGGAGGCTTTCCTTATCAAGGACTTATTTTGGTTCTGGGACAAGTCAATGGGGATGGTTTGGCTAGTTAGATAGGCATATATATCTTAGTACCAGGGAGAATTGGGACCAACAATTTCACACATGACCTCAAACTTAGGCACTTCAAAGGCAGGGACCATGAGATGTTCAACCATGTATTCATAATTTGTCACATCTTCTCGCATGTTGAGCAAAGATCCTACAGTATCCATAGTGTCTGTTTCTTTTTTCTTTATCCTTGGCAACTGCTCAAATGATATCATTTCAAAATGTTTCTTTATGTCTTCCGACAAGGCTTTATAAGGAATATTTTTTCATCATTTGTCTTGTAGGTGTCGTTGAATTGGTTTAAATTCAGTTGAGAGTCTCCAAATACTTTTAATTGTTGGATCTTTCATTCGATAGCTATCTTGGGCCCTATGACCAGTGCTTCATATTCGGCTATATTGTTGGTGCAATCAAATCTCATCATATATGATCTCAGAATGGAATCTCCTTGGCGAGTGATAAATACTATGCGAGGAACTAATCCCTTTTGTGTGTGAGAGCCATCAAAGTATAGTTTCTATTTTTTATGCTAGCTCCTCCAGAGAAAATGTGCTCTCATTTGGGAACTCAATCAACATTGGATGACTAGAAGGTAAGGGTGAATCTGCCAACTAGTCAGCAATCGCTTGACCCTTTATTTTTTTTCTATCCATGTAGTCAATGTCGAACTCACTAAGTATCATGACCCATTTTCTGAGGTGTCATGTTAATGTAGCTTTACTCAATAAATATTTCAATGGATCAATCTTTTCGATTAGGATCATCTTGTGACTTAACATGTAATGTAAGAGTTTTTGGGAAGAAAAAACTACAGCCAAACATGCTTGTTCATTGTAGTTTAGTTTAGTTCATATGCCACAAGTGTGCGACTGATATAGTAGATGGATCTTTCCCTTCCTTTGGCATCAGTCTGTGCTAATAATGCCCCCAATGAGTTCTCTATAGTTGATATGTATAAAAATAAGAGCTGATATGGAATAGTTGCTACTAAGACTGGTGTTGAGAGTAGATAGTCCTTCAATACTTGAAATGTTTCTTGGCAATTTTCACTCCATGCAAATTTGACATGTTTGTGTAGCAAGTACTGGAACAAATGACATTTGTCAGATAGTTGTGAGATGAATCACCTTACTAATTGTAGTCGACCCTGTAGACTCCTTAGGTTCTTTCATATTGTTTGTGGAGGAATATTAATGATGGCTTGAACCTTTTCAGAATTGATCTCTATTCCTCTGTGGGAAACAATCAATCCTAATAGCTTTCCTAATGTGACACCAAATATACATTTCTTTGGATTTAACCTTACATTGCACTCTTGGATTCCATTAAAGACTAGCCCTAATACTGATAGATGTAGATTTATCTTTAGGGATTTTGCCAATACATCATCAACGTAGTCTTCCATGGTGATATGCATCATGTCATGAAAGATAGTGATATGCATCATATCTTTAACTGGTTATATCCAGAGAAATCATCCATGAGTGACAACATCTTATAGCGTGAAGTGAGATACACGATCATGTCTATGTTTGGCAATGGGAAATCATCTTTTGGGAAAGCCAAATTTAGATCTTTGAAGTCAGTGAAAATTCTTATGGCTCCACATGATTTTGATATAGGTATAAGTTTAGAGATCCAATCTGCATAGTCAATAGGTCTAACAAATCTTGTGTCTAGTAGTTTCTTAAATTCGGCTTTAACCCATAGAGCAATCTTTGGATGCATTTTGAAGAGCTTATGTTTGTATGCCTTTGCTACCAGCTTTAGTGGTAGATTGTGTAGAACTAATTCTAAATCTAATCCATGCATGATAGAGTATGACCAAGCAAAGTTGTTTTTCCTATCTTTAAAGAACTGAATGAATTGTTCTCTTTCTTCTGATGTTAATGACTCTACCAGGTAGATCAATCTTTGTGTTTCTTCAGTTCCAATGTTGATTGTTGTTTTCTCTGCCAGTAAAGGTGATTTTTCTTCTGTAAGGGGAAGTATACCAATCTCTCCATCCTTTGGCACCTCAATGAGGTTTTCACCCTTGGATAGGTCTTTTATTTTTACTATTTTGGACCTAGAAGGTGTGTTTCAGTTTTCACCTAATAGCCTTATATTTTCTCTTTCAATTTTATGACTAGAGGATTGATATAGCTCCCCAAAGTATGTTGTTATGTCCAATTCAATGATGAAGCCTACCTTGTGGTTGCCCATAGGTATGCCTTGTCTTAGTCTGAATTATTCAACAATAGCTTCATCATTCTCAAAAAGATCTATGGTCGATGGATTTTGTTTTTCCCAATCTATAAGGTCGAGGTAAACCAAAGCTATGTTGTCTTTAGTTTGGAAGGATAAAATTTGGAATTCAGTAAAGGTATTGACATAGGAATCAAACACTGACTCATGAGTTTGAGAGGAGCCCAAAATTTGTAATCCATGCTCGGTGATTTGTAGGCCTATCTTGTAAAGATAGTCAAGAAATGATAGTGTTAAGGTGTAAGGTAATGGTGGTATGTGGGGAATCTCACTCATATTCATGGGATTCTATGTCGGAATGGAGCTCCTCAAATGTCTCAACTTCATTATAAACACAAGCATTAATATCAGATGGTAACAAGATATTTGAAACACCTTTTTTCGATGGTCTATAACCTAGGCCGTGATGCTTTATGTTTTGGGTGCGTGCAATTGGCTTGATAATTACCTGTTCCTTCTTGCCTAATCTAGAGCGTCCATTATAGCCTTTATTTTGGACAATGGTATACCCATGTCCATATTCATGTACTGGAATGTTAACCTTAGGGGGATCTTGAATTATATACAACCAATAAGATAATTTGTCTTTTATGACTTCTTCATTAATGTCTCCCCATCTTATAAACATTGTTGGCGGATAGAAAAGTGTTAGATTTTGCTTCCTTTGCAGGGGGTGTTTAGGCTTTCCATATGTACAGGATGAGATTGGTAGCCTACCCACATAGAAGAAGTATTCATAGGAGTATTCTCCACAACCATTTTCTTTCACTTGGATTTTGACATCTAATGTAGGTAGTCCAGTTGATTTTGCTAGGTCTGTAAAATCTATGTGTTGAGATGAAGAGGCCATAGATGCCTCCTGATTGTTAGGCACTTGATTGGAAGTAGGTCCTCTCATATTTGTATAGTACAAAAAATGATTTATATCACCAGGCACTATGATTTCAACTCCATCATGAAGAAATTTCAAAAATTAATGATAAGTAGACGGTACCTCTTGCATGGAATGGATCCATGGTCATCCCAATAACATGTTGTAACCAAGCTCTAGGTCTAGGAATTGGAAGGCGGTGTCTTGTGTTGCTGGACCCAGTCTGATTGCAAGACAAATAACACCTTGGGAAGGTATTTCTTCATCATGATATGCCCTAATTATAACATCCTTTGGCGGGGCTCCTTGCACTGTGATTTTGGAACAATGGGTAGTAATAGTATAACTGGTATTTGGACCTCAAATGGTGATGGTGTTTATGGTTAGATAAGGATTAGGTTTGGAGTAGGTTAAGTTTTCTTCATTTTCATGTCCAGAAGTGGATGCCATATCTTTTCCATGATCCATCAGTGGCTTTGTGAAGATTTTGTGATCTTAATTGGTGGTGCCCATATTTTTATAACTTCTATCTCACCATGAACGATGAAATCCTGGATAATATGCTTCAATTGCATGCAGTTGGTTGTCTTGTGTATTTTAGTTCTGTGGTAATCACAATAAGCATTTTCATTCCACCATGTAGGTTTATTGATACCCTCATAATATCTAATTTTGGGTAGGGTGACTAAATGAGATTGTAGTAGTTTCTCAAGAATTTTCTCTAGAGGTTCTACAAGAGGCGTAAAGTATCAAGGAGAAGTGATGTTCTTTCTTACAAGAATTTTTTGGTAGGTTTGGTTAACTTCTTGGTTTATCGTGTCAATTTTGTTAACCCTCTGGGTAGTTTTTAATGATTGGGTTTGTTGAGCATGTGTTGGTGGTGCTTGTATGCCCATGACTGGTTGGACCATCTTAGAATCAACAATGCCATCATTTGTCACATTTTTTTTTTTAGACCAGTACTTGGATTTGTCATAAGATGTTGAGTTTCTATTCTCTTTCTTGATGGCTTTGTTTAGAGTAGGGGATCTTTTTTATTTTAGTCCTTGTTCGGCTAGCTCTTCAAAGGTTTTAATTCACTGGGAGTTTAATTTACACATCATTTCCAATTGACAATTTTTGATGACCATATGGATCTTCTCTTTTAGAGGTACATGGAAAGATGCATTTGAGGCAACATTTCTTCATCTTTGTAAGAATGAGGAAAAGTTTTCATTACTCTTTTTCTTAGTATTGTAGAGATCTAATAATGTTACTTCTATGATAATGTTGTGTGAATAGTTGGATATGAATTACTCAGCTAGTTCATTCCAGAATCGTATCCCAATAGGAAGTCTGGAAAACCACTCCATGGATGACCCACTGAGACTATGTGTGAATAGTCTCAATAGGTAAGTGTTATCGTAGGCCACTTCAATGAAAGCCATAAAGAATTCCCATATATGGTCTCAGGGATCACCCATTTCCTTGTATTTGTCAAA
The DNA here is from genome assembly GCA_018584345.1 of Thuja plicata. Lineage (NCBI taxonomy): Eukaryota > Viridiplantae > Streptophyta > Pinopsida > Cupressales > Cupressaceae > Thuja > Thuja plicata. The sequence continues at coordinate 1,063,489 of MU228229.1, forward strand.
TTTTGGCATATCAAAATTGCATGGAAAAGGTGGCATTTGTAAAGTCCTATCAAATGGGTGAGGACTAAGATTAGAAATAGTGTAAGACCTCATGTGATTGCCTGTTTGCAAGTTAATGATCTGTTGCTGGAGAAGTTGGAGCTGTTGGGAAAAGGCTGCAGTGGGTGTCGGTGTAGATGGCACCACATTGTGATCAAATAAAGTTGTCCCACCATTATAAGATGATGTCTGGTTATATGAGGGCTCGTAACTCTTGTTAGTGTATATCACTGACACATGTGATGGGATAAACTGAGGCGGTGGAGTATACTTTTCCTATAATGTATGCAGAAGATATTGAGGTTGTGGATTGTGTAGAGGGGATTGGATGTATGGAGGTTGTTGTTGAGATGGTGGGATATACAGAGGCTATTTTTGGGGTGGTGGAATATACAAAGGTTTCTATTGAGGTGGTTGAATGTGTGAAGGTTGTTGCTGATGTGGTGGGATGTATGAAATTTTTTTTTGAGGTGATGGAATATATTAAGGTTTTGGCTGACGCGGTGAGATGAATGAAGGTTGTTGTTGAGGTGGTAGGTTCTATGATGGTTTTGTTGCAGTTGTGGGATGAATGATAGTTTCTTTTGAGGTGGTGGGACATATGAAGTTTGTTTATAAGGTGGTGGTAAATATAAAGGTTGCTACTGAGGTGATGTTGTAGGGTTAGAAGTGTTAGGCCTAGTTACTCCATGATGTTTCAAAAAGGCAACTAGAATCCTTGAGTAATTGGGATTGGTGGGAGGTTGTTTTGTAGGTGTCCCTTGATTTATTTGGAAGTTTCCTAAATTGGAAGGAACACCTATAGGGATAATGTTGATAGACTGTTGTTGGGATGTCCCTAGAATGATTTTGGGAACTACTGTCAATAGGCTACTAGGATTGTGACTTGGTGAAGCAATATTGTATGTACCCACTGGATGGGTTGAGGACATAATGGAGGGTGTTGCTATGGTGGTAGGTGTCCTAGATATGACATGAAAAGTGGCAAAGAGAGGGTTGTTGTACTGGATACCTAGTGTGGTGGAAGATGTGGTCACTTGGGAGGCATTTTGATTGGGGTTGCTAGAAGGTAAAATGGAATTTATTAGAAGGGGTGTTGCGAAAGCAAGCCAAGATGATGGCATGGGGGTGGATTCTACTATGGAGAAGGTATTATATCTAGTAGGTAGTTTGGCACCATTCTATGGAAGAATTTTGAAGTATACATCTGGGTTAGTTTCCAATACTGATCCCACAACAACCATTACTTTAGGAGTTTCTAGGGCATCGATAACTTCTTCCATGTCATTGCATTTAGCCCCAATATTCTAAAATGAGAATTCATCTTCTAGTGGAGGGATAGGGGATAACAATGGGATATCAACGTGTATTTTCTCATAATACTAAATAGTCTCTAAACTGTTGAAATACAGTCATTGTGTCTTCTGAATAAGAACATTAGTTTCACTGTTGGGATCATGTCTAGGTTCTGTGTTGGGATCCATTGTACCCTTGTTCTTTTTTGATCTTGTGAATGACATATGCAGAGGAGAAATGAAACCTAATTTTTTTGGATTTTTTGCTAATAAGATGCTGAGGAAATCTAGGAATGAATGACTAGGATGCTGCCTAAAATACAAGTAATATGACCTAAAAGAGATTCTACAAACTTCCAAGTTGAACTCTTTGAGGAAAGACCTGAATGATACTGTGGACAATCTTGACTCTAAAAAGGTAGGAAAAATATGAATGATACTAGAAATGATGTCTAAGACAAGTGTTAACTAGAATGATAGGTGCTAAGCCAAGGCAAGATGATGGTGACTAATTTTTTATGAAGCCAAGATAATACACAAGACCACTACTGGAATGTCATAAGGAAATGCACCCTCTAATCTGCAAAAGACTCTAAAAGGTGGAAAACTTAACCTCTAGGAAACGCAAGCTATGTTTTTGGAATTTGGAATTTTCTAGATTATAATGATGAATATGTAAAAATGGAATGACTATGCAAGATTCTATGCTAGGAATGATGCTAAAAAATATGGATGAATATGCAAGGGTGTGTCGATCAACAATTTTCATGATAAGAGACAAATGGAAGTTTTTGGGACTTCTTTGTTGGATCTTCTTGGTTCTCTGATAGGATTCTGATAGGGAAATATTGTAGGACCAATGTTTGAGATGTGTACAAATTCAATAATCATAAAACTCAGTGTAGTTGCTGGAATGACTCAATAAACACAGGAAATGATCAGTGTATATTCAATAACTTTTTCAAGATGCAAGGTTTTCACATGGTCAAAATAGAAACCGTCAGATTAATGCATGGTTAATTGGCTTCAAGATGTAATGTTATAGGCCCAATGCTTTTGATGTTCGCCAGCTCACACAATAATTGTCACGCTACTAGGACACAAAGATCCACAACGTAGGTGCCTGTGTTTTTTCCTTTCCTAGGTATTGTTGTCGTGCTAATGAAGACCTTTTTCATCAAAACAGTACCCTATAACACATATGTTTGTAATATTGGGGTAAAATTCTGCAACCCCTTGCACTATAATAAGACACTTCATTCAGAGGTGAACCGGGTTGGTCCCTAATTAACCAGGTTTTTGTAAGGTCCATGGTGTATATCCAAATGGTTTATATGTGTGTGACTCACTTAAGAGCCTAGTTGACAATGATGGCTACTTAGGGATATTCACCCAATCCAAACTATCATCAACACACCTCGCCCGAGGTTGGCTAGATATAAGACATTATGGGCTTTGGCCCATGTCTTATTATATACCAATCGAAAGGATTATGGTTTGAGGTCATCCTATGAGGAAGAAGCACTTTCGTCAGATAGGCCTCTCTAAAATAAAATAAAAAGGTTTTTATTCTAAAAGATTGTGCAAGTGCACCAAATACACAAAACACACGGTTAATTACATTAAGAGCCGAAAGATCAAATGTGAACTGAGCTACCATCCATACAAGCACGTGAATTAAATTTTAAGCCCAAACAAAATGATATTTTATTTTTCAATTTTAAGTGCACCAATTTCAAAATTTCTTTGCCTTGTTCAATTGTTAACCACACGTCAATTTTATGTGCCAATTTGAAAGATGAGATTATGATGTTTGAGCATACACTTTTATTTTTAAGCACCAAAATAAAAATGAATTAATTTTAGATTTAGCAAACTTTTAAGATTCTTCCATGCCACAAGCTATCAAGAAATTGTTAGTAACGAAAAAATCCTAGCAATTTAGATATGATAATCTATAATCGTGCTAGTATTGATATAATGACAATTGAACTTCTCAGCAAATGATCTTACCATGATCCTCAAACAAGAACATGCCCACTATAACCAAATTAGGAATCCAATCCAATGATCATATAATAAAGCACGTAAAAATCTAATCATGTCATGCCAAAATCCCTAAACATAAGAAATATCCATGGCACCATGATCATATCCACAAAACAAGCATCTAACTCTCAATGTGTCCAACCTGTGAACATAACATAGTCAACCAAATAGGTCCTCCACCATGATTTTACCTGGTAACAACATCTCCTCCTCTACATGAAAAACAAATCAGAAAACCATGTGATAAAACCATGCCCCGAATCTAAATATGTACCAATAATGAAAGATCTATGGGCATAGAAAACTCATATCCAAGTCATATATGTAGCATGTAAGTATAGACCGCTTACACAACATGTAGACCAACAGTGCAACATACATATCCAAACCAAATAGTGATAACCATGTCAACATGAGACCAATCTGAGATACACACTGAGCATACAATCACATCAAATCCAAATCTCCATGATACACTATGTCATTAACTCATAATGTTACCATAGTCAAAATAAGCCATCAATAGATCAAATCAATATATCATCAAATAAACCATGTCAAACCTGCACCAAATCTAAACCAAGGTGTAGAGCTCTCAAAGAGCTTTCTGTCTACTATTCGAATTCCAAAATATGACTCTGTATGCTCAAGTTATGCTCTATGGAAGTAAAACAACCTCCAATGCCATATATAGAATAACAAGATCCCAAAAAAATATCGATGCCCCCAAATAAACAAATTTCATTATTTCTCCAACATGACATTAAAAAAAACTTTCATTTTTTTTTTAATTCTAGTCTGAGACCCATATCCATATTACTAGACATATAGAAACAAAGCATATAATTATTTTTTTCAAATTTTGGTTTTTTTTTTTTATTTTGGTTTTTTTTTTAAATTGCAGATTTAATTTTTAATTTTTTTAACGATGACTGTACCATTGGATGACCGTACGGTCATTCCTGACTATTTTTTTTGCCTCACATTTCAAATTCGTCTAAAGGGGGCAAAATTTATATCAAAATTCATCGAAAGGTCAACCCAGATCTAATGGCGATCATCATTTCTTCCCAAGAGGACATTTCTACAAACTCTCCCCAAAAAACCCCTTGACCAAGAATTTCTATAAAATAAGATCTACAAAACCCCAAAAATCTACAACCCCACATCTGCAACAAACCCTCATATCTTGCATTGCCTTATCATTATTTCATGCATTCCCATGGATTCAACCTAGGGTTATAACAAGAAAAATATAGCTCTAATATCACTTGTAAGGAAACTTGCAACCAACTTTATGAAGATTTCCACATAACCCATTATAGATCTTATTGAAATAAACACTTAGAATCCACATGCAAGAGAATAGACAACATACCCAAAAAATGTGACATAAGATATATCCTGGGAAAACCCTCAATGAGGGAAAAAAAAACCCAGCCTCCAAAGGCATCCATCATCCATGTATTATTCAGCAAATCAACATTGCAATACAACTATGAAAGCCTTCAAATCCCCAGCCATAAACAAGCACTCCATGTGAACAAGAATGAATCCACACATGCCATTTCCATGCTTCCAATGTCCACAAATGCTAACTTGCCTAACCTTTCTAACCTCAACAACTACCCTTGTGGTTGCTTTTATAGAAACAAGCTCTATCAAAATAACTTAGTGGTATTACATAAACCATGTGCTACCTAACCCCATTGACCCTTATTCAATATTGGGTACTTTAATTAATTTATTTCTCCAATATTAAATAATTATATCAAATAATATTACAATGTTATAATACAACTCACCAAGTGGTCCCAAGAATATACTATGGGAATCTCTTCATGTTGCATGTCCATCTAGGTGCTCCTCGGTGCAACATTTACATAATAAAATAAAAAATACAATAATAAACATTATTATGCAATGTGTACAACACACCATTTTCCCAATAGGGGGCTATAATAGGTAAAAGACAATTAATACAAGTTAATAACATATAACACTAAAAAACTAAAAATGCATTTATTTCTATCTAAACACATATGTTTAATATTTATATAAAAATGCTATGATCATTTCCTATATGATAAATGATAAGAAATGTTATAGTCATAGAGGAAGGATTTAGGGATTTCAAATGAATAAGAATGCAATCCAAGAGGAGTTGAGAAGAGGATTTCAACTAAGAAGAGGAGATAAAAGTGAAGATGAAGATGTTACATAGTCGAAGTTGATGCAAAATTAGTAGACAATAAAGAAGATATTAAACAAGTTAGATTATTAAAATCCATAGACAAACATACCTCTTCTATCTCCTATAGTGGACCCCTTCTTTGATGATCAGGACTCCTAAAGAAATGGAAATGTAGAGAATCTGTGGGAAGTCACGAAGGGGGCTATAATAGGTAAAAGACAATTAATACAAGTTTATAACATATATAGTTGAGAAACACTAAAAAAATAAAAATGTATGTATTTATATCTAAATGCATATATTTAATATATATAGAAAAAAATGTGTACCAAAGCCTTAGATGGTTCTCATTTACTCCTAGGAGGCACTATCACTGATGAAGTAGGTATGACCATTTCCAATATGAAAAATGATCAAAAATATAATATTCATAGAGGAAGGATTTAGGGATTTTGAACGATCAAGAATGAAATCCAAGAGGAGTTGAGAAGAGGGTTTCAAGTAAGAAGAGAATATGAAAGTGAAGATGAAGATGTTACATAGTCAATGTTGATGCAAAATTACAAGATAATGAAGATGAACTTGAACAAGTTAGACTGTTAAAAGCCATAGATAGACATACCTCCTCCCTCTCCTAAACCTATTGTACATGAGGTATAGTCATAATTTTTGTAAACTTCAATTGTTTCTATATATAGAAGAGACAAAAAAACACTTTAAATCAATATACATGTACATGTTTAATCATAATACATTTCAACAAATAAATTAAAATTGTGCTCAATTACATTTTGGAGTGTAGGTGTTTGTGAGGATGTCTTTTTATGTTTCAATGTGCGGGAGGATGTCTTTCACACACTATATGTCTTGGACCTCAAAGGGGTAACCTAAGGGAATTGAAATTAATATAAGAATCTTATCAATATATAATATTAAATATAAGTAAAAAAAAAATCTAAATTTAAATGACTCACATAGATTCAATAAAAAATATAAATAAGAGGTGTGCAAAATATAATACCACATAGCTTTCTAGGCCAAAGCGAATGACCAAAAGCATGACATCAACAACCAAGGAAATATGATCCCTTGTCAACCTCTATAAAACACCAAATAAATATATATTAGAGAGTTATTATATATTATCAAAAATTATTTTGAAATCAAGGTATTATTCTAATTTTAATATATTAAAGTTTTTTACCTCTTGTGTTGAAGCTACAAGTGTGTGTGAAGTGGAAGGAGTATGACTTGGTGTACTCACACCAGATGCTTCCTGAAATGCATATTATTAATATATTAGTTGTATGGTGTGAAAATGGGAAAGCAAGGACATAGGGAAGCCTAAATCACTCTCATTTTCACCAATCAAACATTTCAGAAGGAAGATGCCCCACTAGGTTAAAGGGGAGACTCAAGTGCTAAGTCGAACAATAATTCCCTCGCTAAAATATGAATGAATGAAAATAATAATTATATGTAAATGTAATCAAACTAACTAAGGTGATTTATTAGACAATCTATAGAAACTGGGAAATAACAAAGTGATACAAACAGATAATGAGCGAAAAAGTAAAGAACTAAAAAGAAGATCAGAGGACAAACCTGTGCATGAAATTTTAGTAGAAAATGGAAGGAAAAACTTGAAATTCAACCTTTTCCCAAGGATAGTTTGAAAGTGGTGAACTGTACCTGACAGTTTTGATTGAAATTTTATGGTTATGTCTGACTATGTCTGGTCTTCATGATCCTGATTCGGTGCTCTGCAACCAGTTCCTGCACACACAAAAATGGGAAAAATGTTCTATAAAGGGGTTTCCCTTGGTCAAACCCTTGTTTAGGAATCAACATTGAAAATGGAAATTACTTTCATAAAGGAAAGTATGTAAAAAGGAAAATGGTAGATTTACCTCTCATAAACCCTCATGGACGGATGTAGAAATTTCTCATACACATGAAGATGCTTGAAATGTGTTGAGATCCAAAGAGTTGACCTTGGAATGGAATGTAGAATCAAGTATTCCCTCAAAAATGCATATATCTATGAATGTCACTCCTAGATCTTGAATGTAGATATGCTTTAAAATCGCTTGCAATGAAGGAAAGAGAAGAAGGAAGGAAGGATCTTCTTACTTGATCAAGAATTTCTCTGCTTGGTCATCATGGGAGAGAAACTTTCATAAATTTGAGAAGAATTGAATGATCTTAAAGAATTTGGAGACTTTGAGATCTTGATCTTGGATGCTTACCTTCAAATCTTGAATCCAAATGCTTAATTTCTCTTAGTTGCTTGAAAATATTGATCACTTGATTTCCAAAAAGTTATAGCTTGTGTATGCATTCCAAAATGAGGAGAGATAAGGTCATTTTATTCTTACTCCATCATTTCAGGATTCAAAAATGATCTCGGTCGACCACAAATTCAAAATTCATGCTAATACCCTGACATCAAGATCTAGATAAACTTTGGTCCCCATTTACCTAGACCAGGTCACCATTGGCGAACTCTCTGGGGTAAAGGTAACCATTGGAAAACTATACCTTAGAAAATGGGGTAGGATTTGAAGTGGCTATCAAGATGGAGGAAAATAAGTGAAAGAAGAAAAGACAGGTTGCTAGGATCAAGCATAATGAGCATTCTAACCTTGAAATCACCAAAATGGGGTCTAATAGGTCCTAGTAAAGTAGCCAATTATGGGTGCTAACTTTTTAGGACTATACATTTAGCCCCCAATTTAGAAGGAGTATGAGAGAAGCTCATGCTTATGGTAAAGTATATCAATCCATAAGAATGATCTTATGAAGGTCAAGGAGACAAAGAAACATCAAGCCCCTAAGTGAATTAAGTCTTCATCAAATCCAAAACCAAAATAAGAGAGACATCACTCACAGAGAGAGAGAGAGAGAGAGAGAGAAAGAGAGAGAGGCATGACCACTAGCTTAGCAAGGGATTTCCTTATTGTGGATCACGCAAAGAGAAATCACTACAAACAATGACATTAAAGGTCTAGAAAGATGTGTTATTCTATTCAGCCCATCAAATGAGGATAAGTCCTTAAGGAAAGCATTGTCTCTATTAAGGGATCTGAAAAAGGTGGTCAAGTCTAAGGAAAGAATTATATCCATAGGGAATAAAGAAAAGGAAGACCAGTCCTTAAGGAAAGAAATGTCTCCATTAAGGAATCTAGGAAAAGAAATATTAGTCCTTAAGAAAAATAATTGTTTCCATTAAGGGATTCGATGAAAGGATAAACACAAGGAAAGCATTGTCCCCTTGTCCTTCCACAAGAGAGGTTTCATTGAACCATTGTGTATGTGTGTACAAATGAGAAACAAGGAGTGGAGTGTATGCCCCCAAATTAAAGCGATTGCAAACACCTTAACGGGAGCAATGACTTTAATGAAGCATACATGCACCCAGAAGAAAAATTTCCACTATGAGATGCCTCCAAGAAAGGACAAACCAAGGGAAATGAACACATGAAAAAATAGAGCACGAAAGGGATCTACTAACTTTGGGTTCAATATGATCATATGATAATACATGATTTATTATTTCAAAAATGAAATGTCACCATTCTACAAAGGTAGCATAACTAAAAGCACAATGGAAGAATCTCACATAAGAGTAAAAAATAAGGGTCTTTTGGGTCAGCATCACGTAGACCAAAAATAATTTTTATCTACTATTTTGCATCATCCCCAATCAGACAACATAAAGGCACATTTACTAACAGTGACACATGCATGACATTATAACATGTAACAAAATATAGAAGAAGTGAGATTAAAATATAGGAATGTCACAACAGGTCGATTCCTTTATAACCTTGTGCCAATGTAGCAACAAGGATTGTTTAAATAAATCTAAATAAAACATATATCAAGTATCACATCACGGGTGAAGCACATCATGACAAATAGGAAAACACAAAGAATCTACCATACAAGAGGAGCTAGTCCAACATATCACCTACCCCCCATATCGATCTGTAGTGTTTAGGGAAGGTGGGAAACATGCAAGAGGGACAATATCAAGCATAGTAGAAGGAACAATAGCCGACTACAAACTAGGACCATGCGGTAAGATGGGTGTATTATGGCTCACTAGGACGAATAGATAATTATTGTGAAAACATATCTGGTAAATTATTATTAACATCAATAAGCTCATATAGATCATCAGAATCACTAGCATGAATATCAACATTAATTGCATTAGGAACGTCAAGAGGATCATCATCAAGAGTATCTTCTTCATCCAATTTAATTATAATAGAATCCAAGATATGAATAGAATTATCATGTTTATTCCATTTCATATTTTTCAAGTTAACCTCCTCCTTTGGGCTTTGCATGGGCTAGTCAAAGGGGATCAAAGCATGAGTATGCATTTTGGGTGAAGAAAGGTTTTGGGAAACACATTGTTGACAAGATTTAGCATGACCTTTATGGAAATGGTCACAAGAAAAATGGTTACATTTGATTTTTATAGAAATTTGTTTTGGTTTAGGATCAATCAACATCATGACCCTTTCTTCTTTCGGAGGAAGAATGGAAGAAACCTCACAAGGTTGAGAGATAACATCAGAAAAACATTTATAAGATATGGGAGGTGGAATAGAAGTATATATGGGAGGTGTATGTGGTGTAGGGAGAAGTCCAGATCCAGGGAAAGGAGATGGAAAACCTTTAGGATTTATAACTACATGAATCTTTTGGATCTTGTATTTTTTATATGACTGAAAGAGATTGTCTTTGCAGGGTTGGGTTGGTTGAGGCATAGAAGGCCAAAATAAATCAAGGTCAAAAAAATATTGAGGTATGGAAGGTCATTAAAGGCTATGATTAAAATTCATGATCTCTCCATTATGGGGGAATTTTAAACATTTATGGATAGGAGAGGCTACAACCTTTGTAGAGGTAAGTCAAGGAAGACCAAGCTTGACTTGAAATTAATTGAAAGTTGGAATGATAGTAAAGGTGACATTTAGAGTTATACCACCAAATTCAATGAGAAATGTGATAGAACCATGGTTAGGATTCAATTATCATGTTGCAATCATCTATTATATAGATGTTCTTTAGCTATCACATTCACCATGTAGGTAGGGCCAATAAGGACACCATGAGAATAAAGATCAATAATATTTACAAAAATATAAAGAGGACCATCACATGCATTAATTGTCTCAATAGGGTAAAAGGTAATGGAAAGCTTAGGTTTGGGTGTTTTTTTAGGTTTAGTTTGATCAATTACGTTAACAACATTATTGGTTTCATCACACTTATCATCATAGTCAACAATATGAGTGGAAGAAGAATGCAAAGATTGGGTAGACTCAATATTATTGATTGAATGAGATGTAAAGGGTTGGTATATATTTGAAAATTTTGGTTGGGAGGTTCTACATATTTGTTTCCTTGATCATTAACACCCTCAAAAAATATGGTATTAGAATCAATGAGGTCCTAAATAAAAGATATCAAATGGAAACACTTTTCAATATCATGGCTAGTTGACGATGATATTAACAAAATTCTTTGTGATCAAAGTATTTGGGAAAAGGTTTGGATGTGTTAATTGGCTTAATAGGAGGAAGATTTAACACTTTAGCATTATTAAAATTCAACATCGCATTACGCAAAGACTCAAAAAGTTGAGTAAAATTATAAGAAGGTTTAAAAACACATGACAAAGGAGCCACACCTTTGGATGCTGCTACCACTTGATCATCACAATTGTTTAATGAATTATTGATCTTAATGAAGTTCTTTCATTTTTTAATATTGTTAAACTTATTAGGTACGAAATCACTCTTATCAAATAGAGCATTGGAGTGGTGCTCTCAAACAAACTCACTTAAAGCTGATAATTATGAAGCACTTCAAATAATTGCGTAAACGACAAAAATTCAGAAACCAGAATCTTATCTCTAATATCCTTTTGTAAATTAGAAATAAAAATACGTTTCTTATCAATATCATAGACATGATAAGAAATATGAGCATGCAAATTCTTAAAACTACCAATAAAATTTGTCACTTTTTTCTTTAACACATTGTTTACAATGCATTAAATTAGTTAAAGAAATGTTAGGATCAATGTTCTTTTGAAATTGTTGGATGAAAGAATTAGCAATTTTTTGGAAATTATCAAAGGAATAAGGAGGTAAGGAGCAATACCATTGCAAATCTTTATCTCAAAAGGTTCTATTAAACATTTTAGCCATGAGCCTATGGTCATGAGAAAAATCACTATACAATGTTTGAAAATTTTTAACATGGGTCAAGGATCACCTTTTCCATTATAAGTATCAAGATGAGGAATCTCCTTGTATTGTGGAATAACGAACTAGAAATATCACAAGTAGGGATGTTAATCTTTGATTGAGTCATAGAAGCATTTTTTTTTTCAAGGAAGACAAAGTCTGAGTCAAGCTATTAATGGTGGAATTAGTAGAAATAGAGGGAGGAGATATGTGTGTAGAGATAGAAGGAATAGTGGAATATGAGAAAGGAACACTATTTTAAGTTGTAGACACCTAAATCTGATTAACACATCTAATCATATTTAGTACCTTCTAGGACATATCAGCTAAGTAATTAAACATTACCTAATTGACCTATGTCATCCCCTAGCCCTAATTAATTCAATTAATTAGCTATAGTTCTGATTAATTATTAAAAGCAACCAATAGCTTAACAATTAATTAAAACCCTTTTTCCCTATTATTGAATGAATATGTTGGGTGCCAGCAAGAAGTTGAGTCCACTTTTTGGGCAAAAAGTGGAAGTGTTTTTCCTATTTTTCAAATTTTCAGTCAATTGATGTCAAAATTTGAGGCACTTAGAGATTGAATCTCAAAAAACTCCACTAATAGAAAATGTAGTGCTCAGAGTCTAGTTTTCAAATATGTAATTTTTTTTAATACCCACATGGTACAAAATATATTTTAGTAGGCATGTTTAAAAACCCCCTTTTCAAAATATTTGTTTCATGACCATACCACACACGTGTACGACCACCCTATTTTGAAGTAAGTAAATGAATTTTTGTAAATCCTTCTAGGGAAAGGTAGCTAACACATCAAAGATTGGTAAGATTATTTTTTCTTTTTTTTTTTAATTTAATATTTTTTTTTATTCATTTTTAATTGAGTATAAAGTACATTTTCAAAACCTCTGGTGTACGACCACCATAATTTGATGAAAATTTTACTTTTTTTATATTTTATTTTTTTTAAAAATTTTAAAGGAAATTATATGTAGATTGGTCACATATAATTCATTTTTTCAAAAACCTAAAATCAAAAAAGTTATTATAATTTTAGTTAACCTTACTATTTCAACTTTAGGTACCAATTTGGCGTAATAATTATTGGAAAAATACCAAAATTGGTCATGTCACTATAAAAATTATATTTTCATAATCTGTACAATATGAACTGAAATGGGTTTTCATTTCGTCTAAAATTTCATTTGGGAAGACCTCCAAAAAATCATGACAAGGCACAAATTTTATTATTAAATGCCTTAGTCATATTTTTGCAAGGCCAAGCACAAGCTTGGTGGGACCAAGCCTGTCTTGAACCAAAAACCAAGGCATAGGTATATTCCCTACTCCTAGTTTTTAGAAACGGGTGCCTGTTATTTAAAATTCAAAAAATGGGTGCCCGTTTCGGTTTCAACAAACTGAAACGGGCACTCATTTCATAAACGGGCACCCGTTTCATTTAAATAACAGGTGCCCATTTCTGAAAGATCTGTTGGAGACAAAAAATAGTTCTGTGGGCCTCCTCTCAGTGATTGATGATTATTCAATCATTTGTATGACATGTCTATGTTGCAGAAATAATATTTTGAAATAACATTCTCTTTTCTTGTCTTGTTTTAGATCTGAAAAGAAGGGATTCATTTGAATTCAAATTTTGGTGCAAACATGCGATCAAACAAACGTAGAAAAAGGCAAAGAAAGGTTCTGACAGCTGATGGGATTGTAGCAAATAGAGATAAAGATGCAAAATGACAACGAGAAAGAAGAGCAAGAATTTGAAACTTGGATAATTTTGGAGCATCGAGTTCAATAATCGATTCAGAAGATGAGAACAATGAGGACACCATGATGGATGCAGAGGTTGAAGAAGAAAATGCAATAGGAAAAAATTCAGGTGCATTTTCTAATCAAGTGTTGGATACAGGTATGTCTTCATAGTCAAATGAAACTTATTGTGATAAAGAACTTGATATTTTTGAATTTGCAGGTTACTCTTTAAATAATTTAGATTTTCTTCCTAAAAATAGAGTAACTGATTTTATTTCACATCAAACACCCCAAATTAGTAATGTTAATCATAATGATAAAGGAAATGATAGTCAAACTCCAATTGAAAGTGAAATTCAAACCCCAATTGAAATTGTCAATCAAACGATAATTGAGATCAACAATGTGGATGTAGACATACAAACACCAATTGAGAAAGAAACCCCTTTGGATGATAATGAAATGAATGAACAATTTCAAATTAAAAGTGATGTGCTAGACAATCTAGATGGTTTGGTTTCATGGAGATAGATTAGGACATACATGAGTAGATTGTTTAGATAATTTTTTTAGAATAAAGAATTTAGGTTTCAATGTCAATTAATGTTACAACTAATTAAAATGACTAAAATGAGAAAAGTGATGAAGAGGTTAGACATTTATGTGAAATCTAAGAAGAATGGCGAGTCTCTAAAATAAGTTGTAGCAGCTTTTGCTAGTGCGTTTGACACAATCGAAAATAAAAGCCATTCTAAAGATAGGAATGTGGCACGATGAGCAATAACAATGGCTTTAGTAAACAAAACTACTTGTGATAAAAGAATGATGACAAACATAAGTGGATATCTTAATATTCATCGTAAAAATTTAGCAA
>MU228229.1:1086135-1126185 GCA_018584345.1 Thuja plicata
TCCATTTCCCTAAATGGTCATATTCCTCCCTACTTTCAACCCAATCCCCTTGTGACAAGTGTCACAATTTGATGCACTTGAAGAAGCACAATCCATGTGCTCTCTTCTAGTGGCATCTGGACCTCTCGTCAACTTTACATCCTGACCCTTGATTCCTCACCCATTTTCTATAAAAGAAACCTCATTCCTTCATTATTTAATCCACCTTCCATGTAGAGTTATAATGTTATTTTGAGAGCAAATCATAAATCCCTCTTTTAGAGAAGAGTTATAATGCCAGTTTGTGATCACAGCTTGAAGCTTGAAGCACATCCATGAGCACACATCCACAACAAATGGACAAATCCAATGAACAAAATGGAGTTTGAATGAGCTTGTAGGAGGTTTGCACTTTCTTCATTTAGCTTATTTCAAGTTTTCATTTTATGTCTTAGCATGTATGTAGTTTATATTATTAGTTTTTGAGTGTTTTGATTCGTTACTATGATCCTTTACACCTAATTTTCATAGCTCACATTCTAGGACGCCCGGTGGGACCCACTTCACGGGTTCCTTTTCATTGTTTTGCTTGAAAACTAACCCTCTAAGCTAATGTGTTTTTGTTGTTTGAGTATGTTTTGCAAGATCTTATTTTCTTTTGCGGGTTGAAAAAGGCAAGAAGACTATATTCCTTCTATCTTCTTTCTACTTTCTCTCTACTACACTTCCACGAATATCATTAATACACAAACAAGAAGACTATATTCCTTCTATCTTCTTTCTACTTTCTCTCTATTACCCATTTGTTGAAATATGGTCTATATCATTGGGACCATTATTTGTAAAAACATGGGGGAAGGCACTGTAAACCTACAATAATGCACTCTTACTAACTATTTTTATTTTTTTTACAAGTCTACGGGTTAGCCATCTAGTTTGGTAAGAAAGCACATAATCTTTTAATTAAAAAATTCTCATTTCACTTTTTGGTGTTTAAAAAGAACAGTGTATGTACTCACATCATTTCACACTTAGTTTTGGGTTTCAAAGTCAACAAAAGTCAATATTTCTTTTTTGGGATTAAGAAAAATATGCACAAATCTCGAATGCCTTAAGCAAATTGAACACATAACTCTTGAATGCATTAACAAAATTGACATCTTATTTCAAAGTTTTTCAAAGTTTTTCATATTTAGATTCCTAAAAGCTGAACAAGTAACAAAAACAATCTAGAATGACTTAAGCGGCAATTGAACCCTTAATCCAAAAATCAAATCTTGAGTGCCTAAGGATAAAACATTCTATCTTTCAGTTTTTCAAGTCACGCAAGCAATCAAAACACTTCAAACTTTGGGTTTAAAACTGAACACTTAATCACCCTCAATCTCGAATGCACAAGCAAATCAACACTTTGTTTCAGTTTTTTTTTTTAAAACATGCAAGAAATCGAACACTTTCAAAATTAGGGCTTAAAACTGAACAACTCAAATGATTCAAATCTTCAATACTTTTAAAGCAATTGAACAAGGAAAAATCACATTTCAGCTGGGAGCACTTAAAATCAACCACTTGCGAGTTTACTTTTTGCATACAAATCAAACATTGCCTAACTTATCAGATAATCAATCAAGTGTTTGCAACCTCACTTCATGCACTATCCTCTCCCATTGGCTCTTGTGGTCGTTGGTGCAAGAGAAAGGTGATTGTGACTGTTCAAACTTTTTCGCAGATCTACTCTTGAAAAATCTTCAGATCTACTTAGAGGGGTCTGTCCAGAAGAAGCACGAGTCCTTCTGGAGAACGACCCCAAACCAGTAAATCCTTCAGTCAGTATATAAATAAGGCACTAACCAAAAGAGCGTCTATATCCTTTCAAGCTCAGGCGGGTCATGTTCAATGGTAGTCTGGACTTGGTGAACTCCCCAGCATATCAGCATGATTGAACTAGGTGCTTAAGTGAGTCACGTCGTACAAACTGATTGCGAGGACACCACAAAAATACTATCAACTAATCAATCTAGAAACCTACCTTATCCATCCCCAAAAGCTTGATAATTGGCTGGGCAAGGAAGATAGTAACTTCCCCGAGAAATTCGCACATTCATGCCACCCTGAGCGTTTGGAGTTGGCTAATACAAAATCATGGAGCCATAGCATGTTTTATGGTGGTCGTATTATGATTAGATCTTGTGTGTGTGCCTACGTATGTGGACAAAGTTTTTCAATCTCACCACATCCTTAAGGTAGAAAGTGCTTGTACTTGTTTTTAGTGTTACAATCTTTGTGCAAAAAAATTCTCAAACATACACAAAGTCTGAAGGTTTTGAAAGTCCTTTATCCAAGGAAATTGACATTTCATGCTTCTTGCAAGGTTTCTTTTCCTCTTGCAAGATTATTTTCTCACAAATTTCAAAAGTTCATCACTTGTTCCAAAAGAAAAAAATCCAAGGCACACTTTCCATAGTCACTGCCTACAAAAGTATCAGATTGAATTCATGTCCCATTCCACCAAGCATCAGAAAGTGAAGAATCCTTTGCCTTATATCTACTGAGAACAAAAAGCCATAACCAAAAATTCCAAGCAATATCAACATATCATTGAAACCGTTAAGGTAGAAACCCATAAGCATGAAGAATATGAAAAGGTCCTTTACAATTGCAAGATTGTCCATTTTCAAAGAAGTTACCATTTGAACATGACCTTCATCGCACATTAGCAATATGACTAGCTGCATCATCAGTCACTTTTCCTCTTCTTAGATCACTTAGCTTGCACTTAGGACTTCCCTAATTTCCATCCCTAGAATCACATCACACAACATAATCATAGAATAAATTTGTATTCAATCTTAAACCATCCCTTAGCAATCCTAAACCAATCCTAAACCATCCTAGTTAATCCTAAAGCAATCTGAACAAATCCTAGATCCATCTTAGCAACCCTACTTCAACTTTTAGTAATCCATATCATTCTAGAAAGTGCATCCTTCACTTGGTATCCTAGCCTCCTTTTGAGTTGCTTACCTTCATCCTAAGTCAAGGACCATCATCTTAGGTATCTTTAGAATGACACACTATTCTAAGATAACCCCCTCCGTTTGTGAAACCTCATCACCTTGAGAAAAAGGATGGTTCACATTGACTAAGGATCTCGTTAGCCGAAGACCACAACTTTGTCCTAGGTTTTGACAATCATATCCACCTTGATCATACATTAGGAAAGAAATCCTTAAATCAATATTTTTTACAAAGTCATCCTTAGTCTTTCAGAAAGCATCCCCATCATCATAGATAGCGTCATCTTAGCATCGTCATCCTTAGTCTTTTTTAAGACAATCCTTGCATTTTATCTTGCATCTTGCATCCATCTCCTTAGGACATTCATTTCATGCCACCCATCACACAAGCCACTAAGAAGAGGAAATACATGGCCCTTAATCAGTCATCTATTTCATCTGACCCAATGATAGATCACTCCAACGTGATGGTTTCCTTTGATCCATGACAAAACATACCTATCCAGCACATTTGGGTAGACACTAATGAGATTCCCACCATGAGTACTATCGAAACATTCATCAATCATCCAGTGCATGTTCACATGGTAAGATCCATGAGTGGACGCAACAACAATCAGGTACTCACAGATATTCAGCAGCAAGGAATCCAATTCCCACCTTGGATTATGCCCACGCTTATCACACAACCTATGGGAATTTCAGGCGCAAGTCCTTATACCATCCAAAACAAAGTTGTTGATTCCCTTCAGCTAGCCTTGCAGGTAGGATCTCTTATCTCACAGATGGTACAACCTTCCATCCCACCATCCATAGTGCACATGACACCTCCATCTACCTCATTTGCAATCATGGGAGCCCCGCTTCCTAATCTACCCTCAACAACACAAGAAATACATCCCATCGCTATGCAAGTGTTTGCACCTCTTCAAAACACAGTCGCTCCACTTTCCCAAGCAATCCCAATATTTGTCACACAATTCCCACCACCACCAGTCAACACTCCACAAACCAACATTCCACCCATCCCCACTTAGCCCATTCAAAATGCAGCAACCAGTTCGCAACATCAATGCACCCAAATCTCCATGCCCATTCCTCCCTTTTCCTCCACAGCATACCCACAGTAGCAAGCATACTTCACCACAGGCATGTCACCTACCAACACCTATAACCAACCCTTATTTCCATAAGGGCCCACTTTCCCTGTTCTGCCAACAACACACTCACAACGTATGCCAGCAATTCTTCCACAAGCAGAATCCAACCCAAATCCTCCACCACCATTTCCTCAAAATAGTCAACCAGCACAAGGTACTTCCTCATCCACTTGGAATAACTACCAAGCCACCATACAAGCCTTGGGCATACCTGCACAGCATCAAACCACCAATCCATTTACATCCTATACATAGCAACCACAATTCAATCCCTTCCCCTCAATACAAATTCCTATCCTCCCAATCCCGCAACAACAACCAATCCAACAACAACAACCTCTTCAACAACAACAACCCCAGCAATCCTAGCCACAAAGCACAAACCCCTTTAATTCTCATGCACAACCACAGTATAATCCTTTCACTGAAACACCACCTCCTATTCAACCTACCCAGCAAACACTTCCTTTAGCACAAAATCCCAATCCACTCATCGCACAGGTGCTACAACAAATTGTGAATCCTTTTGAAAATACGCACTTTGCCGCCCTATCTACCCAGCAGCCATAACCCAGCTATGCCAACTACCTGGCTATGTTATCTTCCACTGCCTCACAATCAGTCCCTCCACCACAGAAAACCAGTGTTCCCATCAATCCCATCTACTTCATTCCACCTACTGGGGGCATTCCACCTCATAACACCTATATACCATCCTTCGGCAATATGGCACCACCACCCAATGCAAGTGCACAATCACCTCAGCTCACTTATCCAACATCTTAGTAGATACATGCCTACTTCCAGCAAATACAACAACAACATCATGCATTTTCACCCCCTCCACCACACTATTCCCCTCAGTTACAGATCTCATCACCCCAACAACCTATCTATATTGACCAAACACCGTAATACCCTCCGCAAAACCCTCTATATTCACCAGCTCCATTCGACCCCTATCTCATGAGCGGGATCAACATGCTAGCAAATAAAAATCCTTTGCCAACCAATTAAGAATGGGAGAAAATGAATAATGTTTTAAAAGAGCTACGTATTGGAACTGAAGCAAAGACCTTCAAAATTGAGGAATTTTGTCCTTACTCGTTTGGTAGATCTATCAATTTTATACCCTTCCCCAAGAACTTTGAAACACCCAAGTTTGAAAAATATCGGGGGAAGGGAGATCATGTGAGCCACATGAAAGAATTCTACATGGCATGCCAAGAAGTGGCCTATAGAAATAACTTCCTCATGAGGCTATTTATCAAAATCTTAGGAGGGACCGCTCTTAATTGGTTCTATAAGATCCCTTATGGTTGAGTCTCTACTTTTGCCAAACTATAAGAGAATTTTGTGGCCCAATACACACACAATGTTGAGAATGAACTCTCCCTGCTTGATTTATGTAATTCCAAATAGAAGGGAGCAGAGAGCTTGGCAGATTACCTTCAATGCTGCCAAGGACTTACCACAAGGTTGTCCTATCAACCCCTCAAGAAACATCTCATAAATATCTTTATTAACAATCTTCATCCCAAGCTTGCCTATCATATGCGCATGAATTGCATACAGACCTATCAAGACATCAGAATCAAAGGCATGGATCTTGAAAGAGGTCTTGTAGAAGATGGTGCCATAAAGCACTATAAAGAATCACAACCTGAGAGAGGCAACAATGATCACTACAGATATTGGAACAAAAACAAGAATGTCGTAACTGATGGAGCCACTGACACTAAACATGTCCATATTATTGTGGCAGGTCCTCAAGCGTCCACTCCCACATACCAATAAACCCTGCATTATCAATAGAATTCCCCTACGCTGACCTATTAGCAACCACAATATCAACAAGTTCCACCTCCCCCAGCATATCACCAAGCAATCCAACACCAAGCCACACAACAACAAACCATATGTTTGAGCAAGCTAACCTACCCAATTATCATAATAATCCCTAGCATTTAAAAAATCAGACTAATGCAATATCAGTCCAGTAGGGACAGAGTAGACCAAGAAGAGATCAAAATGCACCTAAGCACACGTTCACCCCTTTGGGTGAACCTATCGATGTTATTTTTCAAAGAATGGTAGCAGAAAACCTGGTAGTATATCCTCCACCAACGCAACCTTTTGAGGACTCTTCTCTAAAACTGCAATGGTTCAATGCCAACAAATATTGTGACTACCACTATGTTAAAGGACACACCACGATCAAGTGCATGAAGTTAAAACACTACATCCAAGACCTAATTGATCGAAAGGATATTGAAGTCGATTCTACAAATAGAGCCTCACCCAATAGCAATCTGAAGATATATCAAAATGCATTCCCAAACCATGCCAATAACACGGGACCTACCAACGCACACATTGCCTCAACATCCAATCAAGACAAAGGAAAATAAAGTGCTCATACCAGTAATAACACCACCGCTCATGTTGATTATGGTAGCATCATCGGTTGTATATCCCAAGTCAAGCCATCTTTCAATGTCATTCATGTGAAAGGCGTTGATACTAATTGTGTTGTTACCATGCATTATGGACGCATAACTGTTGTAGGTGCTAGTACTACCTCATCCTCTAGGGCACAATATAACGTATTAGAATATCTATGGAATACACCAACCCAAATATCCATCTTGGATCTTTTGCGCACATCACCTGTCCATCAAGAGATCTTGCATAAAGCTTTGCAAGAGTCATGTGTTCCCAACAACATAGATCCCGGTCAGTTTCAAAACCTTGTGGGTCACTTATCCATGTCTTATGCTATATCTTTTAAACCCACTGACATGCCATCTGTTGAGCCCGATCATATCCTCCCTCTTCGCATTGCCGTCATGATCCGAAACTGTGTTGTTAAGCAAGTCATGATAGATAATGGTTCAACCTTGAATCTACGTACTTTAAAATTTTTAAGGGAACTGAGATACACTAAGGATGATATCATGAATGATGTCATCACAATCAATAACTACAACAATCTAGAATGAACATCAAAAGGTACAATCTCCTTTCCCATTCAACTGGGCCCGGCAGTACAAGAGACAACTTGCCATGTGGTCGATCTTGACCTCCCATACAACATCCTCCTTGGACACCCATGGATTCACTCTATATAGGCCATCCCATCCACCTATCATTAGTGTATCAAGTTTCCACACAACGGTGTCGAGATCACTATCCATGCAAATCCCAAGCCCTTCGCATATTGCCATGCGTTGGAAGCCTCCCATCCAGATTCAAATCATTTTCTCAGTACTGACATTGGCACATCTATTGCCAGTTCCTCCACAACCCTTCCAAATCCAAACACCATCCTTGCATCCACTCTATCCACTATCAAGATCGACCACCAAGGCTATGGAGAATATAGTCTAATTGATGCCTTTGTTGTTGGAGCCCTTTCGGCTGATCCACATACACATGGGCGTCCATCTAGTTACATTGAGAAAAATCCACCTGAACTCATGCAATTTGGTCCTACCACCTTTCATTCTCATGGCATTCCAAATTGCCAGGACATGACACCGAATATCAATCAATGGCTCTACAAAGATCCCACACCTCCTGACAGTGGCCTCCTGAATCATTTCAAAGATAAATATCCCTTTGCCCACAAATTGGTCACCGAAAAGTGGAACTATCAAGGAGGTGGACTAGGCTCTGAAGATCAAGGCATGAGAGCCCCCATTGTGCCCTCCAAACTTCAAAAGAAAATTGGTTTGGGCTTTAAACATGATACATCTAGCCTTGGCCATAACATGACTGGGGGCACTAAGGAAATCAGTATAACTTATCACATTCCCTTGGGAAACATACAAGAACTCGAAGACATCCCGGAAGAGAAAATTGTGAAAGCCTATGATGATATTGACGATGAAATTTTCCTCGGTAACTCCATCCTTCACCAATTATCCCTCCACTTCATTGACCTTCCACTCCTCCATCCCGAGCTCATTAATTGGGACAAACCAAGCTTCGTCCCGATCGACGAGTTTGAAAGCATGGTCGCGCTTCTAAACTTCATGGGAGCTACAGATCAGGAAATAGATTGGAAGAAGATTTCCACACATTTATACACCTTAAACCCAGAAGCATACTTTGGGGGAGAGGAGGACTCTAGCCGCAAAATTGAAAAGCAAAATAAAAAAGAAAAAAATGTATCTCTTAGTGAAAACCCTTCTGGGGAACTATCAGATCAGAAAAAAGAAAAAATAAAGGGCGTATCTCCTGGTGAAAACCTTTCTGAGGTGCCAAGAGATGGAGATTCTCCTCTCCCTATCACCCATGATTATAGGTCATAAAAATCATCTATTCTCATTGAAGAAACCAAACCTGTTAATCTGGGAATAGAGGACCAACCTCGACTCACTCACATTGCAACATCCTTGACAGAAGTAGAAGAAATGGCCTTCACAGCTCTTTTAAGAGAATATTCAGACATCTTTGTATGGTCCTACTCTCACATGCCTAGCTTGGATCCAGAACTTGTAGTACATAATTTATCTATGGATCCTAACATTAAACTTGTCAAACAAAAGCTCCAGAAAATGCATCCCAAACTTGCACTAATGGTCAAAATAGAACTTGAAAAGCTCTTAGTAGCTAGAATCATCAGAATGATAGATTACTCAGACTAGATTTCAAATATGGTCCCAATCTCTAAACTAAATAACTGCATCAGAATCTGCACCAACTTCCAAGATCTAAAAAAATGATGTCTGAAAGATGACTTTCCATTGCCTAATATTGACATGATAGTGGACCTCACCGTCGGACATGAGATGTTGTCTCTCATGGACAGGTTTTTAGGATACAACCAGATCCATATAGCAGAAGAAGATTAGCATAAGACAACATTTACAACCCCATGGGGTACCTTATGTTACAACATGATGCCATTTGGGCTCAAGAATGCTGGCACAACATATCAGAGGGCCATGACCATCATCTTTCACGACATGATCCATAAGATCCTTGAAGATTACGTGGATTATATATTGGCTAAATCACAAAATAGAATGGATCACCTAAATGATCTAGACGTAGTGTTTGATCGCCTTCAACATTATGGTCTCAAGCTAAATCCAAAGAAATGTGTCTTTGGAGTTACATCAGGAAAGCTTCTTGGCTTCATTGTCTCAAGGCGTGGTATCGAGATAGATCCTAAAAAGGTTAAAGCAATCATCAAAATGCCTCCACCAAAGACACTTAGATAGCTGTGTAGTCTACAAGGAAAGTTTTAATCAGTGTGTCACTTCATATCATAGCTTGCAGACAAATGCCAACCTTTCACGATTTGCTGAGGAAAGATCATAGTTTCAAATGGGATCGTATATGCCAAAGAAGCTTCAACAAAATTAAGGAATATCAGGAACATTCACCTATTCTAGTGCCGCCTACACCAGGAAAACTTATCATATTATATATATATGCAACAACAATAGCATTGGGGGCACTCCTGGCCTTGTTAGATGATAATGGAAAAGAGCGTGATATCTACTACATCAGTCGCACTTTGGTGGGTTATGAGCTAAATTATACACCAATGGAAAAAGCATGCCTAGTAGTGGTCTTCACCACTCAAAAGATTCGTCACTATATGCTCAGTAACACAGTCAAGCTTATATCAAAAGTAGACCCACTCAAGTATATGCTATCTAAAAAAACTCTCACAAACCACATGGCTAAATGGGTAATGCTTCTCAGCGAGTTTGACATCCAATATATCAATAGAAAAGTTGTCAAAGGTCAAGTCATTGTAGATCAGTTAGCAGAGGCACCATTGATCGATGCATATCCATTAGTCATGGAATTTCCTGATGAACATCTATGCATGATCGAAGAACAACCAGTTTGGAAGTTATTCTTTGATGGTTCATATACATCTCATGGTTTTGGGGCTGGAATTCTCTTTGTCACTCCATAAGGTGATTACATTCCAAAATCATTCAAACTTGGATTCCCTTGCACTAACAATATAGCATAATATGAAGCATTAGTTACATGGATTAGCATGGTCATTCAATGGAACATAACAGATATCCAAGTTTTTCAGGATTCTCAGCTCATCATAAAGCAAGTGTTAGACAAATTCCAAACAAAAGATGATAAGTTGTTACCTTACAAAGAGATGGTAGATAAAATGAAGGAGCATTTTATCAATCTACAAATCACCCAAGTGCCATTTCTACAAAAAAAAGCTTCCGATGCAATGGCTACAATAGGATCACTTCTAGAAATACCACGTGATGCAGCACAATACGAGTTCTTGGTTGAGAAACTTCACGCACCAACTTATGAGAGCGATAACATTAATCAGGTCTGTCTCTTGGTTGGTCCTCAGTCCCCATGGTACCATGACATCCATGCTTATCTAAAGAATGGTATCATATTCCCCCATCTAACAAACACCCAACGCCAAAGCCTTATTCGAAGAGCTTCCTACTACACCATTGTAGCTGACACCTTATATCGTCGCGATTATCAAAATGTTCTCTCTAGGTGTTTAGATGAATTTGAAGCTGCCGAGGCATTGCAAGAAGTGCATGTTGGAATCTGTGGTGCCCACATGAGTGGCATGGTCCTAGCTAAACAACTTCTTAGAGTCGGGTATTATTGGCCTACTATGGAACATGATGCCTGTGAATTTGTAAAAAAATGCTTACCATGTAAGAAGCATGCAAATTTGATCCATGCACCAGCACAAGAGTTACATCCTATTGCGCCTTCTTGGCCATTCTCATGTTGGGGTTTCGACCTCATTGGAAAGATCACCCACTTGTCCTCTAAGGGACATGAATTTATCATCACAGCAACTGAATAATATACTAAGTGGGTTGAAGCAATCCCACTTACCCTCATGATAGGCATCCAAATCTCCAAGTTTATCCTATACCACATCATTTGCTGCTTTGGAATTCCATCCACCATTTTCACAAATCACAGTTCACCATTTGAAAATTAGCATATGGTCGATCTGTGTGAGCACCTCCACATCCATCATCGCTTCTCTATCCCATATTTCCCACAGGATAACGGCCAAGCTGAGGAAACACACAAAACACTTCTAAAAATCCTAAAGAAGGTTGTCAATGATATTGGTCGTGACTGGCACCTCCAAATTAATCCCGCCCTTTGGGCCTATCGCACTTCCTTCTGCACTCCCATAGGCACCACTCCATATTCCCTTGTCTATGGTGTCGATTTTATCTTACCAATTGAGGTTGAACTACCATCCTTACGGGTATCTCTCAAAGACCTAATCACAAATGAAGACTACATAGTAGAAAGACTCACATAGCTTGATCTCCTTGATGAAAAGCACCAGCAAGCATATGACCACCTGGTCGTATATCAGAATAGATTAAAGTGAAGCTATAATAAGAAGATTCACCCACACCAGTTTGAGGTAGGGGACTTTGTGCTCAAAGAGAATTAGAATGTGGGCGCTAATCGGGAAAAGAAGGGTAAGTTTGAAGTTACCTGGCAAGGCCCATATATTGTCACTGCATGCTTCAGTTCTGGGGCATATCAGTTATCTAATCCTGAAGGAGAACCCCTAAATGATCCAATCAATATCACTCATCTCAGGTGCTTATATGCCTAGCAGTTGATCAGTTATTCTAGTTCATTTGAAAAAATCCAAAAATAAAATCAAATAAAAAAAAAAAAAATGATCAAGCGAAATAAATCGTCCAATGGTGAAAACTTGGCAATCAGGTGCCTTGGAAAAGTATGTGTGGTGAAACCCTAGCAATCAGGCATCACACATAGTGGTTCGTATCATTATCTATCAAAATCTTGTTCTCCTCCATCTCATTCATTCCACTCCACTTTGGCCTAATTCTTACCTGTATTTCCTAGATGTTCCATTATCGCTCGCACCAGTCAGCATTGGTCCTCCTATCCTACATCCTGTGCTTTTGTACATATCAGTCCTGTATATACTCATCTGTCCCATTTGTATATATGTTTTCATATCCCAATGCCTGAGCTTCAGTCCTGTAAATATATTTTCTATGTCAGTCTAGTCTTGTATCCGGTCCCGCTTGTACATATCTCACGTCCTTGGTCAATCTCCTTGCAGAAAGTGATCCATTTCCATTCTAAATCTTGTGCTTCAGCAATTTCCTTATGAAAAAATATCGTTAATTTCAGCAATTTTATCATCATCACATCTTTTGGCCAATCAGATACACACTTTACATCTCCATGGAAATGAGTCCTTGAGGATTTATCCTTCTTCTCGTTGACCTAAATCCAATCATCTTTCTGGAAATGGGTCCTTGAGGATGTACCCTTCCTCTTGTTGACCTGAATCTAGAACATCATCATTACTAGGTTCTTGTAGAATGTATCCTTCCTCTTGACCTAGTCTCAATCCAATCGTCATCCCATATCATTGATCTCTCTTGCAAAAGGCGTCTTGTTATTGAATTTTTGATCTTGAAATTTGATTTTAGTTCTTGATTATCATTCCTGATTATTTTCGGTTGTTCTCCTCCTCAAGGTTTCCATGATTCTTTATATCATGGTATCCTATGACTAGATGCACCTGGGACAGGGAACTTTAACTTTTTATTTTATTCTTGTGAGTCAGTCAGATATGACCCTTGCATGTATGTAATCTGTTTGGGTTCACATGCTGCACTTGGGAAATGTCATTTGCTTGTGGGCTTATCCAGCATCATTTCGACAATGGCTCTTCTGGGACTCATGTATGATGCTGGGGAAACCCTCGTGTTTTTTTTGTGTCAGTCCTCTGCAACACCGATGACAAGGCCTCTGGTTCCTAGTAACCTTGGCATGGTCTCTAGCGTTGCTATATCAAAATTAGTAATCAACTACATGGCAGTATTCCATCCCAAAATACCCCTCGCTCAAGCTTCAAGAAAAATCCTTGCCACCATCAAATCCCCAGCAAAGCATTCCCTTTTAGTCCAATCAAATCCCATCTCAAACCTAACCCTTCACCCTTGATGCAAACCTAACTATCCCATTCCTCATTCTTCTATCCCCTCTCTCTTTCATATATTCCCCCCTTCCTTTTTTCTTCTATCTTGTCTCTCCTGGCTGTCTTTTCGAGATGCCACCAGGGCTTCGCCTTTTCTCCCTGTCACCCTCTTGAGGGGGCATCATCTTGGTCATTCTATTCTAATTCTATCCTAATCATCACTCTAGGGCAACTTCGTTGCCTACGTCCACATCTTCATGTCGTCTATTGTTTTAAACATCTTCAAAATAGTGTTATTCTAACACTATGTCAAAGAGGAGAAAAATGTAGACACCTAAATCTGATTGACACATCTAATCATATTTAGTGCCTTCTAGGACATATCAGCTAAGTAATTAAACATTACCTTATTGACCTATGTCATCCCCTAGCCCTAATTAATTCATTTAATTGGCTATAGTCCTGATTAATTATTAAAAGAAACCAACAGCTTAATAATTAATTAAAACCCTTTTTCCCTATTATTGAATGAATATTTTATTTATGTAATTCAATTCATTAATATTCCCTTTAACCCCTAACCTAACCAATCCCAACCACCTACCCCTGAGTTCAAACTAATTCCAATCTCTTCCCCCTTGTTAATCCTATCTTAAACCCTAACCCTAATCCTAAACTCTCCCTAATGATGTCACATTCCTAATCTTTGGATTAGGAATTCAATCCCTTCCCCAAAGTCAAAAATCTCAAGCCAAGCCTATCCATATGCATTTAAGGCTCTTACACCTTCATAAATTCCTCTTACATCCCTCATTAAGGCTCTTACACCCTCTTTATGAGCCTTATCTTCTAGAGGCTTCTTGGTCCATTTCCCTAAATGGTCATATTCCTCCCTACTTTCAACCCAATCCCCTTGTGAAAAGTGTCACAATTTGATGCACTTGAAGAAGCACAATCCATGTGCTCTCTTCTAGTGGCATCTGGACCTCTCATCAACTTTGCATCCTGACCCTTGATTCCTCACCCATTTTCTATTAAAGAAACCTCATTCCTTAATAATTTAATCCACCTTCCATGTAGAGTTATAATGCTATTTTGAGAGAAAATCATAAATCCATCTTTTAGAGAAGAGTTATAATGACAATTTAAGATCACAGCTTGAAGCTTGAATCACATCCATGAGCACACATCCACAACAAATGGAAAAATCCAATGAACAAAATGGAGTTTGAATGAGCTTGTAGGAGGTTTGCACTTTCTTCATTTAGATTATTTCAAGTTTTCATTTTATGTCTTAGAATCTATGTAGTTTAGATTATCAGTTGTTGAGTGTTTTGGTTCGTTATTATGCTCCTTTACACCTAATTTTCATAGCTCATGTAAGTAGGCATTGATGAAGGAAAATAAACACATAGAACACTTGAAGGAATGGTTGAGATAATATGATTAGGAATGCTAACATGTGTTACATTGATATTTTGAATATAGAATTTTTCATAATAGGTGGAGCATAGATGGACACACTAGGAATGGAGGTAAAGATAGGCATAGAGGTCTCAACACTAGTAGTAGGTCGAAAAAACATAGTTATTGAGAACAATACCTAATAGATTTAACATTGTTATCAACGAGATGAGAAATAATATGCAAGATGTTGACACCATGTTCATCAATATGAATTATATTCCTTAAACCTTCTACAATAGATATGAGTTCATGATTAGAATTTTCTTGTCCTAACCATTTCTCAAAAATTTAAAAGTCATTGGAAAGTTTTTGGATTTAAATAGGAGGGACTCTTAAGGCCTCATCATCATCATGACACTAATGGGAACAATTTTTCTCCATAATAGAATTGATGTCACTAGGAGGCATGTTGGTCTCATCAAGATTCCTAGGAAAGATAGAAGGCTCGAGATCAAAAGAACGCATAAGTCTATGACTTCTCCTAACCAGAATGAAATAAGTAGGACTCAAATTAATGACACTCATGCACAAGGGAATGAAAAAAGGACAGGTCTGATGCAATTACAAGATTTGAAAGAGAGATATGCAATTCACCTAAAGGGAATAAAGAAAATCTAGATATCAAATTTTAAGATCCAACATAAAACATGCAACATAAGTCTAGATCTATAAATGCATAGAAAGGAAATCAAAATGAAAAGGATGAAATAAATATTTACTAATGCAATGTATAAAACATAGATCTAGATATGGAAGTGGAATTTTTATACCAAAATCACTAGAATGAATCTAAATCCATATGATAGACAACATAGACCTTAAATACATACAAAGAGAATTTAACTACCAAATCAAAAGTATGCAATACGTCGGGTTCACCAAAAATGTATGGTGTGAAAATGAGGAAGCAAGGACATAGGGAGGCCTAAATCACTTCTCTTTTCCACCAATCACACTTTTCAGAAGGAATATGTGCCACTAGGTTCAAGGAGAGACTCAAACGCTAAGTGGGACAATAATTCCTCCTCTAAAATATGAATTAATGAAAAATATAATGATATATAAATGTAATCAAAGTGACTAAGGTGATTTATTAGAAAATCTACAGAAAATAGGAAATAACAAACTGATAAAGACAAATAATGAGCGGAAAAGTATAAAATTAGAAAGAAGATAAAAGCACGGACCTATGCATGAAATTTTAGTAGAAAATGGAAGGAACAATTCAAAACTCAACCTGATCCTAGCAAAAATTCAAAAGTAGTGAACTATATCCGGTAGTTTTGACATGAATTTTTTGGGTATGTTAATTGTGTCTTGTTTTTGCAATCGTTATTTGGTAGTTCCGCAACCTGATCCTGCATACAAAAAAAATAGGGAAAATGTTTGTATAAAGGGGTTTCCCTTGGTCAAACCCTTGTTTAGGAATCAACCTTGAAAATGGAAAGTAATTACATAAAGGAAAGTATGTATAAAGGAAAATGGTATATTTACCTTGCATAAACCCTCATGGACGGATGTAGAAATCACTCATATCCATTAAGATTCTTGAAATGTGATTAAGATCATAATATTTGACCTTGGAATGGAATTTAGAATCAAGGATTCCCTCAAAATGCATAGATCTATGAATGTCACTCCTAGATATTGAATGTAGATATGTTTGAAAATCGCTTGTAATGAAGGAAAGAGAAGAAGGAAGGATCTTCTTTCTTGATTGAGAATTCCTCTACTTGGACATCATGGGAGATAAACCCGCATAAATTTTAGAATACTTGAATGATCTTGAAGGATTTGGAGACTTGGATATCTTGATCTTGGATACTTGCCTTCAAATCTTGAACCCAAATTCTTAATTGCTCTTGTCAGCTTGACTATCTTGATCACTTGATTGTAAAAAAATTGTAGATCATGTATGCATATCAAAATAAGGAGAGATAAGGTATTTTATACTTACTCCTTTATTTTTGCATTTAAAAATGATCCAGGCCGACCAAAAATTCCAAACTCTCGCTAATACCCTAACATTGGGCTCTTGGTAAATTTTGGGCCCTAATTGCAAGGGACAGGTCGCCATTGGCAAATTGTCCTAGGTAAAGTTATCAGGATCAAGAGTAAAAGAAGCACATGAAGATAAGACAAGTTATCAGGATCAAGAATAACAGACACTCCAACCTTGAAATCACCAAAATGGGGTCTAATATGACCTGGTAAATTTGGTGCTAAATTTTTAGGACTATACATTAGTTTAAATTATTCTATAAATAAAAATTTATTTATATTTATGATTTTTAAGTGATTAATAAAAAAAATATTGTAAATACAAATAAACACACATGCACCTGATCTCCACCGGAAAACATCATAGTCATTAGGGTATTTATGAAGACCATATCCTTTGTGATGGTTGCGTGACATATACTCCCACAATTTGTACAAGAATGGGATATAGAAACATCATCATTCACATTAGTATCTAACCCATTACATATATGTTGGTAGCTAGGAAAAATATGATCAATGGGTTGGGCAGAACCAAATGGTGTAGGTGATGATGAGGTAGGTGGTGTAGATGTTGAACCACCATGTCGTTCGAGAGGCTACACTAATTGTATGCCATGTTGAATGATGACATAAGTCAATGATGTAGATGCTGAAAGAGTCTATAAATCCATAGAGTCCTTTAGGGCTATTGGGACCATGACATGAACCACGGCTTAAATAGCTAGAGAAACCCTAGTTCAGGGGTCTACCACCCTTTGAGCCCCTATTCTATCCTATGCAGAGTCACTCCCTCTACTCTGGAACTCTTGCATGTCAAATTAGTTTGGATTCAAGATGTGGATAAACTCACAATATAATTTTCTCAAAAAACACTTGACGGAACCTCATAATTGTTACAAGGTGGTTGGTCAAAGACCTCCTATCCCAAAAAGCATTTTTCAACCTAGCGTGATTACACCAATGTATATGAAACCTATTCAAATAAAGATGTAAGGTCTCATTAGTTTTAGGCTTGTTGAAAAGAGCACATATATCACCTTTACTTATTAATTTTATTTTCACCTCATCATACAACAACCCATTAGAATAGAATGCATGACATCTATCCCTATATGCGTCCCATTTTGTAACTTGTTTGGATACCTCCTTGGCACTATTGACCATTGATTCTAAGGTTGTGGAAAGGGATGAATGATTCTCATGCTCGAAGGAACTCAACCTATTCACTATTTGAATAATTTGGATTGTATTCTATGATAAGCGATTTAAGAGATCCACCTATGTGGTTTCTACACCTGGTCTACCCGAGGAGGTGGAGGGTGTAGAAATTTCCAAATGGATAAATAAATTGGTTAAACACCTCTACTCACAGATTGGCCATCTTAATTGAGAAACTATATGTCCAATGGTAAGTTTCATTTAATATGTCAACCTAGGGGCGTAAAATTGAAATGGTTTAGTAAAATGTATGCACCAAGCCTCCATTGAGGCCATGCTAACTACTACTAGAAAGAAAAGTACACCTAATTGGTTACCAAAACATGTATAGTAGTGAAATAAACTTACAACTACCAAGTTCAGGTCTATCAGGAAAGATACTACTCTGCCTTCTTTGGCTACAGGAACAGACATGGGAATTGTCTCCCAATGGCTATAGGAACATACAAGTGAGTGAATAACAACTACAAAAAATGTAAATAAAAAAAAATGCAAAGGATCACTCACCAAGTGGACCCCCTTGGATGAGTGGATCCAAGTTCTTCAACACACTATAAAATCAGAATAATCATTGCTTTATTCATATAATAGAAACTGATTATACATAGTAGTGTAAAATGTGAAAACTATATTGTTGAAAAATAGATACATCATCATTAATCTACTATTGTATATCCTAGCTAACCTCCAAAGAGGCTTCAACAACTTAGTAAAACTAAAACTTCACAAGTAACTAACTAAATAACTAACAACCTCCAACAAAATAGATGGGTGTAGTTATTACATTGAAAGCAAAAGGGAGAATTTGTCTCAGCAAGAAAGAAACAATCTTCTTCTTATCCGCGGGAGAGAATATAGGACAACAAATCCCTAGATTTTCTCTACATTAAAATACCACTAACTGCTCCAACAGGAATTTGGATCAATTCATTTAAGCCACCATTGAGTTTTGAATTTTTTCCTCCTTGCTGCTACCGGTTGAATGACTTGGTCCAAGAACCAGTGAAATACACTTAAGTGTTAGCTTGACCATTCTTCCTTGTTCATCTATTCCTACGATGAAAGGTTAGGATCACAACAACATGGAGATACACCCATTCCACATTTCATGCATTTATTAAAATTCATATTTCATTTATATGGATATATCAAATGGCCGCAAGAACAATAGACTACTTGTCTGCAAGAAAACTATTATGCTTCAATTATTCAAAAATGAATAATATAAAGATAACCTTGGTTTAAAACATCAATTATTTCATCACAAAAGTGTTTAAGTCCACATGCCATAAGTTCAAAAGATATTGTTTTAAAAAGACATAAAACTATTAAAAGAAGATTCTTTAAACACAAATAAACCCAATGACAATTCCAAGAAAAACAAGAAAAATAGGACAAAATTGGTTGTTATTTTAGCCCATCTTTTCCCCCCAACCTAACTTCTCATTGGTTCTCTGGTCTGCTACCAGGTATTTCTGCAATGAATGAGGTTTAGCACATTGGAGACCCTTAGAAAAGTTGTTCCAGTGCTGGATAATGGGTCCAAGGTCTAATTTCCCTTCATGCATAGCCATCTGCTCATATTCGAGGAATGCTTCTTCTCATAAAGAATGAATTGTGTTCCTATGAGTCTCCTTTGTAAATAACCACAACCAGACATAATACAGTGTCCTGACTTCCTTGAATTCAACGCTTAACTATAAGGGAGCATCTATTTCCTCTTGTCTATGTGGACCAACCTGAATTTCCCTACTGATCTCATTTTGAATCCACAAAATGAATGCTCGTAGTTGTATATCTCCAATATATGCAAGTGGATTCCATGTAGTATCATGAGGAGCAACAAAATTATACAAATATAAATCACATAATAATTTATTTATGGTTGCAGGAGAGGAATTGAATGTCTCATAGAATTCTTCAACTTCTTCCAAGGAAGGATTTAATCCTTGGACAACCCTCATCATCCTGAAATTCAGATATTGTTCTTTTAAATAGACGGTGTAAACTCTAGAAGGTGATCTACATTGCATAAGCTTAGGAACCATTATTGTGATTTTAATGATCCTATCCTTCAAATTAGTGATCTCATCATCCTTATTCTGAATCTCAATCCTTTGATTATAAATTACCCTCTTTAGGCTAGCCTTTTCCAACTCCCACTAACTCTATTTTAATAACATTTCTTTATATAGGATTAACTCTACAACAAGTGGAGTAGAAATGTCAAGAGGAGTATCTAGTTCTTCCTCTTCTTCTTGTGGTCCCTCCATGGGTACATTTACCGAACCCCCTATCCAAACTACTATAGTAGACTAAACCATTTGTTGTGTTGCAACAAACTGACTAGTAAGACCATCTAAATCTTGGCCTTGTTCTATATGATATTCTTCCATAAAATTATTTGCCTCTTCCTATGGAAATTTTTCCTCTATTGGCTCCTCTAGTATGTCATCCTCTCCTTGATAGGTATCTAAACCATCAGTCTCTTCCACAAACTCGGAGGATACAACATTAATAGAAGCACTACCATTTTTTGTCTAAGTCCTTTTTGGATGTTTCTCTTTCAACCTATGAATTCTCCAAGTAGGTGTTTCCTTACTAACCTCAGAGGTATTTACCTTTCTATATTTCCTTGGAAGTTTCTTGGAGTCTAGAGTGGCTACAAGAGGGCCTTTTTTAACATTCCTTTACCTTTTAGAACTAGGAGAGGTTTTTACAGTATCTTTTTTTTCTACCATTTCCTCCTCTTGTTCGACCTCCTTCTCATTTCCCTTATTTTTCTTTGTTGTTGACCTAGTCCTCACAGAAGTTTAAGGAGAGATCTCAATGGTAGGCCTTGGTGGGGTGTGTTCTATCTTGTCAGAGGAGGTTTTTAATGCATGAGTTTCAGCTGTAGGAGGTACTTCAATCTGCACCCCTAGGGAGGAGGGTTCTTCCATAACTTTAAAGGTTCCTTCAGGTGTACTAACCCTATGGGTTAATGGTTGTTTGGTAGGACCTACATTCCTTAATGTTAACCTCCTAACAGATAAAAAGTCTTTCTAGGACATATTGGAGACTTCATTCAATGCCCTTTCTACCAAAATCTTAGTTAAATAGTGGTGTGATATAGAGTTAAAATTACCTTTTTGGACTTCATTAGCACTATGTAAGAGTATTTTGTATAGAATGTTGGGAAAATTCATCCTTCTACCATAGCATATATGAATGAGCATCTTGAAGTGAACAGAATGAACATGACTAAATTCTCTCACAAGTTAGGTATTTCATCACATAATCAGCTATTTGTATATAATCATGTGGTAGTGATAGTCTCTTTGTGCCCTGCTTATCGACCTCTAGAGCAAGGTCGTCTGGATGAGTGAATTGAGCATGAGCTGTTCTTGCATCTTTTGACTCTGGAATTCTTTATCCTAGTGTTGGAAAGTGATTCAACTCATCCATATGTCCTTTTGTGACCTTTACCCTTAACCATTTAACAGTGGCTTCATCAATCGTGAGTGTCTGGGAAAATTCTAGGGAAATGCCATCATTGAAGTCTATCATCTTTAGGAAATAATCTAGCCAAGCACAATTCTAGAATTCTTGTTGGCACTCTTGGTCCTAAAGAAGGACACTATGAATGGTGGGTTCATTGTGGACAGGAGGTCCTTCGATGTTGAAACTCAGTTCTACACAAAACCCTTCACAAACGTCTCACAAACAACTATAGTACTCAAAAATTCTTGGAAGATAAATTTTTAAATTCAACAATCATTCAGATTTCTAATCACTCCAATAATCTACACTCTCTCCTTCTACAAATACCTTACTTTTATCTTTTACCCAAAAAATAAGATTGTAACCATTAAAGCTAACACTACATTCAGAAAATATTATAGCAGAGATAATAACACATTGGTCGCAGGAGGTATTATAAGGGATTAAATATAAATGAGTATTAAAAATATTTAAATTTCTTCAACCATCACATCAAATGTCATTCACATATACTTTCCCTCTAATAATCTTGACACAATCTGGGTGGTGACATAATACAATCTAACTACACATGATAGGCAAGGTGACACACAAGTGTTGCCCCCCAACCGTAACAAAGCAATAGGTCCACCTATGGAAGAAGGTGCAACATAGGATAATTTATAACAGACATATGACATATCAATATAAATGGAATTGAAGTCAAATAAATGCACTTGAGTAGAATAAATGACCAACATACCTTGCACATACCTGCTGCTTTTGTAATCAATGAATGAGTTGCACATCTGCTTGAATGAATAATTGGAAGTGGAGTTGGGAAAGGCATGATAAAGTGATGATGATGTGGACAAAAAAGAGAATGGTACGGGTGATGGTACTAAATTATGAAGAAAAGGTACTTCCACAAAATGTTGAAATATTCATTATGGCGTCATGATCATTTTGGCGATCCTAGAGATAAGAATGGAGGAAATGCATTCCTACTTCTTTGACTACAGAAAATTTGGAGGAATGGTCCTCCTTGAATCTTTGCATGAACTTCAATCTACTAGTTATCTTTTTATACAATTTAAAATCATGGCCATTGAAAATCAGTTTGAATCTCACAAGATCAATTGTGGTCATCTACCTGGAGTATATTTATATCTTGAATCATAGAGAAGATCCCAATCTCCAGGTTGAAAATTTTTTTCCTTGATATACTTGTCATTCCATTTCTTCTTCTAATTATGTATATCTGTGTGTGTTGTAGGGATGAATTTCTATGTTCATCCAAAGAGTTCAACTGCAAGATTTGATCCTTTTGAGCAGTGGTGAGATCCATCTCCAAGTTTAAAGTTTTTCTAAGTGTTTTATGCTCAAATTCAATAGGCATAACAGTTGTTTTATCATACACCAGCTCAAATTGTGTGAATCATGTGGTAGTTTTCCAAGTAGTTTGGTAGGCCCATATAGATTTTTGCAGACTACTAGCCCAATCAGTTTTATAGAGTGCAATTGTCTTAGTAAGGATATATTCAATCTCTCTATTGGTGAATTCTTGTTGCCCATTGTCCTAAGGATGGTAAGGTGTGGATTTCTTGTGCTTGATGTTATATTCATTAATTAAGGGTGTAATCATGGTGGAAGTAAACTTAGCTCCTTGGTCAGTTACTATATCTCTTGGAACTCCATACATTGTGAAATTTTCCTCATATAGAAATTCAGCAACCTTATTATCCCTTGCATGATTCATTGGTATAGCTTCAGCCCATTTAGTAATATAGTTTGTACATACCAGAATATAGAACTTTCCATTTGAGGATGGTTCAATTGGCCCTACAAAGTCTAGACCCCATTTTTCAAATAGAGTCACAACCACTTGGGGAAATAAAGGCATTTCATATGATATGGTTTGTCTACCCATCCTCTGACACCTATCATACTTCCTGGTATATTTTTCTTTATCCTTATGTAAAGTTGGCCAGTAGTATCATGTCTTGAGAATCTTCATGGATATTATCTAGGTTGCAAAGTGACCACCATATGATTCATCATGAAAATCATTCAAGATGTCATAGGGATCATCCTCTCATACACATCTTCTCATGATATGATCTGGACCAGTATAGAACATGCAATCTATTATCCAAGAGAAGTTGAAACTCTTCTCCACAAGTAACCTTCTTTCCTTTGGTGAAAAGTGAGACAGAGTCCTGCCAACAGCTAAGTAATTGGCTATCTCTGCATACCAAGAGTTGTGAGAAGTTATAGAAAATAAGTGCTCATCTAGAAAGGTATCATCAATGGCTGTAGGATCATCTTTTACATGCATTCTACATAGAAAATCAGCCACTTAAGTAGCTTTCCCAAGTTTGTCAATAATTTTGATATCAAATTCCTACATTAACAATAGCCACCTTACTAACCTTCCTACAATAGAATGTTTGTTCATGAGATACTTAATTGTTTCATGATCTATGTGTACAAAGTTCTGATACTCGGTTATGTAACACCTGAATTTGTTAAGAGCATAGATGACTGCCAACATTTATTTTTCACTGATAGTATAGTTTAATTCATCTCCCTAAAGATTCTTGCTAACATAGTAGATGGCATGCTCAATTGATCCTTCTTTCTGTCCTATAACTTCTCCTATGGCATAATCAGAAGCATCAATATGAATATGGAATGGTAAAGACCAATTTAGTCCTCTTAACATAAGAGCTTGGGCCAGAGCTGCTTTGAGAATATTAAAATTTGTACTACAACCTGATGTACATTCAAACTTAGCTTCCTTCTTCAAAATATTATACAATGGTGCTTACATTTTACTAAAATCTTTAATAAACCTCCTATAGTAGCCTGCATGACCCAAGAAACTTTTGACTTCCTTTTGTTTAGTAGAGACAACAAGGTTATAAATCATGTCAATTATAGATGGATCCACTTGAATTCCTATTGTAGAGATATAATATCCCAAGAGGACTCCTTCGTACACCATCTCTACAACACTTTACCTAGATTAGTTTTTGCTTCAAAATTTGAGCCATAGGCAGTAAAGTCATCCATGTATATTTCCATACATTCATGGGAGATATCATAAAATATGCTAATGACTACTCTTTGAAATGTTGATGGGGCATTACAGAGACCAAAAGGAAAAATATAGTAGGCAAAGGTTCTCTAGGGGTATGTGAATATAGTTTTATCTTGGTCCTCTAGAGCAATCCTAATCTGATTGTAACCACTAAACCCTTCCAAAAATGAGAAGTATTGCTTTCCTACCAAATTATCTAAGAATTGATCTATGAAGGGAATAGGGAAGTGATCCTTCTTTGTAGCAACATTAAGCTCCCTATAGTCTACACATATTCATCTTTCTTATGTACTATGTTAAGAGGTGAGACCCATAGACTATCATAAATAGGATAGATAAAACCTACATTCAACAACATTCCATTGTCCTTTGACTATCTCCCTGAAAGAAGGATTGATCCTCCTCTGGGGTTTCCTGACTTGTTTGAAGTCTTCACTGATACATATCTTATGAGTAGAGAGTTTAGGATATAATCCTTTCATGTCACTATAGTCCCATGCAAAATCTTGTTGATGAGTCTATAACAATGTGATCATGGAATCTTGTTGTGATGGAGTTATACCTTTATTAATGTTTAGATGGTTTCCAGGAGCAACTTAAATTGGTCCAAACAATTCTACCATATCAACTTCACTTAGAATAGCTGAGTGCACTTCATGCGGCAATAAGTTATGCAAGCAGTCTATGGCTGTAGGAAACTGTGGTGAAGGATAATGTGGAAGAATGGTCTGCAAGGGACATGGGATAGTTTCACACAACTGGTGAGCTACTCCATAGTGATTTTGAATAATGCTAGAAAAGATGTCATCTTCTTCTTGGATTCCAATGAGAGTTTCTCTTTTTATCATCATAATTTGTTGGACCGAATTGATCTCATCCCCTTCTTCCCCTATATATGGCCATAAGGCCTTCGTTTCATTAATTTGAGGTTGTGCAGGAGAATAGAGAGCAAGATTCTTAGTGGATAAACCATATGAAATAGTCACATTTCATGACCTACATGCTATGAAGGCATCAATAGTAGAAATCCAAGGTCTTCCCATTATAACTTGATAACCGCGCAATGTTGTCTTGGGTGAAAGGATCATGAAATCAGTAGAGTGTTCCTATGAATCAAGGGTAACAACCAAATTGTCTACCATACATCATGTTTAACTCTAGAGCTATTATCAAGCTGCAAGGTTGTGCATGATGTCTTTAGTAATAACATTAATGTCTACCCCTAATTAAAGTAATTTTTTCTTGACCTGAACCCCATTGATAACAATGTTAACTACTGGACTATTATGATTAGAGTATTTATGATTGGAGGTTTTTTCAAGCATGAAATCAGATAGCTAACACAACACATGGATAGTTTTAGGATCTTTCTCCTTTCTTCCTAGCTTCTTTAAACAAGCCTCCCTAATTGATTTACTATAGATAGGAACTTCTTTTATAGCTTGAAATAGGGCATCTAACAGAAATGTGTTTCAAGTAGTCGATAATGTCAAAAGTAGACTCTTCCTGTGACTAGGCTACCTCATTATCAAGTCTATGAGTAAATGGATGAGTCTTGGTGGGTAACTTAGACTATTGAATCTGTTGCATTAAGGTTGGTTGAACAGATTATTCAATAGATTCTTCTTGGGGTAATTCCTCTAAGGGTACCTATGTTATAACAGGAGAAGATGGTGTTGGAAGTGTAGTGCCTAACCTAAGGTAGATGTCACTAACATGTAGAACATATGAAGACTAATGATTTGGGTATGTGGAATAGAATTGTTGTTGTTGGGGTTTATTGTTCAGATTAGGTGTTGTTTATGTTGGTAGATATGTAGACTTTGTGGGAGATGTATTTGCATCAGTAGGAGGAGGTGGCATTGAAGCTGGTTGTTGAGGTTTCTACAGGAAACCAAATGATGGCTTAGGCCATTTCTAACCACCCCGCCATTAAGGTGACTTTTTCCAATTACCTTGTGGTGGTTGTCACTGATTTGGAGGTTTCTGCAAATTATTCTGGGCTTGCTACCAATTCCTTGGAGGGGGTTTCCATTGGGGTAAAAGATTTTGGTAGTTTTTTCTTTGAGGTTGTGGGTTATTCCAAGGTTGGCACTGATAATTTCAAAGATTAGGATTAAACTGAGGTTGACATTGATTACCAAAAGCATAATTTGAAAAGGGACCACTAAAAGTCAAGGGATTTTGTGGCATACCTTTCCTTAGAGCTCATTGTCACCTTTGAGAGATGTAGAAGACCAGATCATCATCTCCTTCTATTAGGTTGAACTCATTAGGTATGTAATTTGCCTCAAGATTAGCCACCATTTTGCATCTGCAATCTTTCTTGTTTTCTCTGCAGTGAGGGAAATATTCAGCAAGAATTGCCTCTGCTTCTTTATGCTTCTTTTTGGCTTGCATGGCGTCCAACTGTGTCACCATATTGTTGATATTGTATTGCTTGAAGTCAGACAGAGGGTGAGTTATTTAATACCTTAAGAGTCCATTACCTGTTGATTTTCTTGCAAGTGAGTTATAACCTCTTTCATTTTTAATAGCTTCTCTTGAGTAGTTAAGACATATTTTCTTGATATCATCCAAAATTGATTGGGCGATATCTCCTCCTTCCATCAAGTCCAATGTTTTAATGCAACCATCATTGAACCCCCTCAAAAAGAGTAAATTTTGTGATTCTTCATTCAACTGATGGTGTGTGGACTTTTGTACGCTGAATAGAAACCTTGATATGTAATCCTCTAAGTTTTTATCTTCTTTTTGATGCATTCTGAAAATGTCATCTCCTCTCATATCATTTCCTCGGCAGTATTCTTTGTACTTTGATAATAATTTTGCCTTCATCTCATCCCAATCATGCACAACATTACCCCCTAAGCCCATAAACCATCTAAGAGATGACATTTTTAGAGAGACGAGGAATAACTTGAGCCTATGAGCATTCGTGGTTTAGTCAAAACTTCGACAAAGGATGTCAAATTCAAAAAGGAATGTATCAGGGCCCTCCGTGATGAAGCCATAAAACTTGGGAAGAGTTGAAGTAGGAATATTCTTAAGGTTGTTATTGTCATTCAATCAGTAATAGGAAATGGAAAGGTTTCTTCCATCCTTGATGGACCTTTTGGTGGTCCTCTGGGTTGATAAACAACTAAATCCAGTTGGTTATCACCTTGATTTTGATTAGATGGGTTCAAAGGAAGCCAAATATGCAAACTGATCAAGATATCAGCAAAAGCGTTTGGGTCAAGTGGCTCTTCAAATATTTTTAGACCAACGGGTTATTCTTCTGAGGAAGATGAAGAGGAGGTTGAATTCTGTGCAACATCAGTATATGGATTATCTTCTTCTTTTTCTTCTTCTTCTTGGGGGAAGAATTTTCTCCTAACTAATTTTCAGGGTAGCTAGGAAGGAATCTCCCTAATGCATCTCTTCTTCTCCTATGCATACAGATTGATAACTTATGACCAATTTAAGCTAGAATAGAACTTTCAAAGATACTAACAAAATAAAACTAGAGATAACATGAAATGAACTAGATATTTGATTCATGACTCCAATAGGTACTCATCTTGACACCATCCGCAACAAAGATGCCAAAAATGTAGACCTTTCCATATGGATAAATAACTCAGTTCAACACCTCTACTCAAAGATTCATCATCTTATTTGAGAAGCTATATGTCCTATGGTAACAAATATGTCAACTCAGAGGTATAAATTTGAATTGCTTCGGCAAAATGTATGCACTAAGTCTTTGTTGAGGCCATGCTAAATACTACTGAAAAGAGAAGTAGAGGAAAATAGATGCTTGAAAGTAAACCTACTTGGTTACCAAAACATGAATAACAGTGAAATAAAATTACAGAAACCAAGCTCATGTCTATTAGGTAGGAAAGTGTTATGTCTATTTTGGCTCCAGGAACAAAGACGAGAGTTGTTTCCTAGTGGTTGTAGGAACAGACAAGTGATTGAACAAAAACCGCAAATAAATAAATAAAATGCAAGGATAAATCATAAAATGGGCCCCCTTGGATGATTGGATCCAAGTTCTTCAATACACTATAAACTTACAACAATCATTGCTTTATTCATATAATAGAAATTGATTATACATAGTACTGGAAACTATGAAAACTATATTGCTAAAAAATAGTTACATCATCATTACTCTACTATTTTATATTCTAGCTAACCTCCAAAGAGGCTTCAAGAGCTTATTTAAACTAAAATTTCACAACTAACTAACTAACCACCTCCAACAAAATAAATGGGTGCAGTTATTACATTGAAAGCAGAATGGAGAAACTGTCTCAACAAGAAAGAAACAGTCTTCTTCTTATCCACAGGAGAGAATATAGGAAAATAGCTCCCTAGATTTTATTTGCATTAAAACACCGCTAACTTCTCTAGTTGGAATGTGGATCAATTCAGTTAAGCCACGAATGAGTCTTCAATTTTGTCCTCCTTATTGCTCCCGGTTGAATGACATGGTCCAAGAACCGGTGAAACACACTTAAGTGTTAGCTTGACCATTATTCCTTGTTCATTTATTCTTGCAATGAAAGGTTAGGAGCACAAGAACATGGAGATACATCCATTCCACATTTCATGCATTTATTAAACTTCATATTTCATTAATATGGCTATATCATATGGCTGCAGGAAAAATAGACTACTTGGCTGCAAGAACCCTATTATGCTTCAATTATTCAAAAATGAATAATATAAAGATAACCATGGTTTAAAACATCAATTATTTCATCCCAAAAGTGTTTAAGTCCACATGTCATATGCTCATCAGATATTGTTTTAAAAAAGACATAAAACTATTAAAAGAAGAGTCTTTAAACACCCATAAACCCTATGAAAGTTCCAAGAAAAACAAGAGAAACCAAGACAAAATAGGTTGTTATTCCAGCCCATCAAAGGGTTTTAAAGCTCTTGTGGTTGTTGAGGGGCAATATTTTGGGGTTCTTGTTGTTGTTGAGGGGCAGCATTTTGGGGCTCTTGTTGTTGTTAAGGGGAAACATTTTAAGGGCCTTGTTGGTGTTTTTGTTCAAGGACTTTGTGTTTTTGTGTGTTTTGTTGGGGTGGTGTTTCAAGAATTTGTTATGAATTTCATAAAAATAATAAAAAATCGATAAAAAAAATTTGATTACAATTCAATTTCAATCAAAAACAAAAAAATCAAATACCGACATTTAGAACGACGTGACATGGTGAATTTCTTGAAAACATTGAAAAATCCCCACGTTCAATGAAACCTGATTGGGTTCTACTCTTTTTGGCCTCCTCTCATTGTTCACAGTCTGTGAATGTCGGCTTAAAATGCCTTTTTGGCCGAAAAAGAAAACTATTTTAATTTTTTATATAACCCGGTCAGGTTTTATAAAACTTAGGCTTGGTATTTACCAAGCCATAAGCCGATCGAATTATTTCAAATTTTAAAAAACCTGAACGACTTATTAATTTTTTGATCTTTTTTTTATATGGTGTCCACTTTTTTTCACACCAGATTTATACATATAGTTGGAATATTGTTGAGCATTTCAGAGATTGTTGATTAGACCTTGTCTATGTGTCTTGACATTAATGTTTTGTCATTGATGTCAACGTACTATTTTTGTTGCAGATATTGTCTTTTCGTCCGTACAAAATATTTTAGTTGTTCAGGTGATACGTTGTTGTTCTTGTGTTTCAATCGTACGTGATGGTTAATTTATGTCTATAGTTGATTACAGTCAACTTACACAGCTTTGTATGACAGTTGGAGTGAGATATGTTTGATTTAACAAGTGCCAGTATTTTTGTGTCCCTGTTGTTCAAGATGTTTTAGAGGTTGATTTTTTGCCTCGGTATGGATCGGTTTGGTTGATTTAGTGGATGTGAAGTTTGTGGATGCTTTGGTACTTATTGTTGTGTTCTCAATTGGTGTTGTTCATGATTC
Organism: Thuja plicata; assembly: GCA_018584345.1. Classification (NCBI taxonomy): domain Eukaryota; kingdom Viridiplantae; phylum Streptophyta; class Pinopsida; order Cupressales; family Cupressaceae; genus Thuja; species Thuja plicata. The sequence continues at coordinate 1,116,455 of MU228229.1, forward strand.
AGAGTTCAACAAGCTATATTTTTAGTGTGACAGAGTTTAGTGTTCAGTGTTCATGATGAACATTATTGAGATGAGTTTGCATTTTGAGGTTGACATGTTATGGAGGTTTGAGAAGTTATTCGTGTTGCTTGCTAGTGTTCTTGCATCGTGTTATGACTATGTTATTGATTAGCATTGATTGAGGTAATCATATTTGGTGATTTTTTGATGATATTATTCTCTGGATTGATGAGTTGGGGACTACTGCTTGGGGGAATAGTCTTGAGAATCTTATGGATCGACATTCTAAAGTTTCAACAACCTTTTGAGGTGATTTCAGTTCTTTTCATCAATTTTTTCCTTTTCCATTGATGTCAAAGGGGGAGAAGATTGTGTGAAAAAATAATTTTTGTTGAGAGCTTTGTAGCTAGATATTGAGAGTGATCAGATGGATATATTAAGTTGTCTTGTTGGATATTCAGAGTGATCAAGTGGATATATTATCTTTGTGCATTGATCATTTTTTCACTCCATATGTTTCCATCAATTCCAAAGGGGGAGATTGTTGGAATATTGTTGAGCATGCCATAGATTTTTTATTAGACCTTGTCTATGTGTGCTGACATTAATACTTTGTCAGTGATGTCAACATACTATTGTTGTTGTAGATAGTGTGTTTTTTTCAGTACGAAAGATTTTAGTTGTTCAGGTGATATGTTTTTGTTATTTTGTTGTGATCATATGTGGTGGTTAATTTATGTCTATAGTTTATTCTCGTCAACTTACAGAGCTTCACATGATATTTGGAGTGAGATATGTTTGATTTAACAACTACTAGTAATTTTGTGTCCATGTTGTTCAAGATATTTCAGAGGTTGAATTTTCTCTTAGGTATGGATCAGTTTGGTTGATTTAGTGTATGCAAAGTTTTAGGATGCTTTGGGACTTAATGTTGTACTATTAGCTGGTGTTGTTCATGATTCAGAGTTCAACAAGCTATCTTTTTAGTGTGACAGAGTTCAGTGTTTAGTGTTCATGATGAACAGTATTGAGATGAGCTTGGATTTTGATGTTGAGATGTTATGGAGGTTTGAGAAGTTATTCAAGATGCTTTTTGGTGGTCTTGGATCATGTTATGACCATGTTGTTGATTAGCATTGATCGAGGTGACCACATTTGGTGATTTTTTGAGTGTTTTTGTGCTTCTTTATTTAGGTCTTAGCTGACTTAATGAAGTAACATGTTGCAATGTTTGGTACAAATTTGGTGAAGTTTTTGTGTGTTCGTAAATGATGTTTTGGGTCCTATCTAAGTCCTGGGTGACTTGATTTGGATCGCATTGGTGTTTGAGCTTATTATCCATATTATTTATTTATATAGGTCTTAGCTGACCTTGTTGTTGATTATTCATTGTATTATGTATAAATAGGCAATCATTTGTGATTGTGAAGTGTGTGGTGTAGATAGATCAGAGAAAGATGTTTGTACTATGCAACTGAGGCACAAATTATAATTCATTGGAATTCTATTGGCATAGAAGATGTTGTAAGTATGTTTGGTTGTATTGGACAGTTTGTCCACCCTTTGTAGTTGTTATCAGAGATTGATTGGTGAACCTGAGTGAGGGCCAGATAGTTGTATTGTGAGTTGTATACTCTAGGTAGCGGGCCTGTGAATTCAAGTGCATTCTTCTTTGTTCTTATTTTCTCTTAACCAGGAAATACTTTTAGCATAGTTAATCTATCTTGTGGGTTTGACTCATACCAAGTTTTTCCCTTAACCGGGTTTCCTCATGAACAAATATAGTGTCGTGAGTTGTGTATTGTGGATCTTGCATTACTATTTATCTTTCAGATCTGTAAGTGATTCAATTTTTAATGTTGTAATAACCATGAGTACAACTAATTCACCCCCCCCCCTCTCAATTGTTCTTTTCTTCTTTGGGCCTAACAATTAGTATTAGAGATAAGTCCTTTGGAGGAGCTTAATCTCTCTAAGGAGATCTGACATGGAAAGAATTAGGAAAGACAGTCTAAATTTTGATGGAATAAACTACCTGATATGGAAGGATCGGATGACTACTTACCTAATATATATGGGAGATGAATATTGGGATATCACAGAGAAATATTATTCCATTCCTAACGAGTTGAATCATGGTACTATTGTTCAAAAGAACCAATTCAAGGAAAATATGTTAGCAAGGGAATCTTTGGTCAATGCCCTATCAGATACAAAATATTCTCACATCTATGGATTGAGGATAGTGCATAAGGTATGGACTAAACTAGAAACTATTTATGAAGGTGACAAGTATGTAAACCAAGATAAGTTGCAAGGATTGAAAGAAAATTATGAGGATATGAAGATGAGTGAAAGAAAAACCATCTCATCCTATATTCAGAGGATGAATGATCTGGTTAGTTCAATCAGATGTTCTTTTGGTACCTTGTAAGATAATCAAGTCAGATATAAAATTTTGAGATCATTGCATGTGTGTTACAGTGAAAAATTTGCAGCTATTGAAGAAGTTATGAATGTGAAAGACATTACAATAGAAGCCCTGATGGGTAGAATATGTGCTTATGAGATGACCACTCTTGCTAAGGAACTTCTGAAGGTTGAAACTGCATTCAAATCCAGTGTGATCAAGCATTATCAAGGAAAGAACTCGTCTAGAGTAATAAAAGACAACTATTATGCTAAGCAATGGGAAGAGATCATGGAGGAGGAAAGAAAGATTGATGAACATGAAGCCTTGATTGTGAGAATAGTTCCTAAAGGCTCTAGCGAGTATGAGGAAAATTTACCTTTGAAATTTTTTTCTTGCAATAGATTGGTCATATTGCATCTAGATGTCCAAATAAAGTCTCGAAGTAATCTAAGGTTAGATCTAATAAATTTCATCCTAAGGGTCGTAGAAGTTTTTATGTTGCTGAAGAAGGTGTGACTGATGATGAATCTGATGCTAGTGATGAAGAGATTGTGTTTATTTCTATTAAAGAATATAATCATATAAGGAAGAGAAAGTTTTGATTTCACGTGTTGTTAAAAGAGATGAATGGGTCATTGATTGTGGATGTTCACATCATATGACTAGTGATAAAAAAAAGTTTGTAAAGCTTGAAGATTATGATGGTGGTTTTGTTAGGTTCGGTAACAATATGCCTTGCTTGATAAAAGGAAAAGGATCTATTACCCTTGATGGTAAAAATAATACTGATGATGTTATGTATGTTGAAGGATCAATCCATAACTTGTTGAGCATTGGAGAACTACTGTCCACAAGGGATACAAATTGGAATTCATAGAAGGAGTGTGCAAAATCATTGGAAGAAATGGAAAGCTTATTGCATCAGGTACATAGACTGCTGGTAATATATTTCATTTGAAAATTGTTGAGAAAAAATGTCTGATTGTAATGGTTGATGATAGTTGGTTGTGGCATAGAAGATTTTTTCATATAAACTTTGATAATATGGTAAGGTTAGCACTACTGATGTTGTAAGATATTTTCCTAAGCTCATGAAGCCTAATAATTTGTGCAAGGAATGTCAATTTGGAAAGTTAACTAGGTCTACTTTTAAGAGTAATATATATACTTTAAATGTATTTCTATATTTGGTACATACAAATTTGTGTGGTTCTACAAAGAATTGAAGCTATTATGGTGACAAATATTTCATGTTATTCATTGATGACTACTCAAGGATGATGTGGGTTACGTTTTTGAGAGAAAAATTAGAAGATTTTAAGAAATTTAAAATTTTCAAGATGATGGTTGAAATAGAATCTAGACAGAGATTTAAGTGCCTAAGATCGGACAGAGGAGGAGAATTTACATCTGGTTAATTTAATTCTTATTGTGAAGAACATGGAATTAAAAGGCAGACTTCTACTCTACGAACCCCACAACAGAATGGTTTTGCAAAGAAAAGGAACATAACTATCCTAGACACAGCTAGGACTATGATGATTGAAGGAAACGTTACGCGGATCTACTGGAGAGAAGCAGTGAGCACTGCATTTTATACCTTGAACCGAGTGCACATAGAGAAAGGAACTAGTAAGACTCCTTATGAACTTTGGTATGGTCATTTTCCTACAATGAAATACTTTAAAAATTTTGGAAGTAAATGTTCTATTAAGAGAGATGAGGATATTAGAAAGTTTGACCCTAGAAGTGATGAAGAAATTTTTCTTGGTTTCTCCACAAAGAGAAAAGCATATAAATGTTATAACTATAGTTTGAATAATATTGTTGAAAGTGAAAATGTTAGAGTATATGAGAATGTGCAGAGATCATAAATAACTTGCGGGTATGACATAGCTGAAAACAACAATCAGATTGTGGAAGTACAGATTCAGAATTAGGATCATAATGAATTGAATGGATAGGTTGAACGTATGGCTAATGAGGAGGATATTAAAACCAAAGGGTCTTCTACAAATCCTATTCCGAAGACTCCACAGTATGTAAAGATTAATCATTCTAAAAATTCTATTATTGGTGACAAGAATAGAGGTGTTCAAACTAGACAAAGATTTGCTAGAGATGAAACATGTTTGCTATCTGAAGTTGAACATAAAAATGTGAATGAAGCTTGTAATGATGAGATTTGAATAAATGATAAGAGGGAATAACTTGATCAGATTGAAAAGAACAAGACTTCAAGACTCTTGTTCCCAGATTTGCGAACAAGAATGTGATCGAAACTAATTGGGTATTCAAGAACAAGTTGATTGAAGATGGAGAAGTGATTTAGAATAAAGTTAGACTAGTATGCAAAGGGTATTCACAAATGGAAGGTATTGAATTTCAAGAGACATTTTCTCTTTTAGCTATAATTGAATCTTTTAGATTACTTCTTGCATATGCAACTTACAAAATTTCAATTTTTATCAGATGGATGTCAAGTCTGCATTCTTGAATGGTGAGTTAGAGGAAGATGTTTACATTGAACAACTTGATGGATTTCCACTAAGCAATGAAGGAGATATGTTTTGTAAATTGCAGAAAGTGTTGTATGGATTGAAGCAAGCCCCTAGAGCTTGGTATGATAGATTGGACAGGTACTTAACAAAGATTGAATTTAGTAAAGGTACAACTGACATTAATTTGTACTTCAAAGTGGCTAATGATAATATCTTGATTGTTGAAGTTTTTGTTGATGATATCATATTTGGTGGTGAAGATGAATTGAGTAAAGGATTTGCTGATGAAATGAAAAAGAATTTGAGATGTCTATGATAGGTGAAATGAAATTCTTTCTTGGATTTCAAGTTACACAGTTGGATAAGGGAATGTTCATTACACGGTCCAAGTATGTCAGAGAGTTATTGAAAAGGTTTAGCATGGAAGATTCAAAACTAGTTGTAACCCCTATGGTTTCTGGTTGTAAAGTGGCTATTAAAGATAATGAATACCCTTGTACAAATCAAAATATATATAGATCTATGATTGGTGGATTGTTATACTTGACTCAGACTAGACCTAATATAATGAATGTTGTTTGTATTGTGGAAAGATTTCAAGCAGAACTGAAGGAATCACATGTTGTTGTTGTTAAAAGAATATTCAGATACTTGAAGGGAACAATTGACTATGGCTTGTGGTTCGGTAAGGACAATGATTTTACACTTTGTGCGTATACAGATCTGGATTGGGTAGGAAATGTTGATGACATGAAAATAAAAAGTGGTGGTGTGTTCTTCTTGGGTAAGACACTAATCTCTTGGATAAGTAAGAAGCGAGATTATATTTCACAATCTATTATTTAGGCTGAGTATGTTGCTACTGCTATTAATTGCACTCAAGTTATTTGGATGAAGAAAATATTGAAGCATTCAAGGGTAAAAAGTGATGAACCTATTGTCATTTACTGTGATAACTCAAGTGCTATAAATATTTCAAAGGAACCTGTGCAACATTCAAAGACAAAGCATATTTCTATTATGTATCATTTCTTGAGGGATAGAGTCAGTGACAAGGAAGTAAAATTGGATTATGTATTTACTAAGGAATAGATTATTGATATCTTTCCAAATCCTTTGTCGAAGGATACATTTGAATATCTCAAAGATAAGCTTGGGGTGACGGCCCCTCCCGATCAGAGAAGATGATGATAAGGATGGCATCAATCAAGAACATTATCATAATATTATTCTTTGGATTGATGAGTTGGGGACTACTCCCTAGGGGAAGTAGTCTTGAGGATCTTATGGATCGATACTATAAAGTTTCAAAAACCTTTTGAGGTGAGTTTAGTTCTTTTGATGTATTTGGTCCTTTTTCCATTGATTTCAAAGGGTGAGAAGATTGTGTGAAAAATAAGTTGTGTTCATATTTTTGTAGTTAGATATTCAAAGTGATCAGATGGATATATTAAGTTGTGTTGTTGGATATTCAAAGTGATCAGGTGGATATATTATCTTTGTGCATTGATCAATTTTTCACTTCATATGTTTCCATCGATTCCAAAGGGGGAGATTGTTGGAAGATTGTTGAGCATATCATAGATTCTTGATTAGACATTGTCTATGTGTGCTAGCATTAATGTTTTGGCATTGATGTCAACATACTATTGTTGTTGTAGATAGTGTGTTTTGTTCAGTACATAAGATTTCAGTTGTTTAGGTGATATGTTGTTGTTCTTGTGTTGTGATCATATGTGATGGTTAAGTTATGTATGTATTTGATTATGATAAACTTACAGAGCTTCACATGATAGTTGGAGTGAGATATGTTTGATATAATAGGCGCCAGTATTTATGTGTCCCTATTGTTCAGTATGTTTTAGAGGTTGAGTTTTTGCTTCAGTATGGATCAGTTCGGTTGAGGACACAAAGTTTTTGGATGATTTGGGACTTAATATTGTGTTATCAGCTAGTGTTGTTCATGATTTAGAGTTCAAAAAACTATCTTTTTAGTGTGACAGAGTTCAGTGTTTAGCACGTTCATGATGAACCGTACTGAGATAAGTTTGGATTTTGAGATTGAGATGTTATGGAGGTTTGAGAAGTTATTCATGTTTCTTTTTGGTGGTCCTGGATTATTTTATGGTCGTGTTTTTTATTAGCATTGATTGAGGTGATCACATTTGATGATTTGTTGAGCATGTTGGTGTTTCTTCATTTAGGTCTTAGCCAACTTAATGAAGTAACATTTTGCAATCTTCCGTATAGATTTGGAGAAGTTATTGTGTGTTCATGAATGATGTTTTGGGTCCTATGTAAGTCCTGGTTGACTTGATTTGGATTGCATTACTGTTTGAGCTTATTATTCATATCATTTATTTGTATAGGTCTTAGCAGACCTTGCTGTTGATTATTCATTGTAATATGTATAAATAGGAAATCATTTGTGATTGTGAAGTGTGTGGTGTAGATAGAGTAGAGAGAGACATTTGTATTCTGCAACTGAGGCACAGATTATACTTCATTGGAAATGTATTGGATAGGAGATGTTGCAAGTCAGTTCGGTTGTATTGGAAAATTTGTCCACCCTTTGTAATTGTTATCAGAGATCGATCGATGAACCTGACTGAGGTCTAGATAGTTGTATTGTGAGTAGTGTGCTCTAGGCAGTGGGCCTGTGAATGCAAGTGCATTCTTCTTTGTTCTTATTTTCTCTTAATCGGACATTATTTTAGCAGAGTACATCTATCTTGTGGTCTTGACTCCCACCAGGGTTTGCCCTTAACCAGGTTTCCTCGTGAACAAATATGGTGTTGTGAGCTATGTATTGTGGATCTTGCATTATTGTTTATCTTTCAAATCTGCAAGTGATTCAATTGTTAATTTTTTAATAACTGTTATAACTGATTCAATCCCCCCTCTCTCAGTTGTTCTTGTCTTCTTTATGCCTAACACATAAACCCCATGGGAAAGAGGGGAAATGTCAGAAAATTGTCCTTAAAAGAGAATTTCCCAATAGAACACTCTTGCATTTGTGCATTGTAACACAAAATTTTGAAAGTGCGTGACAATGTTAATAGAAGACCAATTTTGATAATTGGGAGTAAACCATGAATAAATAAACACTAAAGCTTGTCACCCAATAATGTAAAACTCAAATTTTGAAGCTGATTTGGAAAAATTAAATGAAAAGGTAATCAAAGAAGGAATGAGAAAAGAAGACTATCTACTGGAAAAGGAATTAAAAGAAATCTTAAATGAGAATTTCCCAATAGAACACTCTTTCATTTGTGCATTGTAACACAAAATTTTGAAAGTGCATGACAATGTTAATAGAAGACCAATTTTGATAATTGGGAGTAAATCATGAATAAATAAACACTAAAGCTCATCACCCAATAGTGTAAAATTCAAATTAATAATAATATATTATTTTTACAAGACATAATAGTTAATTGTCTTATGGATAAGAGCATGAGAATGAGAATCAAAAGTCACCTCTTCTTTCCTAAAATCAATAAACCTTGTACTCAAATGAGTAATTCAAGATGCCTTCATTTAAATTTAGGATGTGATAACAAAAAATAATCCATTTTCTACAACACTAAGTCTTTTGAAAAATGACTTAGGTTAAGGGTTTCAATTGTTGAGTGCACAAATATGGTCTATCTTTTATCATAGAAATATAATTTGAATTGTCTACCTCCCCTTTTTTTGGTAAATATTTTTTAAAACTAATTGGTGGAAAGATAACTACGAGCATGCATATTGCTATTTATATATTTTATCTTTTATCTTTATTCAAATAATAAACAACATTCATTTAATGATAACCTTTCACAAATCCTACCACCCACATATATCACAAACATATATAGAAGTAAATTTTTTTAAACCGCCATTATTTAGGATAAATTAGACTACTACTGTGTGTGTCTGAATGTTGACCTCTAAATCAGCCACAACACAACATAGTCATTGCTCAATTGTTGAATCGCAAAGATGAACATGAATTACTCATTCCACAATATCGATCAAATCGACCTGTTGCCTCCTATTTAGTTGGGGTGTTTAATTACTCTCAGAACAAGAGCCAACAACCATAGACCATTGCTAAAATGGAGGATTTGAAGGCTTTGAAAACTGAAATGAAATTATTCTATATGAGAGATGCAATTGTAATCTAGGAATGAAGATGCAAATTTTAAGCTAAGAAACTTGAAAGAGATAACAGAATTAAACTACTTGATAAGTAAACAAACTAAATTGAGATGAAAAATGTCATTAAGATAAATGAAATTACACTAAATATGCAATTAAAGGTTGGAAATATGAGAGAATTGAGACAATAATTCAGTATAGTTTTGGTACTCTAAAAATTGCCCTCCCCCAAATGAAGGAAAGAAGGTCCATAATATAGAAAAGCCTGAAGAGAGGATGAAGAGTTTCTTGGGAAGAAATGGCTGACTCTTCATCTTCATGGAGGAAGGTGAGACAAATATGAAGGAATTATTTAAATAAATAAATGAATTATTGCCACATGGGTGGCTTTTCACATTGTTTGAATTATTAAATTCAAGTGAGGATAATCCATTCAAATAACCAAATAATATTTAATTCCCTTGATGTGTATTAGCTAAAGGGGGCGGGATTAATTTAATTTAAAAGCACTTAGGTCTTTAGAATCAAATTAATTAATCATAGGGATTTTTAGCTAATAAATCTTGAAAATCTAGGAATTAAATATAGTGTAAGATTTATGCAAATTTAGGTTTTCTGCATTTGAGACTAAGTCAATTAAAGACAATTAGGAAGGAGAATTTGCCTAGTACAAT
>MU228229.1:1167797-1184053 GCA_018584345.1 Thuja plicata
TTATGGGGGGGTTCACCTGTTGGTTCTATTGCTTCCTGGTTTGATTGATCAGCTCTTCAGACATTTTTCTTCTCTACCTGGTCATGCACTTCAGTGGGGGTTCCAGCAGTCTCTTCTGACAGAGTTTACAGTTCCTTGCTTCGGAGATGCTTCTTGCTCATTCTTGTTCCTCTCTCTGGGACATCTTTTCCCTTGTATGTTTTGGGTACCTGATCAGGCCTTGTTGCCAGGACCCATCTTTCCTGCTTTCTGCAGTAGTTTAGCTATTTTGCTTCTCCCTAAGTTACACTTAAGGGGGGGTGTTAGAGTAATCTTTAGTTATTACTCTTTTGTGCTTAAGTTTCACTTAGGCATTTTCTATTTCTTAGAGTTTCCCTTTTAGGGTTTCGGTATCCTTTATAAGGAATCACCGCTTTGTATTTTTCATAGAGATTGTAATCTTTTCATCAAAGTTGAATATAGAAATCATTTTCTTTCAACATGGTTTTGCAGTCTCTGGTCTTTTGGCCGCCATAGATTCTTCTTCTATCTTCTGTCTTCTTGCTTCTTCTTGTAATAGTTATGCATGCAGGTGATCTTGGGTGAAGTTGCATTTATCAACTTCTACAAAACGTACATTATTCATTGATGGACATTTCTATAGGCACAACAGCTACATTCCTCCATTTTTGCTTTAACCGGACAGACAAAATTAGTTCCTTGTTTATCAAAACTCGTGGATTGAACACTGGATCTCAATGAAGCCATAAAATAGGCTACAAAATTATCAAAAAGGTCATGTTATTTATCATGATAAAATTGGAAGATAACGCTTCTTCATCTACAAATGTGGCCATGCAAAAGTCAAGATTTGGGTTTTGTTTTCACTAGCTCTCATTACACGTTGTTTGAAATAATGGATTACAAGAATATTGTCTTGAAAAAGATGATGTATTTTATTTTTTGAAAGTCAAGAAAGTTGTTTCAAAAAAATTTATATCATTTTTTAAATATTTACTTCATTCATAATGGATTGTGAAATTGTAATGTTTGTAATTAAATTTAGCATACATCCAATGAATCTATGAACACTTAAAAAGAATATCATATTCTTATAGCATCGAAATCATTTGAAAAGTGGTAACAAGGATAAAGGGTTCTACAATGACAGAATGAAGCAATTTAATAAAGGAACTCTCATATATAATATTGTCCAACTCTTTAATAGTTATTTTAGATTTTAAGAGATCATGGAGTAGTTAATTTGAGTCGCATTTAGAAAAGGTGTGTTATAAGTATTCCATCAACATTTATTGTCCACTCTAGTACTTGTTTGACTTTATTGTCCTTATACCTACCACAATAATATTATAATCAACATCTAAATCATTTGAAAAGTGGTAACAAGGATAAAGGGCTCTACAATGACAAAACTAAGCAATTTAATAAAGGAACTCTCATATATAACATTGTCCAACTCTTTAATAGTTATTTTACATTTTAAGAGATCATGGAGTAGTTAATTTGAGTCGCATTTAGAAAAGGTGTGTTATAAGTATTTCATCAACACTTATTGTCCACTCTAGTATTTATTTGATTCTATTGTCCTTATACCTACCACAATAATATTATAATCTATATCATTTAATCGTGTGTGCTAATGGCGGTAACTACTTAAGTGTGAAAGAAATTTGCACATTATTTTGAGCTAGAGATTGTAATAATGAAACTAATTTGGAGTGATAGATAAACTATTGTTTCTCTATGATGTACTTTAAGATGTTCGTACATATTTTCGAGGATCATACCGAATGCCAAAGAGATATAATGGTTGGGTTGTTGCCCCATAGTTGCATGCCTATGTGTAGAATAATTGACTAATATAGTCAAGGCATCAAAGGTAGAGAGGGATCTAAGCTTAATATAAGACATAAAGAAACATCATTGATTAAATTTTCTCAATCCATATAAATTTATACAATTCACATCATCTCAATCCTACAAATACTCTTCTTCCCAATTCTTTGATGATTTCCTCTAAGGACTATAGGTGAAGGATCCTCAAACCTCCTGTAAGTATATCTAATTCAATGAAGAAAATTTAATTCAAGCTACTTCAATTCACATTTTTTTATGGGAGACTGGTTTTGTCTTCTAAGCTTACAACTAACAAATTCTTATAATACCTTCAAGAAATTGTTGAACAGGATTCACTGATAATTGTAAAAGAAATCCCAAATTGAAAACTAAACAACGTTTCAATAATCATATGGCACTTTAGACTCTTTTGGAGAGTTTTTGACTCAATACTATTATGGAGAAACAAATTCAAGGACAAAAATCATTGCAAATTTTGGAATTGATTCATCAATGAAAGAATTAATATTAAAAAAAATAGAACGACTTAAATATGATATTGGAGAAGGATCACAAGTAGGACAAAGAAGCTAGAATCTTTCTTCATGGTCTTCCAAATTTTATAGAATCTAAATATAAATAATATCCATAAATTTTATTTTATTTTAAAACATCTTATTCTATATGAAAAGTGAAGAAACTTTTCAAAGAAAAAGATAATTCCTATCATTGGCTATGCTACTATTTCTTATGTATTTATGATTAAATAAGAGAAAGAAAAAGGTGTCCACTTCCCTTACTTATTTGTTGAAAGTTAAAATAAAGCGTCAATGAAAAATGCATTTGATCCATCACCATGAAAATACTCTACCAAATATTCATGTTTACAATGAATAAACAATTTTCCAACAGAGTTGATGGACAAAATATGTCCTTTCAAATCAATAAATTAACAATGTAGTTCTTTAACAATATACATAAGTATTTTTTATAACAATCTTTATCTCATTTATACTAGTCAAAAAACTATAATCCTAACAAGTTTGTTGTAGAAATTTTTTTAGCAACATTAAAAGCTTTTTATAAATAAACAACATATGTAAAGAGATATTTTATCACAAGAATTTTCAATACTAATTTGAAATGTAAAAATATAATCAATAGCAAACAAAAATCACTTCTAAAAATTGTTAAACATTTAATTTTAAATTTATTTCTATTTGATTATTAAGTAATTATCTTTTCTAGAATAATTATTAAAAATTGTAAAGAAATAAACTTCATAACTTATTTTCATCTAGTTATTGACTAATTTTCTTTTTTAAATTAATTATAAAAAGTTGGTAAAGAGACAATAGTGACAGAGGTAGGAACAGGTGACGCCACCAAAGGGGGTGAAGCTGGCGTAGCTGCAGCAGGTAGCAGTGACTCTACGCTTCATCTTTCTCGGCCTCTCCTCCTCTCCCTGCTTGGTAGCGTCTCTCACGAGACTCCCCTGGTGGAGTTTTATCATCACCACCATCATCTGGTAATGGCCCATGGTCTCCAGTCATTACATCTAGTACAAAAATTGGTGTAAGTCTCATCCAAGCCCACGACCATGCAAAGCCATCGGTCACCCCGACATTATCCCTGCAACTAATTTTTCACTTTCGACTGGGACTAATGCTACTTAAGAATTCTTCTTGTTGGGGTAGCTTCTTCGGTTTTTTATACTAACAAATTTTTTTGGTTTTGCAGAATATTCCATCCTGAACACCTAGGGCAGCTCAACTAAGCACAACTTGCTCCCCCTTGACACAGGTAAATTTTTCCATAGGTAATTTTTTCAAAGAAATTAATGCATTTAAATTTGCTTCTATATTTGACATGTATAACTTTAGTGTATCTAATCCCTCACAACGATTAGCTCACTAAAGTGGGGGAAAAAGTAGTGTCCTAAATTTGTACCCCTGCATTTATGACACTCTTGCATCGAGTCCCATGAGTTAGCAATGGATGACCATGATCAAATGGCCATATTTTGACATCATTATCTCTTATAACACAGTGTCCATGATCTATAACCCAGGTTTGAGGCCCATGTTCTTCGATGCGAGCGTGGCACACAGACATCCTTGCAGCATGCTAGTGTCCACAAAATTTAAAAAGGAAATGTCTCTTTCAACACATGTCCCCTTTCTCAGATGCATATACAATGGCTACTTCCACCTATGAGTACCCATAAAAGTGGTCTCTCTCTCTCTCTCTCTCTCTCTCTCTCTCTCTCTCTCTCTCTCTCTCTCTCTCTCTCTCTCTTCTTGATTAATTTATATCTCTTAGCTCTCAAAGAAAAGCTATGTCATATTTCACTCACATATTGGGAAGATATACACTTGTGTTCATCTCGTTTGCATCCCTTATGCTATCTTTAATTATTTATCTTATTCTCTTGTCTATTTACTTTAAATATCTTGGAATAATATTTTGTTAATGTAGTAAGGGCTTTCCTCCCTCAAGTGAGGCTCATTTTTACTACTCGTCTTATCTTCGTGCAATAAGAGCTTTCATCCCTCAAGCGAGGCTCATTCTTATTTCTCATCTCTATGTAGCACCTGTGTTCTCTTCCATTAAGCATAGAGTTATTTCTATTACTTGTCCCCATTTTGGTTTATCACATATCTATCTATTTGGTTGTCCATGGAGGTGGGAACACCAAAGTAGGGGTTTGACTGAGGAAAGCCTCTTTATGGCCACAATAATTTTCCACATCTCTATGTGTGTAGGTGTCATACAGGTATTTAGATATGGAATGCGAGATTGGTTGACACGAGTCATGACTTCCCTATTCTCTGCTACCTGGGACCCTAGTGCGGCACACAGACATCTCTGATGCACGTTGTTGTTTGAGGCTGAGAGATTCAAACTTACACGGTATGTTATTTATATTGTGTGTTTTTTTATTTCTGAAGTCAAAATATCCATACATGTTGTAATTTATACTTTATTAGCATTTTTGTATTTTGTTATATTAGACTAGCATAATTACATTCCATTTTGATTTAATTAGAGTTTTTAATTTAGCTTAAACTAATTCCTAATTAGTATAGATGAAACTAAGTTTTTCCTTTTAGATTCACATATATGTATCATTGAAGTAGCGTAAGGAATATTTATTCTTGCAGAAGCTAGAAAATTCCTTACTCTACATAAACTTTTTTGGTGATTGGGTTGTCTCATTACAAAGAGGTGGATGCATTGATTACCAGGTGGAGATGCCAATTAGCACAGACATCAGTGGACAGGCACATGTGTCAATCTATAAATCTCTTCCAAAACTCAAGTTCTTTTAATCAGGTGCTTATCCATCAAGGATACTTAATCCAATAACTAGCTAACATATAGTCCTACTAACATCAAAGAATGTCTAAATTATCCTTTGGACCTAATCAAGCACATTTACATTTATTTTAGTGTAACAATAAAAATGTTCC
Organism: Thuja plicata; assembly: GCA_018584345.1. Taxonomy (NCBI): domain Eukaryota; kingdom Viridiplantae; phylum Streptophyta; class Pinopsida; order Cupressales; family Cupressaceae; genus Thuja; species Thuja plicata. The sequence goes on from MU228229.1 coordinate 1,173,107, forward strand.
TTTGATAACCATTACCATAAATAACATAATATGAGATAACTTAGCATAATAGAAGAAATACTCATCATTTAGGTATGATACTAACATTGAAACACATAAATCTCTACTCCTATCTAAATCAACATTCCATCGATACATGTCAATGGTACATTACAATGTTTTCTTCAAAAGAGGGTCCAATAAATATGATTTCATAAATATATCCAATGATATCATCATATAATTACATTCATCGGCTAGAATCCTAAGTCACAGTTCTATGAGTATAAACCATCCTTACTACACAAGGGCTCAGAACACATTATCAATAGGTTTATGAGGTCATGAAAGAAGGAATATGCAGTTTGTTAGCCTAGAGTATGTCGGATACATCAATCAAAGATCAAGATCATTCAAGAATAACATAAATGGATAAACTCTATATACTACTCATGATAGCATCATTGATCCATTGCAAGAGGTACAAACATGAGAATGCATTCATCATGATTATGTCATACGTACATGAATACAACAAAAGAATACCATAATGTCATAGAAGAGTTTTCATATAACTAGGACAACTTGACACCTTTTATCTGGTCCCCAATGATGGTTGGCCACACCATCCGACCATGAGGAACCCTCATGCCCTCTCCCACCATGCTCATAGAGATAACCATATATCACATGCCATATAAACAAAGCAACCATATAGGGTATACTTGCACACACCATAGAAACATCAAGCCACATCCACAAGGTACTATGACCACATGGAATCGAAAAAATAAATCACAAAAGATACACATCCAACCAAATCAAGGAGGTTATACAATATACAACCCAAATCATAACATCACTCCACAGCAAGAGACACAAACACATTGAATACAAGGTGATGCACTCTCACATGTGTGAATGAACTACAAACAAGTCCAAGGAATATGACCATGCAAGTAACAATCTCAACACATATAACCACAAACTCACCTATCAATAGAGTGGGTGCCCAGTCCAAGAATAGGAGTGTCATCACATGTCCATGTGGCCCATGTGGTGCTAATCCATCCTCTCATGGTGACGAGGAGCTTTACCTATCAATACATCATGTCACTTCTCCACTACGTCCATGTTGTTGGTACACCTAGGTCCACAAAGCCTATAGGAGGTATCTCAGTGGCCAATACACTCAGGTCCACTGTCATCAGTACACCCAAACCTACACTGTTAATATTACTATTTCTTATTTAATTGTTTGAACCCCATTATGCATTAATTTTTCACTTGATTAGTACTCTTCAATGGGTTACCCTGGTGACTCCTTTGTGCCTTGGTCCCCCCATTGAGAGCCACTCGCACAATTGGCTATACATTCATTCAATAAAATACATGATACACATTGAGATCTCCCAACAAAACAAGCATGACACATTACCAGCACATAACATCTTAAATTATATCCATAAATAAGCATGTAACATTGTCGGCATAGCTGTCAACAAATAATAAATTCTCATCCACACATGGAAACCATGGAAATACAAAAGATAAAATGAATATGATCTTGCCAATATCTCAGAAGATCTCATAAAAGAATCATAAATGCCAATTCACTTCCATCAAAAGTAAATGCAACCATCACATAAGGCCAAACCTAACAATAATTCATGCTCTCTCAACACAAGAGCCAACCAGGCTATATAGAAGAGACCAATCAGGTATACATAAGCAAAGAAATGATTAAGTTCCCATTTGCAATAAGCCATAAGCTCAACACCATACACCATTCACATGCATCACAATAACCATACTCTCACAATCAAACATTGACTCACATCACATAACACATTTTTTGAAATTGCATATGGTATGGGCAACAACAAAGCCATAACAAGAGCCGAGAATACACATAATTTCCATGATACTTCATGAATCACATACCACATTAAAAAAGATGCACAAGTTCCAAGAAAACCAATTACATATCAAGGACTCCAATATAGCATTTTTTTCAGACAACGCGAATGGAGAAATGCTCGAATCTGGTTGCATACAAATCACATAAACCATAACCATATAAAACCAAACTTGTCAAGAGATAAATTCTCAACATTTCCATTTCTAAAAATTCACAAATTCATCAATAACGAACAACAATAAAAATCCAAATGACTCATTACACAAGATCCATAATATAGTCAATTGTTTCCCAAACTGGGTGCACACACTATCACATAAATAATCACCATCATGAAACCATCATTTTCAAAAATAGAATTCCCAACATTCCAATGAAATTTCACCACAAATTTCATCAATGAAAAACATAAATTCACAATCATATGTTTCATTCGCCCAAAATCCACAGATTTAAATAAAAGAACTCAATTTGATCACAAGTAATGCCTTCATGGAAAAAATACCAAATTTGCAAACTCAACCAAATTAAAATTTGGAAAAACATTTTTTCTCCCACATGATTCTTGACACAAAACCAAAATTATTTCATACAATTATGCACCAAAACGGATTATGGAAACAAGAGGATAACCAAACCCCATTTTCTCATAAATTTTCCATAAAGTAACAAAATCTTCATTAATTGAATTCAAACAAGTTTGTGATATGATCTATTCCAATAGTAATTCCTGTTATACACTGAATTTTGCACCCTAGGTCAAGCTCTCGTAGTCTTGATAATCTAGTATAACATGGGAATCATTTCCAGGTTGTGGGACCTTTGCTAACTGAAATGAGACCTCCAGATTCTAGGCTGGTTCCTCTTGGATAATCACCCAAATTTGCTTCTCAACATGAAAGTAAACTCTTGAGAGGAAAGGGATAGAAGGAATGAATGAAGGGGAAATAACTGAATAAGAAAACCATCCTACTAGGTGATACACCGAAAGTAATATGAAGATAACACAATGGCCACACCAGCATAAAGACTCTTAGATATAATAGAACACAATATTTCTGAACAGGCTTGCATAAGTATTTCATAGAGAGGTCCAAAATAGAAAGAGGCTATTCAAGGAAAGAAAATATTTCACAAACAATAGCTTTCCTAAGAAATTTAGACACAGATTGTGACCTGCAAGCAAACGTTCACTTCAGCAAATGGATGCAAAAATGAGACAAAATAGTTAGGGATGAACAAAATCCACAAAACTATCTAAATCAAATCATCTACAATAGCATGCAAAGATGCTGAAAAAGAGAAGGGCTCTGGAATCTAAGACTTCTCTGATATAAAATAGTGCATCATATTCATTAAGAGAAAATACAAAAAGAGGGAAATTAGAGGACAGAAAAAATGTCACAGATAATTCCCACAAAGTCTGGATTCCAATGGAAGATTACAAATTGCCAAAATTAGAGGGTAGAAAGAATGCCTCAGATAAATTTTACAACTGGAAAACTCTAATTACCAACAACTTCTAAAACTATTATATACATCCTCCTTTTGCACGCAGGATTGGAGAAAATATGATTCCTAAAATTAGGGTTGCAATTCATATGCAATAGAATAATCAGAAACCCTAACTCTGTCAACTCTGCTCATAAATGCATCGTGAAATATCTTAAATGATCTGATATGCCTTTGAATATCTTTACTTTTCCAATAATGCAACTCTGAAAATTTGGCCCAACCCATCTCTCTGTCAAATTCCTGATAAATTGTGTCACCGCTTATGAACTCTGAGAATCATAGTTTTCATAATTTTAAATATTCAAATAATAACGATTAGGTGGCATGGGAGCTCGATCAACGGTTCATATTTTAATCTCTATCCTTTTTTAAATTGCAGTTTCTGATCTTTTCTTTATCATTACTGCCTTTGTCCTTCAACCCGCATCAGACTAACCCATGTGGCAGCATGGCGCAATCCCTCATACATTAAACAGACTGCATCCTTTCTTCAATCCATAGCGCCAACCATTGGATCCTTTCCAAGTTGCCTGGAGATTACCTTTGCGTTGATTGAGGACCTTCACTCAGCTTCGACTCATCCTTTAACCATGGTGAACTGAATCCTTTATGTCTCCGAGTCACGAGATATTTTTATTAAATCTCTGTTCATTTATGAGACAACGCAACCGCCACAAGATTGGATCTACATCGAATGACTATCGCTAAGTCTCCAAATCATAAGAGAATATTCCATTCCTTCATGAGACTTAGTGAATACCACGGGATTAAAATATGATGAACGACGCTGATTAAAACATCCGCAAACTGGGCCTTTACCTTACTCAACTTTCTTGATCATAGTTCATCTGGAGACCTGGCAACTGAAAGAAAGCCTAACTCAACCAACCTGAACTCAAGTTATATCTATAGGGTTTGGAAATATACTGAGTCGCGAGATCTCATGATCTTTTGTTAACTCTGAGTCACTTCACGAGATCATGCGACTATTGTTGGATCATAACATAAGATCAATGGTCAGCATGAAGTCAGGAGAACTTTTAACTGGCCCCACCATCTTACGGAGACTAAGTGACTGAGGCAAAATAGAACAAGCAGTCTCGTAATCTTTGCTGATGTCATCATTTCTTTCAAAGACTTAACGACATCCGTAAGATGGATAATATGAGTGATCTGGATCGACGGCGCGCGGGAAGTCTCTTGAGCTTTGGAGAATATTCCTTTTCTTACCGCGACAAGGAGACAAAGGGTATTATATTTGTGCACATGTCTTTAGAGGGAGCTTAAGTTATCCAAAAAGGTAATGATAAAATAGAATAATCTCGGGATAACTAGGGTTTTCTATCAAGTTTGCATAGGGCTTTCAATACTTAGGTTATTTTGTATGAACAAGATAGACCAGAGGGCTGAAAACATAGCAGAGGACACAAACAAGACCAGAAAATTTAAGGTCTTTCTCACAGGTTGGGCTCTACCCTCGAGGGAGCCACATTTACTCCACCTGTAGCCAAAATTTACTAGATGAGGAAAATTTGGGTAACATTCTTGGCAATTTCTGCTGGATGTCTGCCTGCTAGACATTAGACTAGTGGCCTTTGACATTCATTGGGCATAGAGTCATCCTCTGAGAAAAAAAAAACCTCAGAAACAAATTGAAACCAGGAGGAGGAACTACAAACTGTGCACGAGCATTTCTTGAAAAGAAGGAAACTAACCTAGAAAATAGGAACATAAGACAAGGAAACTTATTTACAAATATTTACAAGGAAGGACAAACCTCAAAACAAGGCTTCAAATGGAATCCATTCACAAAGATAGGCAAGGGATTTTCTTCAAGAGTTGATAGCTAAAATGCATTACACTCCTTGCATTCTATGATAATGAATGGACCTCCCCAAAAGGAATCAAATTTAGTATGTCTACCAGGCTTGGCCTTGAATTCATCCCATTTGAGGACTACATCCCCAACTTTGAAATTTCTGACCCTGGCTCTTTTATCAAAACCTTTCTTAGTTTGCATCTGATGGAATTACATATCTTTCATGGATTTATCTTTGAGTTCCTCTAACTCCATAATCTGGGCATACCTGATCTGCAAAGGTTCTCCTTCTTCAAACAAGACACATTGAGTAGCTAAGTCCAAGGCTGGCAATTCCATTGAAATGGACAACTTAGCTTCTCTTCCATGCACTAACATGTATGGAGAACTCCCAATGATCTTCTTTGGGGTAATTTTGTCTAACCATAAGGCAGATTTCAATTTGGTGTGCCAATCTCTTTAGTTATCTTGCAATGTTTTCTTGATTATCCTAATCAATTTTTTATTAGTTGATTCCGCCAAACCATTTCCCTGAGGGTAATAGTTTGAACTTGTGTTCAAATAAACACCATGTTTGACTGCCCATTCAGTCACTCTTAGGCGTGTAAATGCTAATGCATTATCTGATATGATGGAGTCTGGAGTGCTAAATCTGTGAATAATGTCATCATAAAAGTTGAGGACAAAGCTCTCATTTGCTTCTTTTAATGCCACAGCTTCTGTCTATCTAGTGAAATAATCAGTTGCAGTGATTATCCACCTATGGCCTGCACTAGATGGAGGATTAATCATGCCAATGAAATCCATGCCCCATCTCATGAAAGGTTGCTCTGTTCTGATGGGCTGAAGGGGTAGAGCTGCAAGCCTTTCTTTTCCTGCAAACATGGCACATTTGATGCATTTTCTCACATAATCATGACTATCTTTGAAGATAGATGGCCAATAGTATCCAACCCTCATGCTTTTAAAAGCAGTAGTCCTAGGAGAGAAATGACCTCCAGAAGGTCCATCATGAAATTCAAATAGGACATTTGCTATCTTTTCTGAATCAATGCATCTGAGAAGGACACCATTATGATCTTTTCTAAAAAGAATCTCATCTATCAGCACAAAGGTGATAGACTGTAGTCTGTAATACCTTCTCTTGGCTGAATCCAAATCTATAGGGCATTGTCATGTCTTTAGGTAATGAATCATGTTAGGAAACCAACCTGCTTCCTTGGCATGTTCTTATGTTGAATGCACAATTAAGGATGCATTCATTTTCTCTGAATCTGTTGGACCCTCATCCCCTATCAACTGCTCACAAAGACCTCTTCCTCTAACAAGCTTGGTAGTTTGGATGTCAATGTCATATTCCATCACTCTAGTAATCCAACCAGCCTTTTCTTATTTATGTCTTTAGAAAGCAATAACTCTTTAACACTTGGATGAGTAACCTTTAAGTGTACCTTGCTGTGAGTCAATAAATATCTGAACTTTTTTAGGCTCTTCACCACAACAAGTACATTTTTTTCCACAAAATAATATCTTTGTTCGTATTCTTCTAAGCCTTTGCTAAAGAAAGCAATAGGCTACTCCAATCCTTTAGAATTTTCTTAGGTCAACATTGCAGACATGGCATCAGAACCTCCATAAGCATAAAGGATAAAATCCTTACTGAAATTTGGGTTTAGCAAAGCAGGAGCTTCTGTCAAAACCTCTTTAATAGCTTGGAAATTAGCCTTCCCTTCTTTGCTCCAGCTAAAAGTTGAATTCTTCTTCAACATAGCTGTCAAAGGCTTTAGTAAATCTGCAATATTAGGCAAGAAATGCCTAACAAAGTTAATCCTTCCTATGAAAGATTGAAGACCTTTCTTGTGATGTGGGAGGGGTAGCTCTATAATATCTACAATCCTCTTAGGGTCTACTGTGATTCCTTTCTTGGATACTATATATTCTAACAATTTCCCTTCATGGACTGCAAACACACACTTCTTGGGATTGAGAGATATCCCAAATTCTCTACACCTTTCAAATATTTTCCTCAGGTGTTTGATATGGTCTGTAGCATGCTTAGAGTAAATAGTTATGTCATCTAAATAGACCAGTACAAACTTGTACATGAGGCTTTTAAAGGCCATATCCATTGCCTTTTGGAAAGTAGCACCTGCATTAGACAAACCAAAAGGCATTTTTGATAATCCATGGTTCCCCACTTGGTTGTAAACATAGTCTTATATTGATCTTCTTCATTAACGAGGATCTGATTATATCATGAATAGCCATCTAGTAATGAAAATCTCTCAGATCCAGAAACACATTGCAGAATTTTCTCCATAGATGGCAGAGGATGGCGATCTTTTAGGGATGCCCTATTAAGGTCCCTGAAGTCAACACATAATTCTTCCTAACAGGATCAACATTCAAAACCCAACAGGTATGCTTGATGGGGTAAATAATTCCATTTTCAATCAGTTTTAGCACTTCTTTGTGCATAAGTGGTTCAAGCTTGGGGTTGATAGGACTTTGCTTTTGCCTGACTGGTTTGGAATTTGGTGCTAATTCAATGGTATGCTGAGAAAGGGCTGGATTAAAACCTTTGAGGTCTTCATATTTCCATGCAAATATATCACTGAACTATTGAAATAATTGGGTATAGGCCTGCTTTTTTGAATCAGTATTTACCTTCCCGCATTGTAGACTTTTACCTGGCTCCAATTTTAGTTCGGCACAATGCTCTTGTTGAACTACCATGCTAGGTTTACAACTCTTAACTTGATCATCCATATTGAAGATAGCTTCTAAGGTGACAAGACCCTTGGGTATCTTATTAGATCTGAGTTGTATCACTTGATCACCATAGTTCTGCAGTAGTCTATCTTGGTTATGTTCTGAGAAAACATCCTTGTCAAATAAGAACTACATAATTTTTTCATCATTGTCAAACACTTGCCAATTGATATCATTATTAGGGATAGAAGGTCTGACAATCACTTTAATATGATGTTGGTCTCTCTCTTTTGAAATGCTATTAGGGTTATCATACTGAGATCCAACAGCAACTAATCTATCTGCATTCTAATTTAGTTTCCTATGGATAGCAATAATATTGAAAGCATGGAAATCTTCTATATCATCCCAAACTTGATGCTTGTATGCTCTCATTTTATCATTTTTTGTTACACTTATCCCCCTTACTTGGCTGACAGCCAGCTCGCTATCATGATAAAATTTTAGGGCTTTAATCCCTCTCTTACTTGCCCATTCCAATCCATTCACTAGGCTCTCATATTCAGCAGTGTTGCTAGTGCAAGAGAAACTGAATCTAAAGGTTGTATAATAATTCTCCCCATAAGGAGAGACTAACATAGCACAACCAGCAGCACCATGTCTGCTTCTAGCACCATCAAATTATAGCTCCCAAACTTGGTTGTTATGATCTTCTGACTCAATATATGTCTTAAAAACATTTGGCTCTATGGATTCATGTTCTTGTAACAAATAGTTTCCCAAACCAGTATCCCGAATAACATTGGCTTGGGCCTCTAAAGCTCTCTCAGATTCTAAATCATCTAGATAGATATTTGGGATACCTTCTATTTTAGTGTTTGTTTCTATGATGATTGGTAAGTCATTACTGTCAAGTGCAAGGTAGCTTGTATTAAGTACATTGGACATGTAAGGTTCTATATGGTGTGTTGCCAATGATTTGGACTTGATAGTAACCTTAGTTCTATATCTTGTATGGAACAACATGTGAGACCAGTCGAAATAAAGATAGCCTCATATCTTGCCTGTAAACTCCCTTGATAAGCATATGGAAAATAAGGTAGGGAGGTCTATGATGTATATATCAAGTAGGATAGAGAAATTGGGGCTAGCATGGAGGATTAAACTGGTATCCTTGGCTACACCTATTGAGTTTACTGAGGAATAGTATCATCTTAAAATGGAAGAGCTTCCATGTTAAGAACATTTAGCCCTCCTTAGGGGACATTTTTTACCTCCATCATATCATCCTCCCGCTTTTGCATCATCCTCTACTTTTGTGCCTATTTAGGACCCTCATTGGGCCTCTCCAGGCACCTTCTACCCCACTGGCATGTTTTCCAGGGGTTCTCACCCCTTGGGTCAAGGTTGACCTCAACCTTGACCTAGGTTAGGGTCGACCTCAACCCTGAACAGGGTCCCCCTTTCAAAATTGGAAGCTTGTCGGCTGCCGGGAGTCATCCAAAATTTAGTTTTTTCGCTTCTAGGTCGGCTGTTTCAGGTTTCGAAGCATTGATTCCTAAATTATATTTAATATAGGTCCTCTCCTAGGGGCATGGGTCCAATTTTAATTTAATTATCCTATGTCGGCCTCCTTAGAATATTGTGCCATAGTTTCATATAAAAGGAAGCTTTCTCCTCTCATTTTCTCTAACCATCAACTAAGCGATATTGAGCAAAAAGAAGAAGTTTCAAGCATCCATTGTTCTACATGTTTCCAATCTCTCAAGGTGTTAAAACATTCCTCTCAAGCATTCAAGTTCTCCATTGAAGATCAAGGATTCAATTTTTCAATCCTTTGAAGGGATTAGGTGCAAACATTCAAGATTCATCATTCAAACCCTAGATCTAGCCATCATGGTGGTGTGATCTTCCTTCAAGATCCCTTGTGCATCCTCAAGACTCATTCATCCTCTCTTCAAGGTGGATTTCAATCATACAATCATGGATTTTTATGGTTTCTAAATTCCAAGCTTTCGTATATTTCATACTTGCATACATTTGAATTACAATTACATATCTATTGAATATCATAGCTTCATTGTTAGATTCAATTCTACTACTTGTTAGCATTCTACACTTTATTGATTTCAAGTTTAATTCCTAAATTGGGTTTTGACTAAGGCAAACCCCTCCCCCACAACAAACAATCCTCTTTTTCTTTTAGGTACAGGTTCATAATAGTAGATTTGAGACCAGATCTGGATACCCTTTTCGGCTTTCTTTCGGACAGCGTGAACAGATTCTCTGTCAGACCTGTGCAGGTCAGGGTCGACATTATTGGATCAGGGTTGACATTTGTGGGTCAAGGTCTACCTTTTTCATAAGATGACATCAAAACGCAAAAATATTTCTAGGTTTTGTTCATCTCTATGTTCCGGCTCAGGATCATCTGTCAGTTTTTCCAGAAACAGTCTACAGACCTCAGAAAACAACATTCTTTGATCTGCAATTTTTTAAGGTTGGTTCTTCTTCCTATCCTTTTCAATTACTATAATCAAACATATTCATTTAATCAATTAACAAAATTTAGGATATCCTTCTTGTTATTCTCCTTTCCAAATAGTTGATTCATTTGTGCATTAGCCCTTCCTTTGGGTTGATCAACTTGGATCTCCCATTTGTGCATTTGGGAATAAAAGAGGAACATCTTATCTTCTCCCTAATCACAATTGCAATACACAATCAATACAATTAAATTAAATGTAAGGTAGGGTTAAGGAAATCAACATACTCTAAGCAAATCAAATAATAATTAACAATCAAACCACCTTATCCCTTTCCAACACCTTACATTTTGGTGACATCTATTTTATATGTTACATTTTGGTGAATCCGCGATAGACAACTCCTTCTCTTTGGTGTTAGATTTACATCTTAGATTACAATTTGCATTTATAAATACAAAAACACTTCTTTCATTTTCATTATGAAATTCTTTTGGTGTATGGCTATTTTTCTC